>CM035441.1:61186099-61271099 GCA_020310875.1 Ceratopteris richardii
TTCTTCTTCTTCTTCTTCTTTGTGTTGTATGTGTGCTTTTGAAGATTTCAAAAACTCCAACAGAGCAAAGTGATAAGGTGGGGTTCTCTTCTCCTAGGGAGGCCTACGAGAACATAAGCTATAAATATTTGTAAATATTAATTTTGCCCATGAGACTTTTCCATTGTTCCAAACTTTAATGATTCATTTGGTTAGCATCTTGTTGGCAAGGCTTCCACATCCAAGATCCCCTAGCAACAAGGGTCCTTTGAGCTTGTGTAGATATCCAATTTGACCTTCTGCTTACCTTTTCTATTGGGATCTTTTCTCTTGAAGAAATTTCTATAGACCCTTTCCAACTTAGATATCTCCTTGTCACTCGGCCTCCAACAAGGTTTTTACATTATTTCATTTGTTGCGATTGCTTAATATGCCAATATGCATGCTGTTGGAATTATTTGCATATGTCTTTCTATGTAGCATGATTCTTCAATGAAGAAGTTGTATACATATCCACAAATTGTAGTGGACGTCCCTTATCCCATTTGTGTTTGAGATTGATGTAAATCGGTCTATTGAGAGCGATTGGTGGATACAATCAGTTCAAAATAGGTGTTCGGCCTTGAGGTCATTTAAACGAGTCACCATGACTAGTCATAGGACCTTCTTTTTAATGGCACCTTGACAAGCCTTAGTGGTTTGTATATCCTAGTAGTTCCTAGGTTTTGTAGCTCTACTTTGTGGAATTCGGGGGATTCCATTGATGTTATGTCCGTCTCATTGTACTTTCAATTCAAAGACTCGGATTCTAAGTGTTTCTATCGTGGCTTGATCGTCTTTGCAGTAGTGTTCTTTTCGTCGGCATTGTGGTCTCAGTTATGAACAATCACAACGAGCCGATTGAGAACATTGTTAATTTTAGAATTCATATGAATCGTTCTTTTAAGGAAAGTGGTCGTTAAGGACTTAGCGTACAAATTAAAATACTTCAACTATGAGGATACGATTAAATCAATTTAACTAAGAAGATATGACTTAGATAATGATATGATATTTATAGCGCGTTCGTTTTCGAAGTCTATTATTATGACGACTAATTTACCGCTATTACTGATGTAGGATTTTCCACATAAGCACTGACTTTTTTATCTTGATGAGGGGGTGACAGATAGACATGAACTTCAAATCCCACCACAAGCCCATCCAAGTAAGACACCACTTCTTATTAAGCATGATATGATAGTCCAAATTCTTTTTGATTCTAGGTGTTTTGTTGAGGATATTGCCATTGTGCCATTTGAGACCCTCATGGTGCACAATCTTGCCCGATGAGGAGGTAGTTTTTTTAGCGTTCCCAAGCAATGCATTTGCTTTGCAAAGGATCCATTGTTGGTGGTTCACTCTTATTTCTAGATTGATATCCCCAAATCTAATCCATTGGTCAATTTCTTCATTCTAGGGGTGTTTCCAATACCAAAATGCCCTGTTCTAGAGCTTCTTAGCATTTTGGAGGCTCGAGGACTCCACGGCTTTGATGCCCTTGATAGAAACCCATATCAAATCATTATGGCTGATACTTGTCGCGAATTTCGAATCTTACTTATTCTCACAAACTCTTTGACCTTGCTCCAACTTTTCCATAGAGAGCACACAAGATTTGAGCCTTTAGGAGATTGCAGAAGTGGAAAGAACAAAAGTGTGATCATGCCCACATCCTTACAACCTGGGAGACCTAAAAATGTAAGAGCACTCTTATTCTTGAAGATAAGCATGGTCCAAGAGGCCTCATTGTTGCACCAAGCTTTGATAATCCATTTAGCCACCAACTTATTTGCCATGCCTTCAATGTCCAAAATGCCCAAAACCCCAGAACTTATTTGGCTAATACAAGTAGTCCATTTAATTTTGGGGACACCTCTTCAATTGGGGTCGCTCCTCTAGAGAAAGTTTCTGTAGATTCTTTCCAATTTGATAATCTCTTGATCCTTTGGTCTCCAAAAGGAGAGAAAGTAATTATTCAATGAGATAAGGAACATATCAATTACCATGGTGCACCCCATGAGGTTAATCTACATATCTTTCCAGTAGGCCAACTTCTTATCGAGCATAGAGAGGACCTAAGTCCATTGTTGGTCCATCAAAATGCCAAATCCCATCGGAATCTAATAGGCATAAGATTTGACCATTGAGGATCATCTGACAATACTGCTCAACAAGCAACCAGAGTGGAAGTATGATAATGGCTCTGAAAGCGATTTTAGTGTGATTTATTTTGGATGCCACGCAGAATGTGTCCAAGCATCCCTAAAAGGTATCCATGCTGGTTATATCGTTATGCACAAAGGCACTTGTGTCATGTGCAAATAGTCTCATTATCATCACACCTTGAAAAAGAGGAAGTGAGAGACCTTGAATATGGCCTAAGTCCATATGATGCTTCATAAGGCTGTTGAGCCCCTCCATAAGAGTAACAAATAGTAGAGGGGCCAAAGGGCATCCTTGTCTGATAGAGCATTTTAATCTTATAGCCTTCCACAATTGTCCATTGATATTTATTTATGTCCATGCATTTTCGAGCATAGTAGAGATCATCTTAGTGAATTTCTAATTGCAATCCAGGTCATTAAGAGATTCAAGAATGAAGTCCCATTCAAGCCTATCATAAGCTTTGAAGAGGTCAATATTAAAAAAGATAACATCTTGAGCAGAATCTTGAATAAAATCCAGAACTTCCCAAATATGAGTAATAGCTTCCAAGATGGATCTACCCTTGATGAAGCCTTTTTGGCCCTCACTTAACCAACTTTGTAAGTGGTAAGAAAGTATGTTGACAATTACTTTAGCAAGGATCTTGTACCCTGTTTGTAGCATTGTAATTGGGTGCCAATTTTCAATCCTTTTTTTCTCCTTTTGTGTGAATAAGATTGATGACACCTTTGTTTAGACTGTTGGTGCATATCAAGCCTTCACACATTGGCTTGGAATCATGGAAGACTAGCTTGGACAAAGCTTTATCAAAGCTTCACTTGAAGCAAGGTTCATATGAACATATGCTTAGATGGTCTTACTTTTCACCCCTTTGTAAAAGTCTATATGACTTGGCATTTATATGTAATCACTTTAGTCACCTAACCACTTCATTAGTCGTGGAAAAGGGAATGATTTAGTGGAGAGAATATCTCCCTACTTTTAGTAGAGATATTCTAGGGAGCCTAAGTTTGAATTTGAAATTCAAATTAACCTTCAAACTCCTATAAAAACTACAAGCAAAAAGTCGCGGGTGTCCATCATCAATCCCGAGGCTATTCTGTACCATTCATTGAGTGTGTAAGGCCTACTCCATAGCTTGCACCTCTGAGTACCATTGTGCTATGTCTATCATACCAATGGGAATGTACATTCATATGATATAATACAAATACTTACATTCATCATCTCTGTTTTGTCTGAGTCTCCTACTCCAAGTCTGTCAACTTCCAAGGAGCATTTCTCAGTGCTCGCTGAACCAAATCAAGAGTTCAATAGCTCATTGGAACCAGCTCAAGGTCTTCTACAAGCATACGAAATCTCAGAAGATTTCATTCAGCCATTTGGGAGAAATCGCGCTCGAAGCAGTCACTGGTCTATCTCTGCAACTCTCCTAAAAAGTCGGGGGTAATCAGAATTTTGCTAAACTTATTTCTCAGTGTATGGTTTATCAATTTGAGTGATTCCACTTGTAATTGGTAGCTTATTAAGGTACTTTAATACTCCCAAAAGGAATTGTTTCAATTGCAAGTGTGCTGGTCACACTGAGCATAACACTGAGCAGGTATCATTACAGAAATAGCAAGTTTTTTGGATTTGTGAAGGAACCAAGTTATCTGTTTTGGTTTGATCATTACACAAACCATTTGCAAAGTACATATATGGTTTCTTGGTATCATTTGAAAGCTCAAGGAGTCTACTAAGCATTTCTGGAATCAAAGGAGGGCTGGTGTGAAGCAGGTATAGCAGCACCAACTCATTTCTTGAGTGCATCCAACCATCACTCCCAACAGTGGTATCAGAGCGAATAAGGTAAACATGGGTGATGGATTTCCTTCATTCATTGACAAATTGGATAGGAACAACTACCAAGCTTGGTCATTGAGAATGAAGACCTATCTACAAGGAAGGAGCTTGTTTGGATACATATCAGGAGATGAGGAATTACCCTCATTCAAGACTAGAGGACTACCCACAAAGGATGAACATGAAAGACTCAACCAATGGTGTGCAAAGGATGCTTTGGCAAGGTCTTACCTTCTAAACTCTATATCTGACTTTCTTTTACCTCATGTAAGGAATTATAAGACTTCCCAAGAGACTTGGGAAACCTTGTCAACCTACTTTTCTTCTAACACAAGGGCTAGGAAGAATCAATTGTGGATTGAGTTCACAACCCTTAGGAAGCAGCCCAAGCAACCAGTCTCAGAGTATGTGACAAAGATTAAAGATGTGACAGACCAACTAGCAAGCATTGGAGAGGAGATTGAAGAGGAGCAAATAGTCAGGCAAGTAACAAATGGACTCAAGGCAGATGATAAGTGGGAAAGTTTTACCACTGCAATGGACCTCTATATGGACATGCATACCCCAGATCTCACAACACTTATGGGCCAACTATTCACACATGAAGCAAAGTTTACAAAGGCAAGAGATCAATCAAAAGGTAACAACCCCTCTGCTCTCTATACTGATAAGAAAGTTAAAGATAAAGGCAAAGGGAAGAAACAAGATGAAGAAGGCTCTACCTCTCAAGCTAATTATGCAGGGAGAGGTAGGTCATCTAGAGGAAGAGGCAGAGGAGGTAAGTCGGGTAGGGGGAGACCCTACAACTCATCACCATGCAACATCTGTGGATTGTCCAATCATACCACAGATGAATGCTACAAGAATTACAAGAATCAGAGAGGAAGAGGCTACTCAAGAGGTGGATACTCTCAAGGGAGAGGTAGATTCAACCAACATCAAGGCTACAATGGATACAACAACCAATACAACAACAACTACAACAACAACCACAATGGTAATTACCAAGGTGGATTCAGAAATAGAAGAGACTACAACAATTACACAGAGGAGCAAGATGACTCCCTATTGATCATGAATATGACCTCCAAGGCAGGTACAAATGATGATCATTTATTTTATATTGACTCAGGATGTTCTAACCATGTAGCTGGCAATGTGGCACTACTTTCTGATTTGGAAGAGCCCAAGGGCAAACATCAGGTACAAAGGGGAAAGCTAGATCCCAAGGCTGAAAAATGTATCTTCATTGGTTATGATTTGAACCAAAAGGGATACAGATTCTACAACCCAACAAACAAAGGGTTTAAGGTAAGCAGAGATGTCATCTTTGATGAGAATGACTCTTGGTATGAAAATGAATGCAGGAAGATTAGTCTACCCTATGACATGGAAGAAGATTTTCCAAAGCTCACCAAGGAGGAACCAATTCAGCAAGAAGATTCAAGCTCAGATGATGATGATACAATAAACCTTGAAGAGTTCAAGGCTTGGAAGTCCAAAGGGAAGATGAAGATGAAGCAACTAGAAGATAAACCAGAATCTTCAACTCAAGCAATGAGGAGATCTCAGAGAGAAAAGAAGAAGCCTATCAGATTTGGGTATGACACATCACTTGTAACTAAACATTCTGTATATCTTGCAAAGGACTTGTTAAATGAAGAACCAGGTACTTATGAAGAAGCAATTACCAAACCAGAATGGAAAGAAGCCATGGATGAAGAGATGGAAGCTCTCAAGGAAAGTGATACTTGGGACTTGGTACCCAAGAAAGACTCTATGAAGGTAATAGGATCCAGATGGATCTACAAACTAAAGAAGAATTCAGATGGAACAATAAACAGGTACAAAGCTAGGTTGATAGCCAAGGGTTTTGCACAAACCCAAGGCATTGATTATGAGGAGACAGTTTCTCCTGTGGCTAAGATGCCAACCATCAGAATATTAGTGAGTGTAGCTGCATCCAAGAATTGGAACATGTACCAATTAGATGTCAAGAATGCTTTCTTGAATGGATGGATATCTGAAGAAGTCTACATGTCACAACCACCTGGCTATGAAGATCCAAAAAAGGTACATTATGTTTGTAAATTGAAGAAGGCTCTGTATGGTTTAAAGTAGGCAACTAGAGCATGGAATTACAGGTTGACAACCTATCTCCAAGACCAAGGATTTGTGATGAGTAAAGCAGACACTTCTCTATTCATAAAGAGAAGTAGTACAGAGGTAATCTACTTATGTGTTTATGTTGATGACATCATCATTACAGGTAATGATGTCAATGGGATTAGGCACATCAAAGGACAGATGATGAAAGAATTCAAGATTAGTGATCTTGGATTATTGAAGTACTTCTTAGGTCTTGAGTTAGTCTACACCAACTCAGGTATATATATCACTCAAAAGAAGTATGTGCAGGATATGGTCAAGAAGTTTGGTTTGCAGGATGCTAAGGTATCTACTACTCCAATGGAGGTCAACCTAAAGCTAAGTGCTCATGAAGGAGAAGAAGTCCAAGACATCACAGGGTATCAAAGTATGGTAGGTAGTTTGAACTATGCTACCTGGACAAGAATTGACATAGCATATGGAGTTAGTGTGCTTAGTCAATTCTTGCACAAACCAAGGGTACCTCACCTAGAGGCAGCAAAGAAGATCTTGAAGTATCTGAAGGGAACTCAAAGTCATGGTTTGTACTTTCCATATACATCAGATATTGACATTAAAGTTTACTCAGATGCAGATTGGGCAGGATGCAAGGATGATAGGAGAAGCACCTCAGGATACATTTGTTTTGCAGGAGATAAGCCTATTTCTTGGTCAGCTAAGAAGCAACCTACAGTGGCATTTTCATCCACTGAAGCAGAGTATAGAGGGCTTGCCAATGCCACTCAAGAAGCTATCTGGTTGAAGCTTCTATATACAGAGTTAGGTCTACACACAAGACCACCAATCATCTTTGGAGACAACACTAGTTCTCTTCACCTTGCAGCTAATCCAATATATCATGCCAGAACCAAACACATAGAGGTTCATTACCACTATGTGAGAGAGAAGTTGCTTGTAAAGACATTCAATTGACTTATGTGTCTACTAATATGCAATGTGCAGATTTACTTAAAAAGGCATTGGATGGAAACAAGTTAAGCAGATTCAAATCCATGATTGGATTGCAAGATGTAATTATAGATTGAAAGAGAAGACTTAAGCCAAAGTGTTTGGCTTGAGGGGGAGCTGTTGGTGCATATCAAGCCTTCACACATTGGCTTGGAATCATGGAAGACTAGCTTGGACAAAGCTTTATCAAGGCTTCACTTGAAGCAAGGTTCATATGAACATATGCTTAGATGGTCTTACTTTTACCCCTTTGTAAAAGTCTATATGACTTGGCATTTATATGTAATCACTTTAGTCACCTAACCACTTCATTAGTCGTGGAAAAGGGAATGATTTAGTGGAGAGAATATCTCCCTACTTTTAGTAGAGATATTCTAGGGAGCCTAAGTTTGAATTTGAAATTCAAATTAACCTTCAAACTCCTATAAAAACTACAAGCAAAAAGTCGCGGGTGTCCATCATCAATCCCGAGGCTATTCTGTACCATTCATTGAGTGTGTAAGGCCTACTCCATAGCTTGCACCTCTGAGTACCATTGTGCTATGTCTATCATACCAATGGGAATGTACATTCATATGATATAATACAAATACTTACATTCATCATCTCTGTTTTGTTTGAGTCTCCTACTCCAAGTCTGTCAACTTCCAAGGAGCATTTCTCAGTGCTCGCTGAACCAAATCAAGAGTTCAATAGCTCATTGGAACCAGCTCAAGGTCTTCTACAAGCATACAAAAGCTCAGAAGATTTCATTCAGCCATGTGGGAGAAATGGCGCTCGAAGCAGTCACTGGTCTATCTCTGCAACTCTCCTAAAAAGTCGGGGGTAATCAGAATTTTGCTAAACTTATTTCTCAGTGTATGGTTTATCAATTTGAGTGATTCCACTTGTAATTGGTAGCTTATTAAGGTACTTTAATACTCCCAAAAGGAATTGTTTCAATTGCAAGTGTGCTGGTCACACTGAGCATAACACTGAGCAGGTATCATTACAAAAATAGCAAGTTTTTTGGATTTGTGAAGAAACCAAGTTATCTGTTTTGGTTTGATCATTACACAAACCATTTGCAAAGTACATATATGGTTTCTTGGTATCATTTGAAAGCTCAAGGAGTCTACTAAGCATTTCTGGAATCAAAGGAGGTCTGGTGTGAAGCAGGTATAGCAGCACCAACTCATTTCTTGAGTGCATCCAACCATCACTCCCAACATAGACATTCAGGTAGCACACCAAAATACAATGCCTCTTGCCATACCAAGCATAATGGAATGAGCAACACCTATCTAAAGGTCTTGAAAAACTCATTGGTGAGGCCGTCAGGACCTCGGCTTTTCTTGTTAGGAAGCGAATCAATAACTTCTAGAATCTCAGTATCTAAAATGGGAGCTTCAATGAGAGTCTTCATATTATGTGGGATTCTTGTTAGTTTAACTCTAGAAATGGTTGCCATGCAATCACGCATGTGGGAGAAAGAGTTGTGGAAACCCCCACGAGTTGGTTAAGTGGTTGGAAATCATTGAGCTATTTTCATCTTCCATCTTGCATTCAAACCCATTGATGTCCATCAAGAAGAGGATAGCATCCTTAGATTGTTTCCTTTTTAAGAGGCCACACATCTCTTTAGAAAGCATGTCGGCCTTATGAACCTACCACTCCTTAAAGTATACTTGTAGATTTTTCCTCTGAATTTCTTCCTTGTATCTCAACATGCCTCTGATTTTTCATAACCCCATCTAGTATTGAGATTTTCCTTTGTTCACTTCCTCCTCAAGATGCCGCAGTCTCACATATAGTTTTTCTCTTTGCATGCAACCAACATCTTGTAGAGTCTTCTGGGTCATGACTAGAATATGATGAGGCTTCATACCCAGGATCCTCCAACTTTTGGCTGATGATGAGAGGTTGGAAAAGGCCGATTTCTAAGGCTCGATAATCTCTTGTTGGATGGAGTGGAAAGAGAGCGACATCGAGTTAGCATGAAACAACGACACTTTCTTCAATTTGGCAGACGGCTTGAAGGTGAGAATAATTGGGTAGTGATCTGAGATGGTAAGGCCAATGTGTTGGGAGAGGGAGGGTTCACACCACTTATATATTATGCTTTTCTTAATGTAGCTTCTATCAAATCTTGCTTTTCTCAAATCCTCCCCAAATAGGAGGTTTGACCAAGATAAACCATTCTTATCTTTAATCTCCACTAAATCTAGGTGGAGTTTTACTTTATCCCAAACATTTTTCTCCTAACCATCTATAATTCTCCCTCTATTTCCCCATTTGTCCATAGGATCCTCTAGCATGTTGAAATCTCCACAAAGCAAAATGTTGTGGGATAGAGAGACCAAATTAAAGAGCCCTAGGTGGCAATCCTCTCTCACTCCTTGTTGGGAGCATACATGGAGACAATGATGAAATACAGAGGTCCTGGAAGGAAGCAACAATCGAGTGATGATCTTGATCTTCAAGAGTGTTGACAAGTCTATCAAACCAGATGTTGTTAATTTTGATAATTGCACCACCAACACCCCTAGGGTGTGTAGTGGAGATCTAGACATGAGTCAAAGAAATACATTTTAGTCTTTTTTGAAGTTCCTTTGTCAATTTTTGTTCCTTGAATACAGATGAAGTGTGAGTTTAGGCTATTATCTAGAAACCATTGGCCATTAATAGCTGATCTTGGGGGATCAAACAATCGCTTGACATTAAGCGATATGAAAATCATTATCGAATGTTAATTTCTTTTTCGAGGAGGGGCATTGTCCTTTTTCTTCTTGTTTTTCTCTTTGTCTTTTTTCTTCAAAGTGGAAGAATCCAGAGTGAAGATATTGCCCTTAAGGGGGCTCTACTATGGAATCTCCACCGGTTGTTTCCCTTTGTGAGTCTCCTTCTTCAGAAATGAACTTGGAACTTTCTCGAGAATTGTAGATTGGATGATGAAGCTTTCACTTTCTTGGTTATCTTCGTTCTTAGTGGATAAAATATTGAGGACATATGGAGCTCTAGTTGTCTTGCTTATCTTCATGGATAGAATATTGCGGACATATGGAGACACCTGCACTTAAAGTTGTTGTACTACACACCAAAGATTATAAGAAAACGTAATTTCCAGCTTGATAATGGAAGCAGTCTATTCAGCGCAATCCAGTCACTCTGGTCCTATAGACACTTTCCGTACAAAGAATGAGCTGTGCATAAAAAGAATGTATTTCATGAATGGATGCAATCACTTGAGTGGGGAAAAACGATTTATTCACAAAATAGAGACTAGATAGAGGTGAAATTTAATATAGTATAATAACATGCACTGACTCATTATGGGTCGATACTTCATCTTCCTCACACTTACCAAATCTGATTTGTTTAGTATATTACTGTTTTAATTATAGCAGATGCATAAAATATCTAGTTTTTGTTGGTACTTGACTTAAATTATTTTTTTAATGCATGTAGAGAAAAGAAATGATTGTGTTCTATGCATACGATAGTGAAATAATGCCAAAGTCTTGAAATCACGGTATACGTGCTAGGTCAAAATCTAGATTGAACGGTATACGTCGTAGGTCGGAGTGCTTTTTTTGAGGCTCCGGAAGGGTATTATAATATCACTTTCATAAAGTAAACAGAAACATTCCATTCAGGAGAATCATGTAAAATTTGCAACCATAGCTTCATAGATCCTGAAATTGCGGGCAAAGAGAATATCACGAGATTCTTCTTGTTTAAAGTCAATTATGAGCTCAACAATATTTTAGGATGTTGTATACTTTGAGAAGACAGGCATAGGATGTCTACAATTTAGAAATCTGAATGGTTTAAGGCGTGGAATGATGTATATATTTAGGTTTCTCAGAAATAAAGTTAAATTCCAACATGTATGTAGAGTTGGAATTAAAATAGATACAGTAATTCGCACTTTCAAGTAACGCTATCTACGCATATTTGCAGGTAAGACATGTTTGCTATTAACATGCACCGACCTTAGCTCTTAGGCTACCTCCTGAGATCATTAGCTCTTCTTGGAACTACCGACATTGCCTACAGTGAGAGGGATGTCAAAACGAAATCAATTAAAACATCCAAGACTTTTTTGTATCAAGGTTTACATTCCGCCATTACAAGTATTAGGAGACTCCATCCACACCTTATGCTATTAAAAGAACCTTTGAAAAGGTCTCGTTTTTTAGTTTTTTTTTATTTTTTTTGTGTTTTAAGAGAGTTTGGCAGAATCCTACTCTCCCTTGTTTGAAATAATTGACAAAACAATTGTACAAGTGAATGTCCATAGTACATTGGGGGCCATGGGACCCCCACTACTCCATAAAACATGGGTTAAGAAGGGCTATGTGGCATAGTAGATTGGGACCCCAAGTGCTCCACAAAACATGTGTTGAGATAGCCTTTCAGTCATAGTACCATGGGACCCCGGTGCTCCAGAAAACATGGATAAACATGGCCCAAGGTGATACAACATTCATGGCCCAAAGGCAATACGGAATCTAAGTTTAAAATTTGATCTTTCGTGCCTTTGTCTCTTAAGTTGGGGGCGGGGTTTCGACTTCCACAAATTTCATTGCATACCCTTTAGCACATTTGTGTTTAGATGGATGTAAATCGGTCTATTTAGGGAGATTCTTGGGTCCAATCCATTCAATGTAGTTGTTCCTCCTTGAGGCCATTTAAGCAAGCGAACTTGACTAGTCGTAGGAACGTCTTTCCAAATTGCAGCTTAACAAGTCTTCATGGCTGTATATCTTAATAGTTCCTAGGTTTCGTGCTTCTGCTTTGTGGGATTTGAAGGATTCCATTGATGGTATACCCGTCTCTTCTTTTTTTTTTCCCGAAAGAGGAAATTTGACATTAATCTACTCTCTCATACCTTGATTAAAATAAAATAAAACAAAAGCATGGATGAACGGGGTTAGCATCCATGGGACCCGCAAATCCCACAAAGCAAAGGAAGAACATACAGAGCTGAACAGTTTTACAAAGGAGGTCGATAACTCCTTCGTTCACTTTATGCGGGGCCCACTTAGCTTTAATCTTATTGTTCTCGACAAAAAATATTCTATGGTGCCTAAAAAGTGGGGACTTCTTACAATTGGATATTCTTTTTCATAGAAAAAAAAAGAAATTTCTCGATACATCAACCAATCCCATTTATCAGGCAATACCCAACCATATAAAAGTACATTATCACTATGTTAGAGAGAAGCTATTAAGAAAAGAGATTCAGTTGGCATATGTATCTACAAATATGCAATGTGCAGATTTGCTAACCAAAGCACTTGATGGTACTAAGCTTTGCAAGTTTAAAACCATAATTGGATTGCAAGATATTCAAGAAGATTAATGAAGCTATACAAGCCAAGATGTTTGGCTTGAGGGGGAGCTCTTGGTGCAATATACAAGCCTTCACATTTTTGGCTTGTCATGGAAGTAATATGTGGAAGCATTTGATGGATCATATGAATCCTAGCTTGTAATTCTTTGATCATTAACCATTGTAAAAGTTGTTTTACCTAAGAGAATCTTGTAAGAAAATATCGTGGAGTTAGGAAGAACAAAAAACTACAAATTTCAATTGAAGGAATATCTCCTAACTTGCAGGAACCACTTTTAGGTAGAGCCAAGTTTCAATTCAAATTCAAAACTTGGAGGAAAAACACGTATATAAGAGCTTGTAAATCTCGTGGCCTTGTGCCCTCATTGATAGCTATTTTCTTGATCATTTGTAGTAGCTAAGTGACTTACACCATAGCTCAATTAGACTACCATCATTGAACATCATCATAATGCCAATGATCTTGTAAAATCATGTGCCATAATTGATATATTTCATTCATCATCTCTGTCTACCTCTTTGCTATGACTACTCAAAACAATGATCTTTGCATGCCCATATCTCAGTGAATGCTAGATCATTTTGCATGCTCTATAGCTTGTTGGAACCAATGCAAAGTCTATTTTATGCTATCAAAGTTTTTAATCTTTTTCTTCAGCCATTTTGGAGATATCTGTGTCAAAGTGCTCTTTGGTCAATTACTGCTCAGTCCCTAAAAAGTTGGGGGTAAGCCTTGGGTTGCAAAATTGATTTCTCAATGTGTAGTTTGTTAATCTAGATGATTTCACTTGTAACCATTAGCTATATAGGCTAACATAATTCCCTCAAAAGGAATTTTATCAATTGCTACTGTACTATGAGCATTGAGCAAAAGAATCAGCAGGTGTGTTGACCAAAATAGCAGGTTTTGTAAGATTAGCTATTTGGAAAGTAGTCTATTTTTTATGTAGTTGTTTCAAGCATCTACTCCAAAATAGATAGGTAATTTATTGGTGACATTTGCAAGCTAAGAAAGCCTAATATCAAACTCTAAAGTAAAATAGGGCAGGTACAAACTAGGTTTTAGCAGTACCACCCCATGTCCTTGAGGTATCCATCCATCTCTTCCAACAAAAAGGAGTAAAAGACCAAAAGAGCAAGAGCTGTCCAAACTGGAAGGTATTTGTAGAAACTTCCTTTGGATGGGTGACCACAATAGGAGGGGAGTGCCTAAAATCAAGTGGTCCATCTACGCTAGCCAAAGGGAAAGTGGGGGCCTTGGCATTCAGGGCATTGGGTGCATGGCTAACAAACTTGGGGCTAAATGGTTGATTAAGGCATGGTGCAATGGGGAGGCCTCGTGGGCCAAGTTGATCTTTAGAAACAAGAATGCATTGACTTTCGTGGGATTCCCAAACTAGAAGAACCTTGACACTCTCACCCTTTTGTTTTCACCGATTCTGTTGTTCTCAAAAGGATCAAATCTTGTGTGCTCCCTTTGGAAGAGTTGGAATAAAGTCAAAATCTCCATTAGGAGTAGCGAAGATTGGTGGGCAGCCAGTATCAGACAAAATGACTCTATTTGTTTTTCGATCCATGGCATTCAGAATGTGGAATTTTGGAACATTTGTAATGTTAAGAGGCTATGGAAAAAAGGCTTCAAAAATTGGAACCATCTGTGGAAACAAGACACCAACCAGTGCATCAACTTCAAGGATTGTGACTGTAGCGTCAACACTACCTATGAAGAATGGAACACTTTACAAAGTAGATTTCTTGCCTAGGACTGCTCTAGAGTCTGCCTTCTCATGGGTCATGACCCATCGTGCCCACTTGGTCTCAGAATGCACAATGGTAGTTGCCTAACAAAAATCCCGAACATGAAAGAAAACATGGATTAGGGAAACCTCAACAAGAAGTGGTGCCTGTCGAGGACCCACCTGCGGTGGGACACGAAGTTCGTGGCAATCTGACACCCTCTCATAGAAATAAAAAATTATGTTCTCTTATGGAAAATTCTCCATTGGAGTATCTAGACCAACCATAAGGCTAACAAAATTTGTGGGGTGCCTCCTTGGTGCAAGCACTGCTATCGATCCACCGAAGATGTGGCTCACATCTTCTTCACTTGTCCCAACTTCAACAGGCTCTAGCGGACTGTCGAAAAGAGAATCAGACTTCAGAAACATATCAGTTGGAAACAAGATGTACTGGGTGAAGTGATTGGCTTCTCCACGGCTCTCTAGAATGCCATTAGAGGGGAGGTCCTATGGAAGATCTAGCAAGAAATATTTCCTTAGAACTTTGATGAATCCCCCAAAGAGTGGTTGATTGAGAAGTCCCTGTTCCTCCTCGGCAAAAGAATCACTGCTCTTGATCAACAACAAGCTTAAACCCAAGTGGGCCCTGCATGAGGGTGATGAGAGGTTGATTAACCTTCTTTGTAATGCCATCTAAACTCTGTAAAAGCTTCCCCTGCTCTATGGGATTCGGGGGGTCTCGTGGGCACTAGTCCCCTTCACTTGTACTTTTCTTTGCTTTTAATCAATACAAGTCCGTGAGTGTAGGCTAAGGCCGACCTTCCTTTTTATTTTTAATATTTAACTCATTTTTTAGTTGAATTTGTTGTGCCTTTGTGGTTTTTGAGAATAGTCATTCTAATGCTTCCCAAATCTCCTTACTTGTTCTAAGGTCTTATATGTACCCCATACTTGACTCAATATTTTATGATAATACAAAGATTACCTTTTTGTCGCACTTATCCCACCTCTGATATTTGTGGATTTGCGATGGTGTCAAATTTTGGTCAGGCAACTCTGCTTCAGGTTCTATCCCACTAATTAATCCATGTAGACTCTTACCCATAAGATATGCAAACATGCAAGAATTCCATGCTTTGATAATTGGTTTTGCTCAACTTTTTTATTTGACTATTTCTATCGTCCATCCTAAATAAAGGTACTTGCGAAGAATCACCTTATTCATGCTGCATCTTATGCATATACCTCATGTATAGCAAGTCTAATGCATCAGGTCGCTCTGATACCAATGTTGAATATTGGACTATAAGAAGTAGCATAAAATAAAAATGTCTATACAAAAAAAAATGACTCTATAATCACAATGATTGAGTATCAACTAGACTACAAAATGCATTCCTAATCTCTTTATATAGATTTTTGAAAATGAATATGTATTAGTGAATCTTTTTTACAAAAATAGTGGAGGATAATTAAAGAACTAAAAGAACAAATTATAATAAAAAAAAGTTATTCAACAACTTTTTCTAAATAGCAATGGGTGCTAATTTAAAACACTAATAATAATCGTCAATTTTGAATGACCGCTTTTACAAAAATGATGGATGATATGTAAAGTGCTAAAAGAATGGCTTTGAAATAAAATGTTTTTACTAAAAAGATGCGGAACAGTTATATGAGATGTTCAATGAGAAGTTTTTAGGTGGTCCTCCTCTGATCTCTGAAAGCGTTAAAAATCTGTAGACAAATTTAAAAATCCAATAAAATATTTATAAGCAAATAATTTCCCGAGGTTCTTCGATATTCTTTTCTAGCCTCTCTCCTTTGATGATGTTGAGTCTTTTGGACTTGCAAGAATAACAAAAGACCGTGAGGATGTTCAATGTCCATTTCTGTTGTGAATGTGCCATGTTTACATGTGTGTTTGGGTTCGTGTGCGTGTGTGAATGTGTTTAATTCCATGTGAATGAGAGTGCATGTACTTATGTGTCTATGTGAATGTTCATATATCACTGACTCCATGTATATGTATGTTCCTAAAAATATGCTTTTATGTGTGTGTGAATGATTATGTGCGTATATGTTTATGTGAGTGCCATATGATTACCTATGTTTGTGTATGTGATTCTTTTTTTGATGTGTGTATGACCCTATGTACTAACGTGTCTATGAGTGAAGATGCGAGTATGGTGTGTGTGTGAATATGGGTCTCTCTCTCTCTATATATATATATGCTAATGAGTGGATATGAGTGGATATGAATGTCTAAATATATGAGTGGATATGAATGTATGTGTGATTGTGTATATAAGAATCTATAAAGATATACATGTGATTGTATGTTTATGTATCCCCACGTGTACATTTGTGCATAGAACTAAATATGGCATCTATATATATAAGTATGCGCTCTATTGACTTTATGATCCATAGTACGTGAGATCTATATTAAATACTGAGAATGTCAGTGTATGAACCAATATGTCTATCAATGTTTTTAGCCCTATTTTGAATTGTGTGTGTGCATATGTATTTATAATGCTTATGTGCCCATATGTGTGCATGTATTTTGAAGTGTGTGTGTGCATATGTATTTATAATGCTTATGTGTCCATATGTGTGCATGTATGAGAATAAATGTTTACGTGTTTGTGTGTGTATGCAAATTATGTTAGCTTTTCTCGATCAAACAAAAAAGAAAAAATAACTCCGTGTTGAGTTGATGTTAAATGGTGTGTTTGTGATGAAATGTGTGAGTATGTGTATGATGTGTGTGAGATTCGTGTATTGGTCCTGTTTTTGTTTGCATGAGGAAGTGTGTAGATAATGTATTTGTTAACAAGAGTGAGTGTGTTCTCATATATATATATATATATATATATTGTTTTTTAGGTTCTTCGTTGTTGTTGGTGCACATGAAAAGCTTAAGTGAATGTCCATAAAACTTGCACTTGATTATAGCATAAGTAACTTCATCACTACACATGCATCCTAATGATGACTTCCATTTCTCACTCGCAATGTTGTGTTGCATCGTTCTCGCAAGTTTTGCCAATTTGAATCCCTAAGTCGTTCCACAAAAGACTTTCTCAAGAATGTAGTGCGATAAAACCAATTAAAAATCTCCTCCATGTAGTTTGATTGCATTGGACCACCACCATGTTGCATGTTTGGAGACCCCTTGCTTTGTAGTGTGACTTCTCCATTCCTTGGGTATTGAAAATCTCTAAGGACCCATATCGATGCATGAAATAAGCTCCATGTGCAAATAAAATATGCTAAAAATTTATTAATTACATTGGAAGAAGGTAAGTGCAATGAACACTTGTAGAAGAAGATTATACTTACAATGTAGTGTGTTATATTGCTCTCTCCCCAAAATTGAATGAAACACTTGGTGAACTCCACTAATGTTTCTTGAATCAATTGATGTTGAATAGCACTAGACCTAGTCAGACCCATTAAGCCTACCAACTTATCAAATCTCAACCAAACCTTCTTTCTCTTATTACAAAGATCAATTTGAGAGTCATTGTCTGTTGTGATCATGCATAGGTATTTCCACAGTTCATAATGTTCATTATTTTGAGTGCTAGTAACTCTTCTAAATAATGTCTTGATTTATTCCTTGTCATTGACACTTGTTGCAAACTATCTTGAGATTCTCCAACTTTCTTAAAAACTAGGGTTACGTTTCCACCATAACAACCAATTGAATTAAGAAGTTCCTCCAATTTTTTTATAGCTTGAATAGATTTATCAATTGGCTTCATGGAAAATGCATATTCTATATGGAGCTTCAATAGTTTATGGAAAATTCTCATGAAGGCATGCAAGGTGCAAAAGTGGACATTAATTAAAGGGAATGGAATAATGGGATTCCAATCCTCATCTGACATGTCACGATTAGGTGTACCTAACATGGGACACCTCATGAAAGGTATATCCCATTCAGTAGATAGAGCTGCATCTCTCTCATCAGCTAAATCATCTATGTTGTTTTGTTTTCTCTTTGTTCGTTTATAACCTTGTGTGCAATATGGACAAGGATAGAGAGTAGATGCATCTTGTTTGCACCCTAACATGCATTTGATAGTCTTTAAGTCTCCACCTAAGTGCCACTCTACTTCAAAATCACCTAGGCCTTCTATAGTGAATTTGGCGCCATGAATTTGAGAAGTCATCACCTTAGTGATCCATGGGGTCCTACTAAAAATCCATCTAAGAACATCATTGGATTCTTTAGGTACTTCAATAGCACCTAACCACCATATACATTTCTCGCATTGGACACTATATGTAAAACTTTCATCAATAATGGCATGGGCCATAGCATTGTTCATGAGTGTCACCCTAAGTCTCTCCATATGTCATCCCTTTATGATTTGACATTTGTCTAGCTTCAATACAAACTTGAGTTTGGAACCACAATCTACATCAAATAGCAAACATTATATTAATAAAAATACTATGAATGTCATTATCAAAACAATGGATATACCTTGAATTGTGGATTTGTAAAATTTAACCATTTCCTTTTGATGCCTCTCCAAATTGACAAATATAATGTTGTACTTTGTGTAGATGAATCCCTTTCTAGATGTGTTTTTCAACTCTTTCTTTAATGTAGATGAATGATAAATGGATGGAGGCATAACATCTTCTATATGCAAGTAATTGCCAAGAGTATTGGCTACATCCTCATTGGTCATCTTCTTCTTCAGAGATACCTTGTAAGGGCATGAAAAATACTTTGGAAAATGCCTTTTTTTTGCAGAGCTTGCTTCAAAAGGTGTACAATGCAGTGTATGCTCTAGTAGTAACACCTTCTTCATCACATACCATCTGTACCTCACTAGGATTAATAATATCTTCTAAGTTGGCTGCAAAATCTTTAATCACTTGGGTTTTGATGTGATTTCCTACTGGTGAATCCAAAATCATAAGCACATGTTTGTTGCTAAGACAAGAATTCAGAAACTTCAATTGATCCTCCATTGTTGAGGACGCACTAGCATCTTCAACCGATGACCTACACAATAAGAAACTTAATCTAAAAGTCTTTTAAAATAAATAAACAAGAAAAACACATACCTAAGTACATAAACATGTCGCTTTCGTGCTCCACCACCAGTTGAAAGAGCTTGAAAGGATGATAATGGTTGTTTACTATATCTCATCCCAAGTGGAGTCTCTTTTAGTTGTGCAATATTGGCGTTTAACTTTGTAATAGTGCTGTCCTTTTCTTCCACATCTTGTTGGATTCTATTATTGTGCTCATCCAAATATTTGATAGCACTTTCTAAAGTGTGTATAGCACTCTCCAGACTTTGTATCTTGAAATGGTTGTGATGACATTGTTGCATCCAATAATTTCCTATAGATGTAGAATGGTTAGACAATCACTTGCAATAGCCTAGCAGTCCATCTTCACCGCTACCAAGGAACTGTAGAAATGTGGAGATACTATGGAATCTAGGATGAACATTAGCCATTAGATCTAAGGGATACAAAGCACCATTGAACCAAAGATCAATATTCTTCTCTCCAGCTGCACGTCGTTCATTTTGAGAATCTATGTCATTGCTACCTCTAGTTGTTGGTGCAAATTATGTTGGAATACGAACATGTACACTCTTTGAGTGATGAGCACACGTTGGTGATGGTGTCATGTTCGTAATACATGTGAGCACCATGATGTTCCCAAACTTGAGCATTCAATGGGAAGAAACACAGAGATGGCTGGAATGGCTTGTACAGTAGTTGTGTGCAAGAAAAAAAGTGTGTTTTGGTATGTGGATAGGTCAAAATGACTTTTTTCAGTGTGTTAGAGGAAAAATGAGTTGTTTTTCAAAAATTCATGTTTTGGGGCAACCAAACTTACGAGTTTGATGATATGGCACTTAACTTTTGGAGGGATTTTGAAAAATATGTTTCTTTAAAGTATTCTTTATAAAAAGAAGACTAAAAAATTAAGTTCTGACATATACATAAAAGTAAAAAAAAAAGACTAAAAAAATTAAGTTCTAGTATTTTGAATAAAGAATAGCTGAAAAAGAGACTTTTTCAAAAAAGTCATTTTTTTTATTCATAAAGATGGACGGATTTGATGAGGTGGAAAGTGGTTTTTCTCTCTCTCGCTCTATGCGTAGAAGAGAGAGAAGATCCTAGCTCACCCTAAAAAAAAGCCTACTTTAGCCTACCAAAAGTTCTCTATTAAATGCACTTTGTCCCCTTAACAAAGTACAAGATTAAGCTTAATCCCTAAAAATTAGGAATCCTTACAATGCCCATGTAGGGTTCACTTTTTGTCCTAATGTCTTAATTCAGGGTCTATGTCCTCAAATCTGATCCACTAGCTAGTTTCTTGTTTCCAGAGGTGTTTCCACTGTTTGAAGCCCTTGTTCTAGATCCTCCTAGCAGTTTGGAGGTTCCATGAGGCCACACCTCTAATGCTTGTGATGGGGAACCATATTGAGTCATTTTTTCGAATATCGGAAGCCCATTTCAACTCTTTGTTAACTTTGACAAAATGTTTGAACTTATTCTAGCTCTTCCATAGGGAGCGAGCAAGCTTTGAGCCTTTAGAAGAAACTTGAATTGGGGAGAATAATAGGGTAAGGAGGTCCAAGTCCTTCCAACCTGGGAGGTCCATCAATGTAGGTAAGTTCTTGCTCCTGAAGATGAGCTTGGCCCAAGAGATCTCACAGTTATATTGAGCCCTAATGATCAATTTTGCCACCAACTTGTCCACCATGCCTTCAATATCCATAATGCCCAAGGCCCCACACTATTTTTGGCTGATGCATGTAGACCACTTAATTTTGGGAACCCCTCTCCTGTTGTAGTCCCCTATCCAAAGAAAGTTTCTATAGATTCTTTCTAGTTTGCTAAGCTCTTGATCTTTCGGTCTCCAACACGAGAGAAAGTAAATGGATGAGGAGAAGAGGAAAGCGTTGATTACCATGGAACGACCCATGAGCTTGATTTGAATGCCCTTCAAGTACGCTAACTTGCAATCAAGTTTAGAAAGGACCCAATCCCATCTCTGCTCCATCGACACACCAAAACCCAATGGAATACCGAGCAGGCAGAAAACATATCCCCAAGGGATAATTTGGCAACCATGGTCAACCAGTTGTTGGGGAGGCAATCTGATAATGGCCCGAAAAGCAATTTTGGAGTGGTTGATTCTAGAACGTGATGCCTCACAAAAGCTGTTAAGGCATCCCTAAAAGGCCTCAATGCTCGTTGCATCGTTATGCACAAATGTTTTGATGTTGTCAGCAAAAAGTCTCATGATCATCTAGCTGTTGTTGAGAGGTAGAGATAGACCTTTAATATGACCCATTTCTACATGATGTTGTACTAGGCGACTGAGTCCTTCTATGGAGATAGTGAAGAGTAGAGGCGCCAATGGGCAACCTTGCCCGATAGATCATTTTAATATGATGGCCTTCGATAGTTGAACATTGATGTTTATTTGCGTCGATGCATTCCCGAGCAAAGTGACGATCATCTTGGTGAATTTTTTACTACACCCGAGGTCTTTAAGGGATTGTAGAATAAAGTCCCATTCTAGCCTATCGTATGCTTTGTCGACATTGATTTTGAGGAATACTATGTCTTTCTTAGACTCTTTAGCATATTTGAGGCCTTCCTATATATTAATAATAGCTTCTAGTATGGATCTGCCTTGATGAAGCCTTTTTGGTCCTTGCTAAGCCATCCTGTCAAGTGATATGAAATTCTGTTGGCAATGACTTTAGCAAGAATCTTGTATCCTATTTGGAGCATCGTGATTGGGCACCAGTTTTCAATCCTATTCTTGGTATCTTTTTTATGGATAAGCTTGATGACACCCTTGTTGAGGCATTCTGGGAGGGCACAAAAAGCCAAAGTGTCTTGCCAAACGAAGCACAAAGGTGTGACCATCACCTGCCTAAAAGACTTGAATAATTCATTTGTGAGTCCGTCAGGAACCGGGCTTTTGCCGTTGGGAAGCATATCAATTACTTCGAGAATCTAATTGTCAGAGATCAGTGCCTCAAGAAGAGGCTTCATGCTATGCAATATTCTCAAGGGAGAGACTCTTGAGATGGTCACCATGCAATCCCTCCTATGGGGAGAGAAAGGAATCGAAACCCTGAAGAGCTGGGTAAAATGGTTGACAATAATAGTGCTATTTTCTTCTATCATTTTGCATTCGATCCCATCACTACCAATCAAGAAGGGAATCGAGTCTCTAGATTGTTTCCTCTTGAGATGGCCACACATCTCTTTTGTTGGTTTGTCAACCTTACCTACCCACCAATCTTTAAAGTATACTTGCAAGTTTTTCCTTTGAATTTCTTCCCCGTATATTAACATGCCTCTTATTTTCCGTAGTCCCATTTGGTATTGGGAGTTCCCTTTATTCACTTCCTCCTCAAGGAGTCAAAGCCTCCAATAAAGCTTCTCTCTTTGCCTACATCGAACATTGCAAAGCATCTTGTGGGTCCTGATGGGAATTTGAGGAGTCTTCTCAACTGTAGTCCTCCAGTATTTGGCTGGTGAGGCCCCATTGGCGAAAGCCATGTTCCATAGGAAGGTCATTCATTGATGGACAGAGGCAAGGGAGAACAAGGTCTAGAAAGCATGAAACCAAGGCGCTTTTTTTAGTTTGGCAATCGGCTTGAACCTGAGTTTAATAGGGTAGTGATCCGATATGGTGATGTTAGTGTGTTGTGAGATGTCAGACTGACCCCACATACTGATAATGTTCTGTGCAATATAGCTTTTGTTTAGTCTTGATTTCATCCCCCGATTGGAGGTTCGACCAAGAGAAACCATTTGTATCTTTAACTTCTACTAGGTCCAGGTGGAGTTTGATTTTATCCTAGATGTCTTTCTCTTGACCCTCAATGGAATGCCCCCTGCTATCCCACCGATCCAAAGGGTCTTCCACCAGTCCCCACAAAGCAGCACGTTATGGGAAAGCGAGTCCAAAGAGGTCCAAGCATCAATCCTCTCTCTCACCCTATTTGGGGCATGCATGGAGACCACAGTGAACTGGAACGGTTCTTCCAAGAAGGCCGCAATCCAATGATGCTTCTGATGCTCATAGGAGTTGACAAGTCTACCACACCATGAGCTACTTATTCCAATAGTTGCGCCACTAGCCCCCCTAGGGTGAGAAGTGGTAATCCAAACATGGTTCACGAAGATGCATCTCAGTCATTTTTGAAGGTCCTCTCCATCAATTTTAATCTCTTGGATACATATGAAATCAAGGTTTAGGCTATTATCACAAAACCATTGTCCAATAATACCCGCTCTTGAGGGGTCAGACAACCCCCTGGCATTAAATGATGTGATCATCATTATCGTTGATTACCTTCTTTGTGTGGAGGGGCCTTGTCTTTTTTCTTCTTGGGTTCATCTTTCTTTCTCAAACACGAGAGGTCCTAACCATAAATCTTAACTTTAAGGGGGCTCTTCCATGGTACTTCCAAAGGTTGCTTCCCCTTATGAAACACCTTCTATGGAAATGAGTTAGGCACTTTTTCCAAGAGTGTTGATCCAATGACGGACCTCTCACTATTGAGGTTGTCTTCATTACTTGTATTGAAACCCTCCTCTTTACTAGTCGTATAGCCTTCTTGGGTTTTCTCTTGGTTGTCTTCTTTGATGGAGGTAGACTCTAAGGTTTTGCCTTTGGTGATCAGATCATAAAAATTCCCTCTTGGAAAGTCCAACTCATTGATCTCCTTTACGAGGTTGCATAACAAGTTCTTAGAGCGGCCACAATCTTGGTGTTCCTTTCTGCCGACCTGGGAGGGCTTCTTTCTCTTCTATGTCTAACTTTTGTGAACCCTTTTGTGTTAGTGTCGGAGTCCCTAGTGTTTTTCTCTTCCTCAGTAATAGGTGGAACAACCTGTGCCCTAATGCTTACCTCATCCCCATTGGTGGCATGTTGGTTCTACTTGTTTTTAGAAATGTTGACTTTTTGCAGACACTCTTTAATTCAGTGACCTTGAAGATCACAGTGAAACCAAACGTTTGGCATATTCTTGTAAGTGATTCCCTATTCCCAAACTACCCCTGCCCCCACGTCGATGGAGATTTTTGAGGGAAGGGCTTTGTTGAGATTTGCCTCGATGCAAATCTATGGGTGCCACCGTGCATTGAAGGAGTACCTTGGTCCTTCATAGATGAAACCCCCCACATCCTCCATCGAGGCCAGGGGTCACCCAATCGGCATGACAATCTCCCGCAAGAAGTCATATAGAAAAAAGGGAAGGTTGGGGAGCTCGACCCAAAGCGGATAACGGAGAGGTTTATATTTGGTGGGGTCCTAATTCAGGAACCACTTAAATAGGCATAAGTTGGACCTCCAAACTTACCAAGTGCCCACTTGTAGAGCTTGAAATGCCATCTTTTTGTTCTCGAAGACTAAAAGAAGTTGGTTTGCCGGTAGGAATTGGCATTTGGGCACAACCAAGCTACGCGAGAACCACTCCTTATGCAACCAGAGATGCACGGACTCTAACAGGGGCCTTGGGATGAACAATTGGCTCATAAGGCACGTTTTCAGCAGTTCGTCTTGCTTCACCAAAATACATTCCCTACTTAAGGAGACCACTAGGGGAGCCCATCTGGAAGGACTCGCAGTAGCCTCGAGGGAACCCATCACCGATGGGGGTCCCACATTGCTAACCACTAGGGATCGAATAGCACCGGCCATGGGAGTGAGCGATAGGCCAAAGATGAAATTCTTCTTGAAAAACCCCACTGCCAAACACCAAGGCACCTCGTTGCGTGAGTACCTACGATGAGGCCAAAAGGCCACAATTGAAAGACATTTTGATAATTACTTGAATCCAAACGGCCCAACCACGAGCCAGCCATCAGTTTCACTTGTCCTTTTTAATTTTTATACTTTATTCTCTTAAGATCTTTGGTTTAATTGAAGAAAAACATGCCCCCCCCCCTATCGTCTCCAAGAGAACACAATGACCACTTGAAGGGAGCCAAGAACAAAGGTGAGGCTAATTTTTTGGAAACCAAATAGGCAGTTTATAACACTCCTTTTTGTTGAAAGATTCTCTCTCGATTGGGTGGTTTGCTAACTTTAACAATTCTCCTCTCTCCATAAGATATCTTATGGCATAAGTGTAAAAAAACGAGGCTTTGGTAATTGGGAAGATTTGTTTAGGGATGGGATTGTGATTGAACACAAGCATATTATGAATACTAATGCTCTGTCCATGCCTTGCAAACAGATAATCAAAGATAGAAAGCTACAACTCCTGAGATTGTTAGATGACAATCTTTGGGAGAAGATTGTCAATATCTCACATGTGGCTCAGGACATTTATGCTAACTTCAAAAATTCCTACAGCAATATCAGAGACATTTGTGGGAGATTGAAAAAAAAGTGGGGCTTGCCCTAGTCTCATCAGTAGTGGAGATACAGATTTCAGACCACTTGGGCCTTCCATATATCAAATAAGCAATCTTGTTTGCTTTGGCTGATTCTTCATAAAGGTATCTGGACTGATAGCAAATCTAGAAAGTATAAAATTGATGCAGGTCGTTGGAAAGTTTGTGGCAAGGAGGAGGATTTGGAGCATCTTTTCTACAAATGCAAGGGAACCATTAGATTCTGGTGATTCATTTATCTCTATTGTAAGTCTGCTGGCCTTAATACCCCTGGTCATAGGGAGCTGCATATTGGTGAAGCCAATAAGATGGACATAGCCTTGTGGCAGATCTTAAAGGCCCACATTCTCTAGGCTATATGGAAGAACACGAGTAGCAGATTTTATGATAGAGATTGTAAATATTTCCTTTACTCTTGTATAGTGGGAATAAGAAGATTATTGAAAATCTACATGAAGTCTTCCCACAGTGCACATATGCTGGAAACTAAACCCATAAAAATCATTAAAAATTACCCTTGTAATTCTTGGAGAAACAAACTGCTCCAGTTGCACTCTAGAGTCAGAGATAGCATGATCAGTTTCATTAACTGTTACCTTGAGGGATATATGATGTAATTTTCTGGATGATTGGGGGTTTTTTCCCCTACAGTTCCTTGCCCTAGTCCCGTTCTCCCTTTTATTTTGGGAGTTTTTCTGTATTTTTTTTTGGCTTTCCTTGCATCAATTCTATATTTTTTGTGTTTTGCTCAAAAAAACAAAGGCGAGGTTGCCGCCATGTCATCATCGTGATGCACACCACCAACAAAAGCCATGATGGTCACGTGTCAGAGCGTGATGGCGCCAAAGATGGTTGAAAATGGCACGAATGAGAGCGACCGATGGCCCACTAGCACGCAATGGTCCACCACTCCATGAAAGGCCACAAGCCACACGATGGCCACACAACGTCGCGAATCGCGATGGCCACTAGTACACACATGATGGCCACACAACGACACGATGGCCACTCAGCGTCCTGATGGCCCACAATCAAGCGATGGAGCTGATGTTTGGAGAATGTCGGAGCTGATGGACTACGCATAGTAGCTGACGAAGAACTTCATAAATTGGCGTCTCCTACTACGATGGATGGAGTTTTCAATCCACAAAGTTTTTTTTTTTAATATAAAGGAAGTTCGGCAATAGCCTACTCTCCCGGACTTGAATTAAATTAAGAAACAAAGGTACAAAAGAAGGGGACTAGCGCCCACGGGACCCCCCAAATCCCACAAAGCAGGGGTAACCTGTATGAGTTCTAGGTTGCATTACATAGAAGGTTGATCACCCTCTCATCGCCCTCATGCGGGGCCCACTTGGGTTTGAGCTTGTTGTTGATCAAAATGAGGACTTTATGGTGCCTGAAGGGGGGGGATTTCTTACAGTTAACAATCCTTTTGCCTAGGAGGAATAGAGATTTCTCGATCGACCATTCCTTGGGGGTACCGCCGAAGTTGAGAGCACACCTCTCCCGCCAGATTTTCCACAAGACTTCCCCTCTGATGGCGTTCCAGAGAGTCGCGGAGCAGCCGATCGCTTCTCCCAAAAGGACTTGTTTCCAGCTAAGCTGTTTCAGAAGTCTGAGTTTCTTTCCCACCATCTGCCATATTTTGAGGGAGCTGGGGCAGGAGAGGAAGATGTGTGGGACATCTTCAATAGCCCGGTGACAGCGTTTGCACCAAGGAGGGACCCCGCAAATTTTGCAGGCCTTGTGGTTAGTCCAAATGCCACGATGCAGAATTTGCCAAAGGAGGACAGACTTCTTAATCTCGATCAGGGGGTGCCAAATACTCATAAATTTCATGTCCCATCGAAGTCGCGTCCAAGCCAGGCACCACTTCTTGTTGAGACTGGTCTGGTGGTCAGTGGTTTCTTTGATGTTCGGGATTTTGAGTATGTTATTTCCATTGTGCCATTTGAGACCAAGCGAGTTCGGAGCATCATGTCCCATGAGAAGGCGAATCTTGTTCCGATCCCATGCGAGGCATCTGCTTTGCAAAGTGTTCCATTCTTCGTAGGAGATGTTTTTGGAAGGATCAAGGTCCTCGAAATTGATCCAGCCGTTGGAGTCATGTTTCCAGAGGTGTTTCCATTTTTTGAATCCTTTGTGCCATAGTCTCTTGGCATTTCGAATGTTCCACGACTCCACACTCCGGATGCCATGTACCGGGAACCAGATAGAGTCGTTTTGTCTGATTCCGGCCGCCCACTTCCAGTCCTCACTAATTCTTGTGAAGCTTTTGACTTTGTTCCAACCCTTCCAAAGGGAGCACACTAGATTGGAGCCTTTTGGGAAGACAGGGATCGGGGAGAATAGCAGGGTCATGATGTCGAGATTCTTCCAGCTTGGGAACCCCATGAGAGCCAACTCGTTCTTGTTTCTGAAGATCAGCTTGGCCCACGAGGCCTCCCTGTTGCACCAAGCCTTAATCATCCATTTGGCAGCCAGTTTGTTGGCCATACACCCAATGTCCAAGATACCAAGCCCCCCGCTATCTCTGTGGCTGGTGCAGATGGCCCATTTGATCTTAGGCACCCCCCTTCTGTTATGATCACCCGTCCACAGAAAGTTCCTGCAGATGCTATTCAGCTTGGACAGGCCTTGCTCATTCGGTCTCCAACAAGAAAGGAAATAGATGGTGGACGAGAGGAGGAACGTGTTGATGACCATCGCGCGTCCAGCGAGATTGATTTGCATGCCTTTCCAGTAGTTGAGCTTGTTTTCAAGTTTGGCCAGCACCCAGTTCCAACGCTGATCCATAGGGACGTCAAACCCCAGGGGGATGCCAAGCAGCCGAAAGATTTGGCCCTGCGGAATGATTTGGCAACCATGATCAATGAGGAGGCCAGGTTGTTGTCCCACAATAGCTCTAAAGGCGGTCTTATTATGGTTGATTTTGGATCCAGAGGCCACACAAAAGGTATCAAGGCACCTCCAGAATGTCTCCAAACTGGTATTATCATTGTGGACGAACGCGTTCATATCATCGGCAAAGAGTCTCATGATGATTTGGCTGTGGCCGTGAGGCAGTCGGAGGCCTTTGATATTGCCAGCCTCCACATGATGTGCCACCAGTCTGCTCAGCCCCTCAGTGGCGATGGCAAAGAGGAGAGGGGCCAGAGGGCACCCTTGTCTAATAGATCTTTTAAGGTGGATCGCCTTCGAAAGTTTGCCGTTTACGTTAATTTGTGTCGTTGCGTTTCCGAGAAGGGTCGCGATCATCCTGGTGAATTCCCGACTACACGAGGTCTTGGAGCGACTGCAGAATATAGTCCCATTCAAGCCTATCGTAGGCTTTGTCAAAGTCGATCTTGAGGAAAACCACGTCTTGGTTGGACTCCTTTGCATATTGCATACCTTCCCAAATGTCCATAATGGTTTCCAGGATGGACCTGCCTTTGATGAAACCTTTTTGGTCCTCACTAAGCCAAGATCTCAGGTGGCACGACAGCCTGTTGGCGATGACTTTGGCGATGATCTTATATCCTGTTTGGAGCATCGTAATCGGCCGCCAGTTCTCGATTCTGTTCTTTTGCCCCTTCTTGTGAATCAACTTGATAATTCCATTATTTAGACAAGAAGGAAGAGCACCAAACTTTAGCGCTTCTTGCCATACCATCCGAAGAGGGGTGGCAACCACCAGCTTGAAGGATTTAAAGAACTCGTTAGTGAGTCCGTCGGGTCCCGGGCTTTTACCGCGGGGGAGGGCATCAATAACCTCGATGATTTCTGATTCCGAGATAGGGGCATGGAGCAAGGAGTGAAGGTTGGGTGGAATTCTCCGGGGGGAAACCCGAGAGATGGCAGCCATGCAGTCCCTTCTATGGTGGGAGAGGGGGTTCGAGGTTCCCAGGAGTCTCGTGAAGTGCCCTTCGATGACGCCAAAATTATCTTCTTCCGAATTGCATACATTGCCATGTGGGTCAAGCAGTAGGGGGATCGACTCTCTGTTGTGTTTCTTTTTAAGGATACGGCACATCTCCTTAGTGGGTTTGTCGGCTTTGCCGGCCCACCACTCCTTGAAGAAGAATTGCAAGTTTTTCCTTTGTATTTCTTCCTCGTATCTCAACGCTGCTCTGACTTTTCGGAGACCTTTATGGGCTTGGAGTTTTCCTTTGTTCACTTCCTCCTCGAGCCGCCAGAGTCTGTGGTAAAGAGCTTCCCTACGAGCCCGTCTCACAGTCTCGATCATTTTCTTAGTTCTAATCATGATCTTACGAGACTTGTCGGCCGCACTTCTCCAACACTTGGCTGGGGCCAAGCCAGAAGCGAACGCCACCTTCCACACATCCGCAATCTCTTGGTGGACGGAGGGGAGAGAGAAGGAGGACTCGTTGGCATGGAACCACGGGGCCTTGCGGATCTTGTTTGAAGGTTGAAAAGTGATAACGATCGGGTAGTGGTCAGAGATGGTGAGATCAGTGCGTTGCGTGATGGTAGGGTGGCCCCACTGATGAGTAAAGCCCTGAGAGATGTAGCATCTATCGAGCCTAGCTTTCCTCAGGTCCTCGCCCGCCTGGAGATTCGACCAAGAGAAGCCATTCAGGTCTTTGAATTCAACCAAGTCCAAGTGGAGTTTGGTCATGTCCCACGTTTCCTTCTCCCGACTGTCAATGATCCTACCCTTGCCCATCCATCTGTCCCTAGGGTCCTCCACCATGTTGAAGTCTCCACAAATAAGCACGTTGTGGGGAAGTGAGTCAAGTGAGGCCCAAGTGTTCAGTCGCTCCAGATCCCCGTTAGGAGCGTACAGGGAAACCATAGTAACAGAAAGAGGAGCACCAAGGGAAGCCGCAATCCAACGGTGACTTACATCTTCAAAGGAGTTCTCTAACTTTTCAAGCCAGAGGTGTTTAACGCCGATAGCCGTTCCTCCAGACCCCCTCTGGTGCTTCGTAGGGATCCACACATGGGCTGAGGAGACCTGTCTGAGGCGTTTCTGTAGGTCTTCTCCGTCAATTTTAATCTCTTGAATACATATAATGTCTGGGTTTAAACTAATGTCGCGCAGCCATTGACCAATGATGGTCGCTCTTGAGGGGTCGGTTAGCCCTCTAGCATTTAGCGAGATGACGATCATTTTGTGTTTATCCCTCTTTGCGGGAGGGAGCTTTGTCCTTTCTTCTCTTGGCTTCCTCTTTCTTTTTCGCTGGGATCTGATCCCGACTTAGAAATCGGTTCTTGTGGGGGCTTTTCCAAGGCAGCTCCATAGGCTGCTTTCCTTTGCGTGATACTCCTTGCTGGGGGGAACTGGGCCCCGTGCTCGGCACCGTTTCCGGGATCGTCGATCCAATGATGGAACTTTCACTATCCATGTTGTCCTCATTGCTAGTGGTGAATCCATCCTCTTTGCTTGTAGTATAACCCTCCTGGGGGGTTTCTTTGTTGTCAGGGATCTCTAGGGCATTGTCGTCAGTATCTACCTCGAGTGGTTTCCCACCTGGATAGTCAAGTTCGTTGATCTCCTTTCCGAGATTGCAGTACAAATTGCTGTGTGAGGTAAATGGCGGGTTGTTCCTCTCACCGTTGGCCCTCGGGCTTCTTTTCCTTCTTCTTCTAACTTCAGTAAAGCCATCGGCATCAGCTTGTGGATTGAGGAGGCCCTTGTCTTCCCCTTTCTTGGTCAAGTGGGTCGAATCGTCAAAGTTGTCTTGAGCAGTTTTGGAGGCTTCTTGAAATCGCTTGTTTTTTTGCCTGAGAGGGCAGTCTTTGATCCTGTGACCTTGTTGGCCGCAACGAAAGCACGCATTGGGGAGGTTTTTGTAAGTGATATCCTGCTCCCAGACATCGCCTTCTCCCATGTCCACTTTGATCGTAGATGGAAGTGGCGAACTGAGGTCGGCCTCGACACAGATTTGTGGGTGCCATCTAGCATTGAACGAGTGTCTTGCACCCTCATAGATGAGACCACCAATGTCTTCTCGAGAAGCCAAAGGCTTGCCGATGGGGGAGACTATGTCCCACACGAAGTTGTACAAGAAGTATGGGAGATTAGGGAGCTCAACCCAGAGAGGGTACCGAAGTGATTTCGATTTGTCGGGGGTAAAGTCCGGGGACCATCTGAATAAACACAGGGTCGACCGACCGAGCTGCCAGGTGCCAACGCTTAGGGCTTGGAACGCCATCTCATCATTTTCAAAGACTAGCAGCATGTGATTTGCTGGTAAGAACTGGCATTTGCTGACAATTAGCCCCCGAGGGAACCACTCTTTTCGAAGCCATTGTCGCACGATTTCGAGCGGGGGTCTAGGGCCAAACACTTGGCCGACGAGGCAAACTTTCTTGAGGTCCTCCTGGGCAGACAGAACTGCGGGTCTACTGAGGGACACGATGGGGGATTCAACACTTTCGGACGCCCCGGGGGCGGCACATGACCCCCCCTCCAGCAGAGCGGCCAGAGTGCCGGTCTCCCCAGGGGGGGGGGGCCGATTACTTTTCACGAGAGAAGACGAAGCCACATCCATGGCCCGAAGGAGCTTGCATCCACAAAGTTTTGCTCTGCACAAATCCTACTTTATTCAAGAGTCGATGGAGCTGATGTCTAGAGAATGCAGTAGTTGATGGACTGCGCGTAGCTGACGAAGAACTTCATTAATTGGTGTCTGCACTCTCATCGAGTAATTCAACAATTATTGAAAAAGGTCCACGTCTTGTAGGGCAGTTGGTTGAGCTGTGACCTCTTGAGGCAGAGGTCCAGGGTTCAAGTCCCAGGTTGAACATGTTATGGCTTAAGCCAGTTAAAAGCCAGTTGTAACCATGTTTCTTTCACTTGTAACCAAGTCTCCTTGTCTAACCCCTGCTTTGTGGGATAGAGGGGTCTTGTGGGTATTATGCACATTCACTTGTACGGTTGCAATTTCAAAGTTAAAGTCGGAGGAGTATGCTTCTGCTGAACCTCCATTAAAAAAATAATAATAACAAAAACCAATTACTGAAAAGGCCATGATGCCGTGCTTTGTGGGATAGAGGGGTCTTGTGGGTACTATGCACATTCACTTGTACGGTTGCAATTTCAAAGTTAAAGTCGGAGGAGTATGCTTCTGCTGAACCTCCATTAAAAAAATAATAATAACAAAAACCAATTACTGAAAAGACCATGATGCCGGACTTGACGGGCATGGCGGAGGCCATGGATGTCTCCGACATATCTTGTGATGGTCTCTTGACTTGCTCAGTACATCGCGTCTCTAACGTTGGATTTCTTCATTTTGTTTATTGATGTTGATGTCCATATGAAGCACGTACTTAAATTTTTCTGATAGCGAAAGCTTCTATGTTGATACCCGACAAAATCCGAAACTTTCGTTGAGAGAATTTTTTTTTTTTTCTTTTAAATGGAGATTCAGCCGAAGCCTACTCCCCCGGACTTTAACTTTGAAATTGCAACTGTACAAGTGAATGGGCATAGCACCCGCGGGACCCCCCGTATCCCACAAAGCAAGGGTTAGACAAGGTTACAACTGAGAGACATGGTTACAACTGGGTTTAACTGGCGTTGAGAGAATTCAATTCGTGTGTGCCGCAGCATTGAACATCTCCCCAACAAACTTTTGCGGTACATTATCAATGGTGGGAGGCTTGTATGCAGTGCTTAAATTTGATGCCAGTTTAAACACTGCTTGTATGTCCAAGTGCCAGTTGTGACAAGCTCTCCCTTGTCGTCCACCTCAATCTCCTCTGTCAAAAAGAAGCCAATACCCTGTACAGATGCGCCTTCTATCTGTCCAATATCCACGGCCCTTGTCGTCCACCTCAATCTCCTCTGTCAAAAAGAAGCCAATACCCTGTACAAATGCGCCTTCTATCTGTCCAATATCCACGGCTGGATTCACACTTTTTTCAGTCATAGATAATATTAGACTCCAGAATCTTGACAGCTCACGTGAGAGTATCGAGCTCCACTGTATGAAAACAGGTCCATTCTGGAACATCGCAGATTCGCAGCCGAGCATGTTGGAGCGTAAGGAGGAATAATGTTGGTGCGCAGATATGAATCGCCACCACTGAGTACCCAGTGCAAATGGACAAAAATAGATGGGCATCCACGCAGGTGAATGCGACGTGCAAAATGAAGACCCCATCTCTATTGCCTTCATTTTCTTTTTTGAAAATGGAGGTTCTGCCGAGGCCTACTTCTCCGGACTTTAACTTTGAAATTGCAACTATAAAAGGAAGGGCATAGTACTCATGGGACCTCTCTTATTCCACAAGAACAGAAGTTTACAAGATTGGATTGAACTGAGGTCTGAGGTCACAACTATCGTAGGGATAGTCAAACTATAGCACATCAGCCATATGCTTCATCATTCCAGATTATACATGTCCCTTACATGTGGCTGGCAGGATTGAATCCTTGCCCCTACCTTCATTGATTTTTGCTGCAAGCCATGAATTTAATTTTGTTGATGCATTGTCTACTACGGATGGCCGGTCTACCTCAATCATTAAAAACGCTTGATCAAATAATCTGGTAGCGACAAACGTCCTCCGCCTTTCTTACATTCACCACAGAGAAGATCTTATTGTACAACACGGAAGCAGGTAAACAAGAGCCACCAGGTACAGTAAAATCTCGAAAGGCGCCGACATCTTCGCAATGACAGATAATGACATACGACTTCAAAATGATAGATGATTTCAATGGTCATTTACCCACCATGTTTACTGCATATTTCGCAACCCGCATTGAACTTGGATACTCAGGAGTATTCAACTTAAAAAAAAAAGGGAAGTTCGGTCTTCGCCTATTCTCCCGGACTTTAATTAAAATATAGAAGAAAAGTTACAAGTGAATGGGACTACTGCCGAGGGGACCCCTTAAATCTCACAGTGCATGGGACAAGATCCGTAAGCTAGAGGGCATTAGAAATGAGGTGGACAAATCTATCGTCTCCCTCATGCAGGACCCATTTGGGTTTCTGCTTGTTATCTTCGAGGAGATAAATAGAGTGATGCCTAAACGGATGAGATCTCTTATCTCCAGAGATGAGATCTCTTATCTCCAGAGAGGAAATCTCTTATCTCCGGAGATTCCTTTAACTAGAAGAAACAAGGATTTCTCAATCGACCATTCCTTAGGGGTTTGTTCAAAATTGACAGCACATCGCTCCCTCCAAATCTTCCAAAGAGTCTCACCCCTGATGGCATTCCACAGCCTTGGTGAGCAACCAACCGCCTCTGCCAACAGCATCTGCTGCCAATTGATTTGGTTCGTGAGCCTCCATACCCGCAAGTATTCAACTTTTTAATGATAGAAGAAATTGGAATCATAGAAACAATAATCAAAAGATTAATTTATCGACATGGATATATGTCATATTCTGATTACTTCTTTAGTTCATATGAATTTCTTGTAGTCCGTAATTAATCCTTGTAGTTTGTGATTTTTTGGTTTCTTCAGTAACTTTGATCATGTACCTGATCATTTTTTCGTCGTTTAAAAGTCAATCTAGCATGCAATCTATGCATTTGCGAGTTTTATAGTTCCTTTCTGTTTAGGTGCAAGCATATCAGGGATTCTATACCACCTATCTTGTCTGAGTTTAGAAGATGTTCCGTTCGGAACTAGCTGTAGTAATCCGATTATAAGTCATGGTCATTCACCAATTCTGCACAAAATCTTTACCTAAAAGGCAATGGAGATGGAAGTGTGCATCTTTATTAATAGATTGAAGCATGCAAGCCAAGGAGGTCACTTTGTTCTTTATCACCTGAATCCGATCCTAAGGTTTTGATTGTACAACTTAAGCTGATTCACGGGGACTGTTGTGCCTTCGGGCAGTTCAAAACAGTCGTTGGGCCCTAAGGCCATCCTTTCCCAATGACTACTTTTGTGAGCTTTCGAGCTCTGTATCTAATAGTTGCTAAATATGCAACCGCTGCTTTTTGGGATTTAGTAGCTCCATGCTAAGGCCATCTTTCATTGTACTTTCAATCAGTTCAATCCATCTAGAAAAGTACATCTCAAAGATCGAACGTCCTATTCAAAAATATTGAATAGAAATGCTTATTAGATTCATCTGTGAAGTTGAAAAGGCATTAGCGTCCTATTAAAAAATATTGAACTGAAATGCTTATTAGATCTATCTGTGAAGTTAAAATATTGACCACACCACATCTGAGATGCTGCGGTGCAGCATGGAATATGAAAACGGACATCATTTATCGGGGAATCTCGAGGAAAGCAATAAAGTTCCACTAACGGACTGATAATTATGGTTTATTTATTGGCTTTTTTTATGTAAAGGGAAGTTCGACCGTGGCCTCCTCTCCCAAACTTTAATTAAAAGAAAAGAACAAGTTACAAGTGAATGGGACTAGTGCCCTTGGGACCCCTCTCCCCCCCCCCCCCCCCAACCCTAATCTCATACATCAAGGGCAAAACCTGTGGATCTAGGAGTATTACAAAGGAGGTTAATAACTCCCTCATCCCCCTCATGCAGGGCCCACTTGGGTTTAAGTTTCTTGTTCTCGATAAGAAACACTTTATGATGCCTAAAGGGTGGAGACCTCATGATTTTTTAATTTAATAAAGGAAGTTCGGCCTTGGCCTATTCTCTCAGACTTTAGTTAAAATAAAGAAGAAAAGTTACAGGTGAATGGGACTAGTGCCCATGGGACCCCCCCAATCCCACAATGCAGGGGACAAGTTTGGTAAGCTAGAGGGCATTACGAATGAGGTGGACAAATCTATCATCTCCCTCATGTTGGACCCATTTGGGTTTCAGCTTGTTATCTTTGAGGAGATAACTTTACAGTGATGTCCAAACGTTGGGGATCTCTTATCTTGGGAGATTCTTTACGTAGAAGAAACAGGGATTTCTCAATCAACCATTGCTTTGGGGTTTGGCCAAAACTAATAGCACATCGCTACCTCCAAATCTTCCAAAGAGTCTCACCCCTGATGGCATTCCAGCCAACTGCCTCACCCAACAACACCTATTGCCAATTGATTTGGTTCATGAGTCTCGATATCGGCATCATGTGATGCCAAATAACATAGGACTTGGGGCAATTGAAGAAAAGGTGAGCTAAATCTTCGATACATCGATGGCAATGCTTGCACCATGGAGGTACACCACAAATTTTGTTAGCCCTTGCATTGGACCAGTTACCCTTATGCAAGATCTGCCACATGAGAACGGATCTTTTGATCTCAAGTAGGGGATGCCAAATAGACATGAAATTTAGTTCTCATCGAAGTTTGTTCCACAAAAGGCACCACACCTTGTTAAGGGTGTGATGACCATCTAAGTTCTCTTCGAAGTTGGGGATTCTGGATAGTTTCTTACCATTACTCCATTTGAGGCCCTTTAGACAAGGAAGATCCTGTCCGCAGAGAAGGTGGGTAGTTGAGCGGTCCCATGCTAAACACCTCCCTTGTAGAATAGTCCATTGCTCGAGGGTAACTCTATGTCTCGGGTGTAGGTCTTCAAATCTGATGCACTGGTTGGTCTCTTGTTTCCAGAGCTATTTCCACTGTTTGAACCCCTTGTTCCATAATTGCTTAGCAGTTCGGAGGTTCCAAGACTCCACTCCCACAATGCCGATGATCGGGAACTAGATAGGGTCATTTGTCTTATCCTAGATGCCCACTTCCACTCATCACTCATTCTAACAAATTTTTTGGCCTTGTTCCAACTCTTCCATAAGGAACACATGAGGCTAGAGCCTTTAGGGGACACCCGGTGGGGCGAGAACAAAAGCGTGAGGATCCTTTTGGGAATCCCCCTCCTATTGGGGTCCCTAGTCCAAAGGAAGTTTCTACAGATTCTTTCCACTTTGAACAAGTCTTTCTCCTTAGGTCTCCAACATGAGATAAAGTAAATAGTCATAGAAAGCATAAATGTGTTAACAACCATTGCGTGCCTTGCCAAGTTAACTTGCATACCTTTCCAATGATTTAGTTCGCTATCCAGTTTGGATAGAGCCTAGTTCCACTCTTGGTCCATTGAGATGTTGGAGCCCATCGGAATCTCGAGGAGATGGAAGACTTTCCCTCTACGGATAATTTGACACCCTTGAACTAACAACAGTTGGGGTGGAGGTCCACGGATTGCTCTGAAAGTAGTTTTAGCATGGTTGATTTTTTAACCTGACACCACAAAAAATGTGTCCTAGCAACTCCAGAACACCTCAATGTTGTTCATCTTGTTAAGTACAAAGGCATTCATGTCATCGGCAAAGAGTCTCGCAATCATTTGGCCGTGATCAAGAGGTAGGGAAAGACCCTTGAGATTGACAACATCAATGTGATGGTTTAATAGGCGACTAAGGCCATCCGAGGTGATAGCGAAGAGTAGTAACACCAGTGGGAAACCTTGCCTGATAGATCTTTTAAACTTATGGGCTCATATAGCTTACCATTGATATTTATTCTTGTTGAAGCATTTTTGAGTAGAGTGGAAACCATCTTCATAAACTTTTGGCTGCATCCAAGGTCTTTCAATGATTGAAGCATAAAGTCCCATTCCAATCTGTCATATGCTTTGTCGAATTCGATCTTAATGAATACCAGATCTTGTGCAGACTCCTCAGCAAACCCAAGGCCTTCCAAATATTGACAATTGCTTCAAGTATAGATCTACCTTTGATAAAACCTCTTTGTTCCTCACAAAACCATGACTTTAAATGACAAGAGATTCTGTTGGTGATAACTTTGGCAGTTATCTTGTATCCAGTTTGGAGCATGATAATCGGCCACCAGTTTTCAATTTTGTTCTTATCACCCCTTTTGTGAATTAACTTGATGACACCATTATTAAGACATTCAGGGAGGGCATTGAAGGAGAGATCCTCTTGCCACACCACGCGCAGTAGGGTGGCCACGAGGTGCTTGAAGGACTTGAAAAACTCATTGGTGAGGCCATCAGGACTCGTACTTTTTCCATTGGGAAGAGCATCAATAACCTCGATAATTCCATTCTTAGAAATAATAGCATCCAACAGAGAATTCATGCTCTCTGGGATTCTAAGTTGAGCAAACCTTGAGATGGTTTCCATGTAGTCACACCTATGGGGGGAAAGCGGAGTCGAGACCCCAAGAAGATGGGTAAAGTGCTCGTCGATGATAGATCTATTATCAACTTCCATGCTACATTTGATCCCATTTTTGTCGACCAAGAAGAGGATGGCTCCCCTAGCTTGTTTCCTTTTAAGGATGCTACACATCTCTTTCGATGGTTTGTCAGCCTTCCCTGCCCACCAATCTTTGAAGAATATTTGCAGATTTTTCCTTTGAACCTCTTCTTCGAGTCTTAGTCTTCCCGTGATTTTCAAAAGCCCTTGTTGGCATTGCAAGTTACCTTTGTTCACTTCTTCTTCACGCCATGAGAGCCTCCAATATACCGTTTCTTTTCTTTTTCTCCAGATATCTCTTATCGCCTTATGAGTCCTGATTAGCATTTGTCGGGTCCTTTCCAGCACGCTTCTCCAACACTTAGCCGATTCATTACAGAAGGCAAAAGCATCCGCCCACGCTACGAAAATTTCTTGGTGGACACAAGGGAGGGAAAACGACGTCTGACAAGCATGAAACCAAGAAGCTTTCTGGAGCATGGGAATTGGTTTGAAAGAAAGAGTAATCGGGTAGTGGTTCGAGATAGTCAAGTCCATGTGTTTGGAAATCGAAGGAATACCCCACTAGAGGATGGTGCTTTGGTCGATGTAACATCTATCAAGATTTTCTTTCCTCAGACAGTCCCCCAATTGGAGATTAGACCAAGAGAACCCCTTTATGTCTTTCACCTCGACCAGGTCAAGATGGAGCTTGATTTTATCCCATATCTCTTTCTCTTGACCATCTATAATTTTGCCCTTGTTATTCCATCGGTCTGTAGGGAACTCAACCATGTTGAAGTCCCCACAGATCAAAACATTGTGTGAGAGGGAGCTGAGGGAAGTCCACATATCGATTCTATCTGCCTCTCCATTAGGGGCATAAATTGAGACCATAGTGAACTGATTAGGGAACCCGATAGAGGCAGCAATCCAATGATGATTCAAATCTTCACAAGTCGAGATCAATATGCTAAACTAGGAATGAATAATACCAATCGCAGCACCCCCCGCCCCCTAGAGTGCGAAGTGGAGAGCCAGAGGTGGTTCGAAGAAATGCATTTAAGTTGTTTCTAGAGATCCTTTGCGTCAATTTTAATCTCTTGTAAGAAGATAAAGTTGGGGTTGATGCACTTGTCTTCGATCCACTGACCAAGAATCGCTCCTCTTGAGCGGTCAGACAAACCCTTGACCTTCAGCGATGTGATTTTCATTATTGATGGTTGCCCTCTTTGAGGGGAGGGACTTGATCTTTTTTTTTCTTGTGATCTTCTTTTTTCCTCTCAACTTCTTGACCTACGATCCTACTCTTGAGGTGGCTCTTCCAAGGCATGCCTGACGATTGTTTCCCTTTAAGCTTTGATTTTTGTTGCGGTAAGCTTGGCATGCAAACCAGAAGAGTATGACCAAGAAAGAAGCTTTCACTGTTTGGGTTGTCTTCATTGCTAGTTGTGAAGACTTCCTCTTTACTCATGGTGTATCCTTCTTCATTGTCTTCTTTGCTGGTAGAGCACCCAAGGGTATTATCAGTAGGGTCTTCTTCATACTGGTTATCCCCTGGGAGGTCGACCTCATTAATCTCCTTTTCTAGGTTACAATACATGTTATTCGAGGGAGCAATGGTCATAACATTCCTTGCTACTGATCTTCGAGGGCTAACTTTCCTCCTACGTCTTACGTTGGTGAATCCTTCTGCATCCGTCTCTACAACACAAGTGCCCTCTACTTTCTCCATCGGTGGGGGATGACCCCGAGTGTGAACTTGAGGGAAAGGATCCGGGTCCCCATTTGGTTTAATCTTGTTTTGATTGGTATTTTGCTTCAAGGGGCAATCTTTGATCCTATGACCTTGGTGCCCACAATGGAAGCATGCATTGGGCAAATTCTTGTAAGTAACCTTCTATACCCAAATCTTACCATCTCCATAGTTTATGGAGATCTTTGAGGGGAGGGCCTATTTCAAGTCCGTTTCAATGCAGATTTGTGGGTGCCATCATGCGTTGAGAGAATAATGAGTTCCATCATAGATTAACCCCCCAACATCCTCTCTTGAGGCCACCGGGTAGTTATCTCTCCAAATTTTCTAGAGAACCTCACTTTTGATTGCATTGCAAAGGGTAGAGAAGCAACCAATTGCCTCCCCAAGTAGGGCTTATTTCCACACAGTCCACCGAGCTAGCTTAAGATCCACTCTAACTCTTCTCTAGACACTAGTGCTTCTTGGGCATGAAAAGAGTAGTTGTGTCAAGGATTCCCTCCCGCGAAGGCATCTTCTGCACCTTCGTATAGCTCTTAAAGTTTTTGCAAGTTTCACATTGCTCGAGACCCCTCTATGGAGAAGAATTTTCCACAAAACGGACTCTTTCTATCATTCTACTAGAGGGTGCCAAAGCCCTTTCAACTTGACATCCCCAAATATGTAGGGATGATTCACACACTACTTTTGATTGCGGGTTAGGAAGAAATCGAATTGATGTTTTAATCTCTGCACATCTTCAATCTTGTTTTCCTTTACCTGTTCTATACCTTTAGGGTTAGGAGATTTGTGAACAATAAAGAGGCAACACATTGAGTCCTACTCCATCCTTTATGTTAAGGGACACTAATCCTCATAGTGGATTCGTAGGCTCTATTCATCAGCCTTAAATTTTATCCATTTTCCTTCGGGTTAAAACTATAAATGCTTCGTTTCATGAAATCCTTTGGACCATTTTTTTTGGCTCTTTGGAGGTTCCCGCACTCAATACCTTTGATGCCACAAAAAGGAAACAAAATAGAGTCATTTTGTCTTATGTTGGCTGCCTACTTCCAATCACTGCAGAAAATGCAGTTCTATTTCATCTTGTTCTAAGCGAACCAAAGGTAGGAAACGAGAGCACATCCCTTAGGGGACATCACGATAGGGTAGAAAAAAGAACTGAGGGAAATAAGGCCCTACCATCTATGGATGCTTGATAGGATGAGGTTAGAGTTGCTTCTAAAAGTGCGTTCCCATCACGTATTGAGCCTTTAATCATCCACTTGGATGCGAGCTTATTCGCCATAACTTCAACATGACGAATGTTGAGATCTTGCATGTCCTTTGAGATGGTGCATATTTCCTATTTGATGTTTGGCATGCGCCTCCGATTGGGGTCACCTCTACACAGAGAATTTATCCAAATTATTTTCATTTTGGAATAAATCTGAGTTAGAAGGTCTTCCACCAAGCAACGAAATAAATGATGGAGGAAATAAGAAAGGTTTTGATAACCATCACCGGACCCCCAACATTCAATTGCATAATTCTCTTGTACTCAAGCTTTGTGTCTAGCATATTACGAATCCAGTCCAATCTCTATCTCATAAAGACCTCAAAACCAAAGGAAATATTCAACGACCCAACAACCTCGACCGAAATGAGTTCCTGGCACCATTCAAAGATGAGAAGCTAGGGAGGCGATTGAGAGGTAGCTCAACCTTGCGATGGTTTATTTTTAAACTAGAGCCGGAACAAAAAATTTCAAGGCATAACTAAAACTTGGCGACACATGCCAACGCATTCTAGATGAAGGCATTGGTGTCCTCAACAAACATTATAAGAGCCATTTGGTCGTGTCTTCTAGGAAGCAAAAGACCTACGATGCTAGCAAATAAAAGAGTAGAGGCGTGAGGCCATCTACAAAACTAGCAAATAAAAGAGGAACGAGAGGAAAACCTTCTCTGATAGATCTGGTGAGCGTGATGGGTCCAAAAGAGTGATGTTGATGTCAATATGAGAACGGGAATTTCCAAGGATAAAGTCATTCATTCAAACAAACCTAGTGTAGAAACCCAAGTCCTTCAAATAGTGCAAATCGAAGTCCTTAAGAGTCAACCATGTTGAAGCCATCTAAGAAGAATCACATTGCTTTATAGAGAGTCTAGAGAAACCCAAGTTTTCTCTCTTCCTTGAGGAGCGTTCAAGGCATACATCAACACCACCGAGAAAGTTAAGGGATCGCTGATTTTGTTCCCCACCCATTTGTGATGAAGATCACGGATGGTTCCCACCATACATAAGAACATCTTTGTTTATACCCCATAATTGCACCCTAATTTCCCCCATGATGGGTAATGGAGATTTAATGGAAAGAAGATATCCAAAATCCCAAAACTACTTGACGAGGCACATTTTGGTTCCTTGAATTTTCCATGTATTAGTCCTATGGAGTTGAAACACCATTTCCTCACTTTCAAAGACTAGCAAGATGTGATTTGTCAAGAGGAACAATTTGATAACCATTAGCCCCCTCATGAACCATTCTTTATGGAGGCAACCTTTAAAGCTTTTGATCCAAGGTCAAGCTTCAAATTAATGACCAAATTTTTTTCAGCTCATTTTGGATCATTTTGACGTTGGATTTAAGGAGAGAAACCAGTAGGGACTTGAGCCCAAAAAGCGGTACGCACTCCCTCGAAGCAACCACAGGAGCAAGTGAGGCCACACTGCTCATCACAAGCATGGAAGTGGCCATAAGGAAGTAGGGAGAGAGAGAGATAGGGAGAGAAAGAGAAAGAAAGAGAGATAAGAGGGAAGGGGAAGAGAGAGAAAGATGGAGAAGAGAAGCGCTTCCAAGAGACTCTATTGGTTGAACCCCTTAGGTCTCCAATTGCCCCGCGACCACAACCAAATCATCATGAGATTTTTTGTCGATGATATGAACACATTTATCCACAATGACACTATGAGCCTAGAGATGTTTTGGAGATGCCTGGATACTTTTTGCAAAGCCCCTGGTTCCAAAATCAACCACTCAAAGACCGCTTTTAGAGCTATTGTCAAGAGGCAACCCAAATTTCTCTTTGATCATGGCTATCAAAATATTCCTCCAGGCCAAATTTTCTGGCTTCTTAGGATTCCATTGGGCTTTGGTATCTCATTGGAGTAGCAATGGAATTAAGTCTTGGCCGGACTCAAAAGCAAGTTAAACTTTTGTAGAGGTATGCAAATCAATCTCGCTAGTCGCGCAATGGTTATCAATACATTCCTCATTTCGTCTACCATTTACTTCCTCTCTTCTTGGAGACCGAAAGAGCAAGAGTTGTCCAAACTAGAGAGTATTTCTAGAAACTTCCTTTGGATGGGTGAGCACAATAGGAGGGGAGTGCCCAAAATCAAGTGGTCCATTTGCTCCAACCAAAGAGATAATGGGGGCCTTGGCATTCCGGACAATGGCTAACAAACTTGCGGCAAAATGGATGATTAAGGCGTGGTGCAATGGGCCAAGTTGATCTTCACAAGCAAGAACACATTGAATTTCATGGGATTCCTGAATTGGAAGAATCTTGACATTCTAACCCTCTTGTTTTCCCCAATCTTGGTCTTCCCGAAAGGCCTCATGGGCCAAGTTGATCTTCAGAAACAAGAACGCGTTGACTTTCATGGGATTCCTAAGTTGGAAGAATCTTGACATTGTAACCCTCTTGTTTTCTCCAATCTTGGTCTTCTCGAAAGGCTTGGAGCTTCTGTGCTCCCTATGGAAGAGTTAGAATAAAGTAAAAAGCTTCACGAGAATCAGTGAAGATTGGAAGTGGGTAGCTAGTATCAGACAGAATGACTCCATTCGGTTTTTGATCCATGGCATCCGGATCATGGATTCTTGAAACATTTGAAATGTCAAGAGGCTATGGAACAAAGGCTTCAAAAAAATGGAAACATCTCTGGAAACAAGACACGAACCAGTGGATTAACTTCGAGGATATGGACCCTAGCATCAAGATTACCTATGAAGAATGGAATACTTTGCAAATCAGATGTCTTGCCTCAGATCACTCTAGAGTTCGCCTTCTAATGGGGCACAACTCGCCAAGCCCGCTTGGTTTCAGATGGCACAATGGTAATTGCCTAACAAAAATCATCAAAGAAACCATTGATCATCAGGTTAACCTCAACAAGAAGTGGTGCTTGTTGTGGATGTGGCTTTAGTGGGACATGAAATTCATGGCTATCTTGCACCCTCTCATAGAGGTCAAAAAGTATGTCCTCTTATGGCTAATTCTTCATCGTGGTATCTGGGCCAACCTTATGGCTAATTCTTCATCATGGTATCTCGACATGAAATTCATGGCTATCTCGCACCCTCTCATAGAAGTCAAAAATTTTGTCCTCTTATGGCTAATTCTTCATCATGGTATCTAGACCAACCTTAAGGCTAGCAAAATATGTGGGGTGCCTCCCTGGTGCAAGCGTCGCTACTGGTCCATCGAAGATGTTTCTCATATCTTCTTTACTTGTCCCAACTCTAATAGGCTCTCGTCGATTGTCGGAAAGAAAATTAGACTTCAAAAGCACATCACTTGGAAACAAGCTCTGCTGGGAGAAGCAATCAGATGCTCTGTTACTCTCTCGAATGGCATTAAAGGGGAGGTCCTATGGAAGATCTGGCAGGAAATATGTGCATATAAGTTTGGCGACTCCCCCAAAGAGTGGTCGATTGAGAAATCGTTATTCCTCCTTGGTAAAAGAATCACTAACTACAAGAAATTCCCCCCCCCCTCGCTTCAGGCATCAAGTGCTCCTTTTGACCAACAACAAGCGTAAATCCAAGTGGGCCCCACATGAGGGTGACCAGAGGGTGATTAACCTTCTTTGTAATGCCATCTAAACTTTGTAAGTTCTTCCCACGCTCTATGGGACTTGGGAGGTCCCGTGGGCACTAGTCCCCTTCAATTGTACTCTTCCTTTTCTTTATTTAATAGAAGTCCAGGAGAGTAGGCTAAGGCCAAACTTCCTTTCATTAAAAAAAGAAACTTGTCTCTAAAAGGCACACGATAGTCTAGCACAAAACACCCCAAAGGACCTCAATGACTACTCACCAAGCAAAGGCACTAATCAATTTGGGTGTTCACCAACATCACAACCTCTAGGGCCCTCCACCTCCACTTTTAGGGCCCTAAACCACCCCATCAAGAGCTCCAACCAGCCCAAGGATAGCCCTACCCCACTAAGGCACCCCGAGAGTAGACCCTAATTGTCGGGCACGATAAGGGGCACTCTCCAAGGCCAAACCACAAGTGAGGCCGAAGAGAGCCCCAACTTGATGAGGCTATGGGCCAAAACACACAACCAATGGCTCAAGCACCCCGACGATTGCCCTAGGGGTCAAAGGTGAGAGCATGCATGCCCAACCAAGAGAACGGAGTACCCAACAAACAAAAGATCAACACCAATAGGCGATCAACAACCTCTAGATTTGCAAGAAGAAGGCAAAAACCAACATACCAAGAGGCTCCACCAAAGGCGAGACCAAAAGCCAAACATGAGAGCCCGTTAACACAATATCAGTAGACGATCAACTGCCAACGAATCAGCGATTGCCATAAATCAAACATTCGATTGCCTAAATGAATTGGGCGGAGGGAACGCATGACCCTCTTAAATCGGTTTTCAACAATCAAGGGATTACATCCATTCATGATGCACACCTCATTTGTAATTTCTGTAGCAACAGATTGAATGGATTACGTTAAAATGACTACTTCGGTTATCAACCGTGAAATTACATTCGCTCATAATCTTTAGTATGTTGTTAACGTCCTTTGTAACACTCCCTAGACCCGCAACCTCTGCCTCTGCTTTGTGGGATTTGGGGGGTCCATAGGCACTAGTCCCATTTATTTCTGTAGCAACAGATTGAATGGATTACGTTAAAATGACTACTTCGGTTATCAACCGTGAAATTACATTCGCTCATAATCTTTAGTATGTTGTTAAAGTCCTTTGTAACACTCCCTAGACCCGCAACCTCTGCCTTTGCTTTGTGGGATTTGGGGGGTCCATAGGCACTAGTTCCATTTATTTGTAACCTGTTCTTTTTTCTTTAATTAAAATCCGGGAGACTAAGCCAAGGCCGAACTTCCTTTTGAAAGAATTGGACAACTATAATCCAGATATTTCCATATGATCAAAATATTCTTCCCCGTTGAGTGAGTCATCGTGATAAAAGAATTTGCAAACAAATGTGCTAATGATCTCGATGATTTCTGATTTGATCTACTTGTTCGTTTTCTTATGTAATAAAAGTATTTCATGAGCCTTTAAAAATATGTATGATTTCTGTCAATTACTCCGCCTTTTTGTGTATTGATTTGTACCGTCCTTTTAGAAGTTATATTGATTAATCATATATTCATAGAAGTGAACTCATCTGGAAAAAATTGGAGGAAGAGATGTGCATCAACTTTTGATAGTTGTGAAAGACAATGTTTCTTTGAGAATCGCCTTGACCTCTTGGTAAGAAACAGAGAACCGTATTTGTATATGTCTTATCATGCTACATGGATGTGCATTAACGAAATCCTGTGCATCCTTTTTATGAGTTCAGCCTGTAAAATGAAGCCACATAGGTAAAAAAATATTATGAAAAAACAATAATAAGCATTCCTGGCACGTTTCTGGAAAATAGTTTCTTTATGCTCCACGAAGGTAAATAACTAATCAACACGGAAAGTAGCATGCTCGTTGTCCAGCTTCAATGGCGGCATGTTAGTGTGTCGCTATGGCTCCCGAAAACAAAAACCTGCATTCAAAGATTCTTGATGGAACTAACATATAAAATATAAATACCGATTATTGATGTCAGGTTTTTCATGCTTTTCACATTTTTCACGAACCATCAGCTACTATATCAAAAACACCAAAACACGTTTACTTTAGGAAATCCATGATGTGGGAAAATGTATTTAATGAATAATTTTCACTCTATGTATGCAAAAATGGGGCTGATCTTATAGTGCTTGTTCTTTATGTTGATGACATACTCTTGAATGGGTCATGTGATGCAAAACTTGATATTCTTATGGCTCATTTGCAGCATACTTTTGATGTCACTTATCTTGGTCTTTTGAGCTACTATCTTGGCATCCATTTTTTATCCGTTGAGGAGGGAATTGTTATGCATCAAGCAAAGTATGTTGAAAAACTACTTCAGCGTTTTGATTTTGAGGATTGCAAGCCAATTTCCATACCAGTTGAGATAGGGTTCATGTTCTCAACTGAGGATTCTAGTGATGCATTTGACACTTCTCTTTATCAGCAGCCTGTGGGATGTCTTATATATGCATGCAACACAAGGCCGGATATACAATATGGAGTTTCCAAGTTGAGTCGATTCATGCATAACCCTGGCACTAAGCATTGGCAAGCGGTGAAATGTGTGTTTAGATATCTTCAAGGTGCTTTGAGCTTAGGTCTCTTTTATGGAAGAGATAATCAGCCACGCTTGCATGCTTTTACAGATAGTGATTGGGCTGGTTGTTATGATACTCACGTGTCCACTAGTGGTAATTGCTTTTTCCTTGGAGACTCATGCATATCTTGGTTGAGTAAGAAGCAACCTAGAGTGGCGACATCGAGTTGTGAAGGTAAGTACAGGGTAGTTTTCACAGCGACAATGGAGTGTATATGGTTTAGACACCTATTGATGGATCTTTGCATGGAGATTGATGCTGCTACACATTCTCACTGATAGTCAGATTGCTTTAGCTATTGCACGAAACCTAGTGTTTCATGCATGGACCAAACATATTGAGGTGCATTATCACTATGTGAGAGAGCGCCTTCATGCAGGGGATATTGATTTGGTATATGTGCCTACTCAAGATAATGTGCAAACATATTCACCAAAGCTCTTCCACGGGAAACGTATGAAGCTTTTTGCAAAGCTTTAGGCTTATTACCTTGTGGGGGATGATCTGTCACTCCATGTATGTGTTCACATCATTCGCTCCAGGGGGGGTTTGTTACACTTATGTGTTCCTCGAGTAGCTTTGATGTGAACCTTTTCCCTATACATGGGTGCTTATTACTCTAATGTTGGCTAGAGATTTTTTCACCATGTTACCACATATATGATTCACTCATATGTGGTGGTACTTTGTACTTAGGGATATTATTGAGCTCTTACTTCAGTTCAGTTCATCATCAATAGAGAGAATTATTCCAGCCATCATCTTCTGTATGTGTCTTGCTGCTTTTGTGCTCCTTGTGTATGCTTCTCGTGTGCCTCTCGCACTTTTACACACACCCAACATAGGACAATAGTTGATAGGTTTAGTAAATATGTATATTTCATTTTTGCGACGGTTCGACTTCACGCCATCGCGATCGTTCACTTCGGGCCATCGCGACGGTTCACTTTTTCGGACCATCGCGATTGTCCAAATTCCACGCCATCGCGACGGTTCACTTGGACCATCGCGACGGTCCCAGACCATCGCGATTGTGCACCCCCATCGCAAATTTTGGGCTCCAATTTTTGACCAATTTTGAGGGTATTTTTGAGAAATTTTTGGACCATTAGACTCATAGGAGACCCCTTAGCTCATATTTGAAGGAAAACCTGATTGTCAGTTTTTACCCCCCAGGGCCTGAACGCTCATAACGTTTTCATCCGAAGTCCGTTTTTTGAGCTTAATAGCTCGTTCGAAAGCTCGTGAGGAGAACTACGTGACCTCAACTGTTTTTTTCATAAAGGATACGTCTATTTTTAGATAAGCTATTTTGAGGTTCACCTAGTTTGGGACTAGGAAGCCAGGGGGTAAGTATTGAAATTTTGGGCAAACGAGAAGGGACTTAAAAAGGTGTATATGCTCAAGTGTGTGATCATCCAACTGTGAAGTGGTCTAATATTGGAATTTTCTAGGTCTAGCAAAGGCAATCAAAGGCAAGCAAGTAAGGCAATGAAGACAGTAAAGCTTGGGAAGCGCGGCTTCTTGGGCATCAGAGCAACAGAAAAGCCGACTCGAGGTTGGAAGATTACTCAACCCCCTCAGTCAATTCTTAGCTTAGGCTAAACGTTAGCATTGTGGATTAACGACGATAGGAACGCCTCAAGTTCGAGATACTTAATTCTTTCAAGTTTAAGACTACAAGTAAAGGTGTGTGTGACGAAAACCTAAAGGAAAGAACCTAAGTCTGACGGAACGAGAACTCAAAATTATAACGGAAAGTCGAATTCCTGACGCATACATTAAGACAAGAATCCAAAGAAAATTAAAAAGAATGAAGAAAGTAATAACAAAGAACCATTGATGATCTAAGTGTGTGACTGAGTGTGCAAGGAAGAAAATTAATGAACCTTAGATCAGGGAGACACATAGGTAAGTCGGACCGACGAAGCCTTAGATCATCAGAGGCTAGTGTAAGAACCACTGCTCGATCGTGGGCTCAGCAGTTGAATAGTAATTACCCCTACGAGAGCTCAGAGGCTAGCGAATCAGAAATGGCATTTAGCGCAGACAGACCAGAAGGAGGGTCTCATGTAGCATACCTAGAAAAACCAGAAGGACCCGATAGAACGCAGCTAGAGTTTCTCCAAACCAATCGATTAGGTGCTCGCATCTATGAGGATGGTTTGCGAAGGCAAGTGGTGCAACTGCACAACCCTGATCAACCCATTGGATTGGAAAGACCAGTGGTGAAATTCGAGAGAGACGCTTACATAGACAAAGAAGGAACCATGTACGTTCTAAGTACGCAACCAAACGATACTAATGAGTTTGGCACAATTCAATTAGAGACGGAAGTGAAATTTCAAGGAAAAGAACCGTTAGAAGAACCTAGAACACCTAGAGGGAAATCCGTATTAACAAGAGTACTCATCCCAGAATGGATCCCTCAAGATAACAGGAGCACCGAGTTGTTTGTAAATAAAGAGACAGATGAAGCCTTTTGGAGGTACAGAAAGGGACACCCTGGTGAGGTAGGCATCATTACAATTTATGAATTCAAGGACCCAGATACACCTGGAAAGGTTGTATACCTGGATGAGACTTCAGAAAGAGTCTTTGTGGTGCCTGACCGCGCTAAAAACACATACACATGGAGAGGTGAATTGATATTCCCTCCATCCAGAACGAACATAAATACAAGTCAACAAGGGGCAGGAACATCCTCAGCCCATGGAAATCAAAGAGAAGGAAATAAAGAGAGACTGGAAGTAAGCTTTAATCACCCCATAGGGAGAGATAGAACAACCACGAACACTAATAGAGCGGAGAGACAAAGAGATCATGGAATACTAGGTGGTAGAGATGATTTCCCTCTACCTAGACCACGTGAACACGCAAGAGTATTGAGACCCACTTAGTTAGTAAAATCAATGAAGAATTACTTTGATGGGACAGGAGATCCCTATGACCATGTCGCAGAATTCAAGCAAGTACTAAGAGCAGAACAAGTTGAGGACATGTTCACGCAGTACAATGCATTTGGACTAACGTTAAAGAATACAGCTTTAACTTGGTTCCAACCATTGCAACAAAGGCAATTTAGAGACATCCAACACTTTTTAGAGTCATTCATCACTGAATTCTCTAAAAGTGGGATTAGACACGACACGTCTTCGTTGATTCATAGCTTTAAACAAACCCCTCAGGAAACAGTTAGATTGGCAGGACGTAGATTCAGACAATATGTTGAACGATGTCCAATGCAAGAGCTACCCTCACAAGCCAAACAAGTATCACTGTTCCTAGACGGCTTGTTGAGCGCTAAACTACGCTCTTATGTGTACCTAAAGGAACCCAGAACGCTAGAGGAGTGTGTAAGAGTATGTATAGACATTGAGGATAACCTAGGAGATGAATTAGAACTCTCAAAGGTCTATAAAGACTCAGATTGTTCTTCTCTAGCATCCACAAAATTGTCTAATTCGATAGAGGACCTAGCAGAAAAAGTGGCCCAAAAACTAGGAGTTTCTAGTAAACAGGTGCCCAAGCTGCCAACCAATGTACGTTGTTACACTTGTGGTGGAAATCATTTGGCAAACGTGTGCCCCAATGCACCTCAACCTCAAGCCAACCCTAGTGGCCAATATTGTACAATTGAGAGAAGATAATCATACGGCTCAGGACTGCCCATACAACAAACAAACCGTGAGACAGAACTACCCGCAAACATACCAGCAGCCAGGTAGGTATCAAGGCCAATACAATGCTCAACCTTATTACTATAGGCCTCCTCAGAACTACCCATACCAGGCTCAACAGAGACCTCAACCCGTCTTAGCTCAGCAGCCACCCTCACCAGCGAATGTCATCTCGGTCAAATACGCTGCTGCAGAAGAGAACCTAAGTAGGGCCTTAGTGCCTTCTTCACCCTTGATCACAGAAAGTGACCTGAACTCAAACAGTTTTGACTCTACGCATGTAACTAGTCCACCCGCTTATTACACGGAGTCACCAGAACATGTGGAGACATATCATTATGATAGTCCACCAATGGAACCTAGTTGGGAGCCAGATTATGCTAATGTGATGTACGCAAACCCAAACCCACGGCCCCAATTGAGACAACAAAGACTACAGGGCCCTAGAGGACCATGCTTTAGGTGCCAAGGAGATCACTTCATTAAGGATTGTCCACATCCCCCAATAGCAAGGCAATCACAGTACTATAACATACAAGGCTTTTGTGCCGATTGTGGCAAAGAGCACATAATCAAAGATTGTCCTAAGAACCCAGTTAGCACTTCGAATGTGACACCGATCAACGTGATAGGTATTGTAAATAACGCAGATGGATCCAACCCTACATACGTGCCTATCCAAGCGATAACCAGAGCCCAGGCGCTCTTACAAAACCAACAACTTAATCAAGAGAAAGTAGCCGGAACTAGTGAAGTTGCAGAATCGAGTAGTAAAAAGACAAAATCTTGGAAAGATTCTAGAGAAAGGATAAAGAGAAAGTGGAGTAAAAAGATAACGGAGTTGGAAGGAAGCCTAAAAGAGTCGAGAGCCAAAATACAAGAATTGACTTCACAAGAATTAAACCAAGAAATCCCAGCTCAGAAATCAGGATCAGTTTTAGCGGAACCCATACCAGAAGACCTAGACATGATGTTTCGTGCATATCAGGCTAGAATAAAAGAGGGACCTCAAGTCACGGAAATGAGTAAAAACTACCCTCGAGCTGATCTAGAAATTGAGAGAACTAAACTGTGCATGAAAATGGTAGAGTTAGCACAAGCTCTGTTTGAAGCCTCTAGATATCTTAATTGGAATAACATGGCAAAACCAGAACTACACTTTCAAGGACTAATGGAGAGGCTAGAACACTTAATAGAAAGCAAAGAGAAAAAGGATCAGCATAGGAACCCTATTGTCCCAAAGACACAGGAAAGGAATGCACCATCCCTGTCTCAAGTACCCAATACAGAAAGTCAAGACAACTCGTCTTCCATACATAGGTACTCGCATGAATTTTTGAGAGAAATACAGGAAGAGAAATGGAGAAAAGAACAAGGAACTCATCCTCCTATTCAAGAAATAGACGACTTGCAGGAACAATTTCCCCAAGACATCCCCTCTATATATGATGATGTAGAGGTGGAGCAACTGAGTGAACCCACAGGATTTGAATCTAATTCTCTACAAGAATTACCTCAGTTCACAGGACCTTGGGAAGCAAAGTCTATTAGTATGAGAGCACCCACGATAATAGTGAGGAATGAAGAATCAGTGATCCCTAGGAACACGGAAGTGATCAAGAACACTAAAGTACAGTGTAATCTCACTTTGGAGGAATTGTTAAAGGTGAAACCAGAATTGTGGAAGCACGTAGCAAATCAATTCCCTGAGCTAGCTACCACACCCTCTCAGATAGGATCACATAAGAAGGTGCCAGAGATACCCGTGGAAAAGATTGGAGACGTAAGCGAAGGAGAGGAAGGTAACACATATCTTCCAATAACCCATCAGGGCTACACCACGAAAGCCATCTTAGACTCAGGAGCCGGAGTAGCCATGGCTACCACCGCCTTATGGAAACGTTGGGGTAAGCCAGCACTCAGACCCACCAAGATGAAACTACAAATGGCTGATGGACACATAGAAAAACCATTAGGCTTACTAGAAGGCATATCTCTCACCACTTGTGGTGTAGAATTTGAGCATACTTTCGCCATTTGTGACTTTGTGAAAAATCGTGCGTATGAGATGATATTGGGACGACCATTCATGCGTTAGTTGCAAATTGTACAAGATTGGGGAACTAATTCCTTGTACTTGCAACATTTAGGAGTGACTACCAAAGTCAATCTTAAAGACTATTCACATAGAGATGTACCCCCAATACAATGGAATACCATCCATAAGACACCGGTAGAGACGGAATCCGTGCACTCATTAGAATCAGATCCTTCTTGGTTGCATGAGGATACCCATTTATGGATGTGTAAAGTAGCCAAACAAGAGGAAGAACGATTAGAAGCAAGGACCTTAGGTGCAGAACAACATCCACGAACCCTTCAAGATCCAGCATATGCACCTGTAGTATTCCCAGACGAAGAGTTTGAACCCCATGGTTGGGCAGAAATACTAGCAACCATGAATGTAGCCATCAATGAAGAACAATGGACACCCCACTGTGACAAGGATGGCTATGACATTTCAGTTTTCACGATAGAGCCAATCATGTGCGATGCAGTTTTAGAAGAATGTGAAGCTAGCACTGATGCATTTGAGGATGCAAGCGATTTTGATTTAGAATCAATTATTATGGACTCTCCATTCGCATCAGAGGAAGAATATTTCTACGAAGTAGAGACTCACACTCAGAGACACGAGGACATTACGAACGAGGTAAGGTTAGCCACAGAAGTAACGAACAAGAGTGAAGGTAAGAAAAGAAAGAAGAAAGACACCATGTCAGAAAAAGAAGAATCTTTGTTTGAAGTACCCGAGAATTTCAAGAAATATGAAATCGAAGATAGAAGAATCATGGTACGAATGCCCAATAGAAAGGCGAATGACGGACAAGTATATGATAACCGAGAGAAAACCAAGAAAGTAATAGTTGCCATAGAAGGAGAAGAAGAAAAATGCACCTACATAGGGCACGATTTGACGACTGAAGAAGAAGAAGAACTAGTGGCCCTATTGCGCGAATATAGAGATGTTTTTGCTTGGAGTTACAAAGATTTGAAAGGAGTAGACCCAGATATATGTTCTCATAGAATCCCTATGACTCCAGATGCAAAACCTACGAAACAGAAACCGTACACGTATAATGACAACTACGCCGCGAAGATTAAAGAGGAGATAGATCGCTTGATAGAAGCAGGATTCATTTACGAAATTGAGCATACCGAATGGGTATCCCCCATTGTGGTTGTGCCCAAGAAGAATGGAAAATTGCGTGTGTGTATTAACCTTAAAAAAGTTAATGCTGCCACGATTAGAGACAGTTATCCTCTTCCTATCACGGAACATCTATTGGAAAGAGTTGCGGGCAAGGAAGTTTACAGCTTTCTTGATGGATTTTCAGGCTATAATCAAGTAGCCATTGCTCCAGAAGATCAACACAAGACGGCTTTTGCCACAGAATGGGGCATATTTGCATTTCGTGTAATGCCATTTGGCTTAACGAATGCACCCGCCACTTTCCAGCGACTCATGTGTCATGTTTTTAAGGAATTCTTACGCAAGAGCTTGGAAGTTTATGTCGATGACCTATGTGCTCATTCAAATGTAAGACAGACACATATTCCAGAGTTAAGACAAGTATTTGACAAATGTCAAGAATATCAGGTTTGTTTGAACCTAGAAAAATGCGTTTTCATGGTCAGACAAGGCAAAATTCTAGGACACATTGTGTCAAAAAATGGAATCTCTATGGATGAGGAAAAGGTGAAGGTAATTGCGGATCTATCCAGACCTACTAATGTGAAAGAGGTACAAGCATTTATGGGCCATTGCGGTTATTATAGGAGATTCATACACATGTATGCAATCATAGCCAAGCCTCTGTACTCTCTTTTGACCAATTTTGAGTGGACAGATGAATGTGAAAATTCATTCAATGAACTCAAACGACGCTTGTGCTCAGCACCTATATTGACTACCCCAGATTGGAGTAAGCCATTCCATGTACACGTGGATGCATCCAATTACGCCATAGGATGTGTGTTAGCACAACCCACGAATGAAGGTAACATAGATCTCCCCATAGCTTACGCGAGCAGACAATTGAACGCAGCAGAAAGAAATTACACCACGACGGAACGAGAAGGATTAGGGATGATCTACGCAGTAAAGAAGTTTAGGCACTACTTGTTGGCCAACAAATTCAAGTTCTTTACAGATCATCAAGCCCTATTATACTTAGTCAACAAACCATGTAACACAGGACGATTGATACGTTGGTTTCTATTACTCATGGAGTATGATTTTGAAGTGGTAGTCAGGAAAGGAAAGACACATCTTAGAGCTGACCACCTTTCGAGATTAACCTCAAGAGAAGCTCCTCAAGGAGTAGCGGATGAATTACCAGATGCATACTTGTTTAACCTTGAGATAGCACCAGAATGGGCTAAGCCTATAGTCCCTATTCTGACATACGGACCCAAGAATCCTAGGATAAAGATCAAAGAAGGAGAGATTACCAAGTCTCAGAAATATCAAATAATGGCAGGAAGCATATATAAACAGGATAATCAAAAGATTCTTGCTTGTTGTGTAGATGAATCAGAACATGCGAATTGGTTGCAATTAGCACATGTAGGTGCACTAAAGCAACATCATTCAAAACATCGAACATTACAGACTCTGCATAGATTGGGAGTATATTGGCCTACGATGGAAGCAGATGTCTACAAGTTGTGTAAAGAATGTCAGGCGTGTTGTGAAAGACCACCAGTAGAGCATGCTACATTATATCACGTGTCTCTCACACCAGACTGGAGTGAACCTTTAGTGACATACTTGAGGACGAACACATTCCCTCAAGGCATGACCTTAGCTCGACAACGCAGTCTAGAGCAGGAAGCTCAAGACTATTCACTTATTGGCGATAATTTATACAAAAGAGGAGGAGATGGATATCTAAGACAATGTGTTCATGAAAGTGATTATCTGAGCATACTAGAGACTGCACACCAAGGTGTTGCAGGAGGTCACTTTGGACCATATAGGATAGTCAAAGCCATCCTCTTTGCAGGATTATGGTGGCCCACTCTTCACATGGATGCACATACCTATGTAAAGAGATGTGATGTGTGCCAAAGAACTCAGTTTCCTACTCGCAGAGATGAAATGCCATTGAAACCCATGATGGGCGGACGTGCATTTTCTAAGTGGGGTATAGACTTTGTAGGACCCATTAACCCCCCTGCAAAAGGTACACATGCGGAATACATTATTGTTGCCACAGATTATCTAACCAAATGGGTAGAGGCAAAAGCCACAAAAAAGAATGATGCTCACACGACTGCAAAATTCTTATTTGAAAATGTCTTTACAAGATATGGATTGCCTATAGAGTTAGTGAGCGATCGAGGCACTCACTTTCTAAACCAAGTCATTGAATATTTGTTACAGGATTTTATGGTGATTCACAAGAAATCTGCACCATATCATCCTCAGGCCAATGGTCAGGCTGAAAGCACTAACAAGATACTTTGTAACGTACTGACAAAACTCGTGAACAACAAACGTTCAGATTGGGACAAACAGCTACACCACGCTGTTTGGGCATATAGAGTGGCCTACAAGACCGTACTCAATGCAACTCCCTTTCAGATGGTTTTTGGTCAGAATGCTGTGCTTCCTTTGGACTTCTTGATACCGACCCTTAAGGTTGCACAGGAACATTAGTGGACTGGCCATGAATTATCAGCGAGAATTTTGGACTTGGAACGATTAGGAGAAACCAGGCTGAAAGCAGCAGCAGGAATATACGCAGCGAAGAAGCGACAGAAAGCATATTTTGATGCACATGTGAAAGATAAAGGCTTAAAAGAAGGAGATTTAGTTCTAGTGTATACGCTGAAACAGCACGCACGGAAGTTAGGAAAGCGAGGTTATGGACCTATGATCATTAACAGACTTTCGACTAGTGGAGCAGTACAGTTAGCCACCTTAGAAGGAGATATAATGCCTAATTACATTAGTGGCTGTAGAGTCAGGTTATATCAAGAACCTCTTACTAAGGATATGCTTAGACGACTCACGTTGGCAAAGAAGCGTAAGGAGGAAGAAAATAGAATACGAGCTGAAGCTCAGGCAGAAGCCATAGAACGCATTAAGCGCATGAAGCTAAGAAGACAAGGACTAGGGAGAGAACATTATAACCATCTGGAAACATCACCCAGATATCCCATGGCCATGTGTCAAGTAAAGTCAACCACTCATCCTAGCATAGTGGACAGGAGACCATTCATTACAGTTAGGCTAGAGCACGGCAACCCTTGCCAAGAACTCAGGGCTTTAATTGACTCAGGTGCTGCGACTAGTGCGATTAGATGGTCCCACTATAAGGATTCAGGAATAGAAATGCGGCCACTTGAGGCATACCTCATAGTCCTAGGAGGCATGGAAACCCCTTGCATGGGTGAGGTGGACCTTCCTATCCTCATTAAGGATGTGACCATGACAGCGAAGCTACTAGTGTGCCATGATGACGACCTGATAGAACCCCTAATCCTTGGCCAAGATTGGCTATACGATCACTCAGTGGACCTAAATCTTAGACAAGGCTCCTTACAGATTGGAACCTTAGAACAGAAGCGAGTGATACCGCTTGACTTCCCTAACGGTATTCCGCTTGACGGTTGTAACCCTAGACCCTATGAAACGCATGCGACGGAAGACCGGAAGATCTTTAACCAGACCAGTCGCGTTACGTCTACACCAACCCACTCGGGCTTGGCTATGGACAGTTGTCAATCAGAAGGACGACAGGAGATCTTCCCTGGGACTTCCTGCAAACTAGAAGAGGCAGCTACCCATCCGCTAGGGCAGATGGACACAATCAGCGGTCAGGTGGGTTGCATCAGCGGCCAAATGAGCACGACACCCTGCGGTGCTCATCCTTCCAAACTTGCTGCGGACTAGCCTAGATTAAAGTTAAAGAACGAATCACTTCCTAATGGGCAGGTCACGCAAGTGTTGGATCTCCCTTCTTTTCCAAAGCAGAGTGTCCATCCGACCTCTCAACCTCAACAACAACAGAGTCAACCACGACGAAGGAACCCAGACCGACGGCAGTATCAGAAGACACAACAAGGACAGCAGTCAAGGCCACCCAAAGGAAGCGGCACCAGACAAATATGGGTGCCAAAAGGACAAAAAGCACCGAAGAGCTCCAACCAAGCAGAGATCGACAAGAAAAAGACAGGGCAGAAACAGCATCAGTATCCACCATCCCCTCGACCTCCTTCTACAGGTCCGAGCATTCGACAAATTTGGATCGCCAAGAAATACCTTACCCATAGACCCACACCCACGCAGATTTGGGTACCCAAACCATGTATCATAGCTCAAACCTTAAGCCATGTAATATATACCCCTCACAAATCTTTCCATCCCTCACTACCACCACACCCGATACTACCTTTTACCCCTCAGCAGCAACCCACCACCCACTCAAGGACTCTTAGGAAATGGATACCGAAGCGTGTCCAATCGTCTTCCCCTAACCCCATGTCTGACAAAACTACCCCCCCGACTAACATAAAACCTTGTACTAAATCACTAACCTTTAAACCTTGTATAAATTCACCCACCATCATCACACATCACTCATAATCTCATCTCATCAAGAAATGTATGCATAATCTGAAACGTGTAGGTGTCTAGAGACCTGCACTAGTGCTGCTAGAAGCATTGCATCCATTACATCACAGCACTTGGCTACACGGGTTACGCATCAGTTATGGAAAGGGATTGCGGTCTCACTTTAATGGGATCATAATTAATTTCCATGCTAATGTGTTAATCTTTTGTAGCAGATCTTTCTCATTAACACACCAGTCATCATGCAAACCGACGAAGGACCATCAGGAGCAGGCCCCAGTGTAGCTGCAGTGCCCCTCAACGTGTTACGAGCAGAATCCCACCCGACTGCTCCACCGCCAGAATTCCAAGGATTTCCAGGGCCCATGCCGATCGACAACCCACCTATGGGCTACACAGAAAAGATACACCGTAACTCTCACTGGTTTCAGGGACTTGCAGGACCCTTAGCGGACGCGGATTTCATATTTGAATCTACTTTGACCATTCATACCACCATGCCCGTACCCACCCCACCTCATCTACATGTTAACCCCTTCACCCCTTCATCCTTCCCATCTTTTCCCCCACCTTTAAGACACCCTTTCACCTTTCTAACCCCACTAACCTTCTCACCAGTTTCACCTCCTCAACCCACTATAACCCCTATTTCCCCTTTTCACCAAGCTACTCCAGCCATCCCCCCTGTAAATTACTCTACATTTGTAAATCCCGTCTTCACACCTACACAACCACCCACTTACACACCGCTTTTCACAGTCACCGCACTTGACACGTCCAATGACATGGACATATCACCATCCACCTCACCAGCACCCACTCCACTCACAGCACCATCATATTTAGGTACGTCACAATTTTCCACAATCACCACTGCATCCACCTTCCCAACCCCATTCCCCATTCCCGCTGCATCTACTTCCACTGCATCCTCACTTAGCACTTCATTACTGTTATCGCCCACCATAGACACTGCACTTCAACAAATGTTCACATGCATGACACAAGTACGAGATGAGTTTGCATCTCTTGGCAACAACTATCAACAGCTGCAGAGGACGACGAATGAACTACAGTCGCAGCTCAATTCATTATCAATCGAGAATGCCTCGTTAAATACGCGACACCAAGAACTAAGAGAGGCATATCATAAGCTAGAGCTAGAAAGTGAAGAGAAAACAAAAGAAGCCACTGCTGATCTGGACAACCTGAGCCCAAACAATTAGGAACGCGACGCTGACAAGGAATATGGGCCTACTCAGGAGGCACCTAGCCGCAGCCCAGGAGGAGAACGTGAGACTCCAAGCGCAGAATAGAGAAAATTTGGAAGCGGCATTGGATCATCCTGAACAACCATTAAGTCCGAGCAGATTCAAGGCAATCCCATCTGAATCGATGCGGATGTTGCTAGATGACCACGTTCGACTGCTAGAGGACTACGATCGAATGAACGAAGAGCATCAGAAGCTAAAAGAAGATCACAAGTTACTACAGCTCAGAGAAACAGCACCACAACAACTACCAGTGGCAGCAGAAGTACCAGAACCTGTGGACCCCTCTCCTGAACTCATAGAGGAACTCAACACCCTACGGGCCCAGGTAACCACTCTCCAATCACGCATAGATGTATACGAAGCACCACCACGGCCTGATTCCCCACCGGAGATCCCAGCTGACGACGAGAACATAACCATTCCGGTGGAGGAAACGTTTGAAGAAGCATACGAGCCAATACCCATCCCAGGCGGACAAGTCACTGCCGAAGGACAGGTTACCTATGAACTTCCGACCCCCGCATGGATGAAGACTGTGGAGGAGATTGGAACAACGCACTCAGCTAGAGTCGGGGCCCAGCTACATGCTATGGCCATGATCGAAGAACGAATTTTGCAATCTCCCTACTTTGCTCAATTGGCCCCACGCAGGTACATATCCGGGCATGAGCTTCAATACAAACCTTACTTCATGCTAATGGCCGAATACCAGCTGGCCATAGAAAAGCGAACTGGCAAGAAGCCATCACATGCAACCTAGTTCGAGCCTGAAGACTTGCCACTGGATGCGCAACAAGGCACTATTTATCAACCTGATTGGCGCAAAGACCTCCTCCAGAAGTACCCAGAAATGATGAGCACATGGGTGAAAGCGCCCTTACATTTAAAGTATAATCCTTGTTGGGGACCAGTACCACGACGCCGCTCCAGGACTGCATTTGCTATCAAAGTACAAAACAATAGGCAGTGTCAGGATTGGCTGAATTACCCCTACTTCAAGCCACCCACCGAGTTGCCCACTGTTGGTTATATGATGGCCACAATCCGTCACTGGCTCCCTCGCCTGAAGCATATGGATGATATCGCAGCGCATATGACTGTCAAGATATTTGACATGATGCAAATGATATTTAAAGTCTTCCGAAGAGTCAAAGCACCGCATGTAAACACCCCGGGATTTGAGCATGGTAACTTTGATCTAGTATATGACATGAGCACAACGCCATCACTCCGGGTGTGTTATGCCTGGCACTGTAGGATAAAATACCTCCCGGCATGCTACAAACAAACCTTTGAAGAGATGTTCACCACCGGGTTTTGGGAATACCATTCCGAGGTATTCATCAGCAGGCCCACACATTTATTGCAACTTTTTGCCTGTGAGCGAATGGTTTATTCCACGCATTATCAACTCCCGCCACCCGACGAACTGCAACCGATCGACTGGGAGAAGCTCGAGGCTGATCTGGCCCGAGGCATTCGAGTATCTGAGCACACCCTCGCTCACGACCTCCTACAAAACTACATCCGGCAGACCACACAACAAGGTTCTGTCGAGGACGACAGAAGCGAGAGGGAGGGGGGTGTTGGAAGCAGTCAGAGGCACAGTCAGAGGCACAGACGACATGGAAGCATGTAAAGACAGAGCAGGGAGCCAGTCGGATTATTTTTTCAAACAATTATGTTTTTATTACCTCTTCAAATATTCAACAGTGATTTTCATCACTCTTGTAACATATGTAATATAGACAAAACCCCATTTTGTAATTCATAGCTCCATTTTGTGCAAGCCGAGGAGTCCTCGAGCTTGAGGAGCTTAGGTAGAATGCGCGTACCAATTTTCGTTATTTTTAGACACCGTTTACCCTTCCAAATAGCATCTAGGACCTATTTTTTAACTAGGCCGGTCACTAGATGTGAAACCGGTCAAAACTAGTCTAGAAACTATAAAAAGAGCTAGAGAGCTCATTTTTGAGGTTGGTTCATTTTGGTTAGTGTGAGCTTAGAGCTAGTTTGAGCTTGTAAGAGCATTCTTGAGTAATAGAACTAATTTCCCACCTTCCATTGTGTCTTGCTTGTCTCTTCATTGTGTGTGTGTGTATGTGTGTGTGCATCTTTGTGCTTCTCACCTTCACTCTCACATCATCTCACGTTCACGATCTTCATATCACTCCTACCTCTCCCTCGGATTGACATTAAGGAGGTGAAGCTTCTTAACGTGGTTCTCACCATTGTGCTAGAGCAACACACTTCGAACATGTAAATGGTATTGAGGAGGAAGAAAAGAATCCTTCACTTTATCTTGGAAAGCCTTACACGTTGTTGGACGCTCTGTACTCTACCACAAGACATTCTACCAGAGTTGAGCTTTTCCTACTAAGTAGTTAGTGGGAAATTTGACTTTTCCACTTTCAACATATGTTTCATCAGTATAAAAATCATCAAAGTGTGACAACCATGAAAGAACTAAAGGGCCATCCTTAAGGCCATCAAACCATAGAAACTAGTATTTTTTTACACCAAACTTGGAATGTGTGCCATCTGATTGGGAAGAAACAATAGCTTTCACCATGCTCCTAAGGTTATCTTCATCAATTTGCATCTTCTGGAGCACTTCTTTGCATTTTTAGATCTCGTTTTGAGCACCTCAAAGTTTGTGTCATAGGAGCTCGAGTTATTGCTCGAGTGTTACCTAAGGTAGAGGTGACTCACCAAAATCCTCTATAGTGTTTGTAGGGTCCATGAGTATGTAGAGAACAAAACCCTCTTGCTAGATATGTAAAAACAATTTTTTTAGTTTGCTTGAATTAAAATGTAAAAGGAAGGGTTGTTCTGGGGAATTGAAAAAGTAAGAAAGAGATTCAAGTTGTGTTAGATAAAAGAAAAGAGAAGTAGATTGCCAACACAGAGAGATAATGTAGTGGTAAAGCACTTCCCTTGTGAGAGTGAGGTTGTGGGTTCAAATCCACCTAGGTGAATATAAAACCAGTGCTTGAGAAGATAGCGAGGAACCTCGGCATCAAAGAGAAACTCCAGGTCCTAAGCATTCACGATTTGCATTAGCTTAGTCGATTTGATTGTGCACTTTTTTCCTGCTTAGACTAGGGATTTGTTGCTTTCATATCTTAGATAGAACGTTAGAAACATTAGGAAAACATCATAAGAAAGAGGGGAAAATACAATGAATTTTTAGGAATCAAAGAGAGAGGAGACGGACTATATTTGGCCTAGAAGAGAGCGATAAGAGTGACTTCCACGTCCTAGATCATGACCCATCAAGTTTCTTCTCTGATCTCTACTCTGAGCTAAGAGAGATAGTAGAGCCACTCACACTAGACATCGTTCTTAGCTCTAGGACAGACCAGAGAAGAGAGATGGACGAAGTCTTCAAGGAACTAGTAATAGAGAAATAGGGGGCTCGTGTAGTCCAAGCAATTTTGAGAGAGAAAGGTAAGTTTACGGGTCTAAATGTGACTGAATACCTAGATGTTTTTGAGGAACAGACACGGATCTATGGTCTACCTGAAGAAGATTTTGCACATTACTTCACACGGGTAGTTTTGGGGACTATCCTAGCATGTATTACACTGCACATAGTGAAGCCCTGGTCCGAATTCAGAAAAGAATTACATAAGTTGTTTTATTTGGAAGATTTTTGCCAACACATTAGAGAGGGGTTCCTACGGTGGGTAAACTCCCTGAAACCCACTGCTTCCTTGACTCATCTATTAAATGAATTCTTGAGTAGACATGCCTAACTTCCACAGGCCGATCTAGATGCATCGAAGCCTAACTTAGTCATTTCCTTCCTTAAGATCTTAAGTCCTGAAGACATGACTCAAGACGAGAGGAGGATGGAAGATCCTGGTAAGAGGTTTGGGTTGACAGAAGACTAGGCCGTAGTGAGGAGAGAAGTGGAAGTTGTTGCCCAAATGAGGTAACGCAAGGTGGTGTTATATGATAGACCTGCAGTAGTATCTCCACAAACACCTAGGGAGGCTCCGCTTCCAGTGATTCCGAAAGTGCCTGCAGCATCAGCTTCTGCTAATGTTGCATCCACTTTGCAATCACCAATGGAGCTACAACTTGAGATTCTTAGTCAACAAATAGAAAATCTTATGATGATGCAAGCATCCATGTCAAAGGAAATGGCCAGCATTCATAATAAAGTTTATTCTATGGGGTATCATGACCCCATTCCTCCTCAGGCAAGTACTAGTTATGCAGATGTAATATAGAGAGGTACTATGCCCATTCTGAATATGCAAGGTTATGTAATGCCTCAGCCTACACCTCCAGTGCAGCCTGTTGCCCAATAGACACCTACACCCCTAGTGTAGTATACATTTCAAAGGAACACTGGACCTTTTGAGAGCCGAGCAACTGGTGGGTTTGGGGAGGCAAAGAGATGTGTACAGTGTGATCCACAAGAGCATTTCTCATATGCATGTGAAGAGCTTAAGCTAGCAAAGGAGCATCAATTGGTAATAGATATAGACAAGAAGCTCTGTGATTTTAGAACTTGCCTTCCTCTACCTATGAATTGGGGAAAGGGGGTATGAATAAAATTTATGAAAATTTATCAGGCAATATTGCAAGCACATCAACCACACAATTAGAGCCGATAGAGGAGGGAGATGAAAATGAGCCTAGGCCTCGACCTCAAAGAAGCTATTCTATTGAAGCTTTAGTGAGGGCTAGGGATGCGATTATGCTGAAGACTACCCGGAAGTCTCTTGTTGATCAATTCTTAGTCTATTAACATATAGCCAATGTGGAAGAAAAGAGGAAGAGGGATGAGAGTCAGGAAGAGACTGAGCCAGAAAGGAAAGTTACAAGGAAGCAAAGTCAAGAGGTTGAAGAGAAGGCTAAAGAGCCCAAAAAGGAAGTACAATTTGAAGAGCATGTTGTTTCAACAGAAGAGGCAAAGAAGAAGGAAATAAATGAGGGAAAGAGGGCAGCTGGGCCAATTAAGATTCAAGAGCCTGTTAAAGAGAAAGAGAAAGAACAAAAGCCCATTCAAAAGAGTGATGAAATTCAAGAGAATATTCAAGAGAAAGATAAAGAGAAGAAGAAGAAAAAGAAGAAGGGCCGAAAGGCGGTTTTGATCTAAGAGTTGGGAAAGAAACACAAGAGAGATATTAAATGATATTCTGTCAAAGAGCCAAGTTACCATGTCCTTAGAGCAGGTTTTCTCTATAGTGAAGCTTGAGTTCAAGGACAGTTTTATAAAGTTGATCAAGAGGAAGACGTTTCCATTACTCGAAGATGTGGAGATGGAAGAGGCGATTGAAGATACCCAAGTGACAAATGAGGCACTAGCATTGAGTGATACTTCCAATGATGAGGATGATGAGATAGCCAGGTGCCATAAGAATGCCTTAGGTCCTATTACACCTGATGATGAGATGAGAAAGACAGAAAGTGAGTTTAATAGGACTTTTTGGGCAAGAGGGACACCTAAAATGAAGGTGAAATTAGGAAGCAATGAAGAGTCATGTTTTTCTCTAGCCTTAATTGACTCGGGGTCAGAAATCAATGTGATCTCTAAGAAGCTTTATGATCAATTTAGGTGTCCAATAGATAAAGATCATGGATGGAGGATGAGGATGATAGATAATGGCTCTGGAGCAGTGCTTCGGGCATGCACATTTGTGCATGTGACGATAGGAGGGATTTCTGAGGAATTCCACTTCTTTGTCCAAGACCATTGTTCATCTGAGGCCATCCTGGGGCAGCCCTTTATAGTTGAGGTATGAATGGAGACTAAGGAAATGGATGATGGATCTGCCTATGGACGAAGCCATTCTAGATCAAGCCTTGATTCTTTGCAAGTGATGATAGTGTGTTTGAATCACTCTAGGAACAGAAAGAATATAAGAAAGAGACCCATCATGATCATGATGAGTGTATGCCTATTTGAGAGTATGGCACTTCTGTTGAGCAAAATTTATATTCGGATCCAGTGTTGAGCGGGACAACAGTGGGAATTGGTTTGATGTCTCGCATGATTCTGTACATATTTTTGAGAGCTTTTCCATTTATTCATATGCATTTAAGTTGTTATGCTTATAGAAAGAGAATGTTTCAAATAAGTTCAGAAAAATTCATGAGAGACACTATAAAGATTTAGGAATCATGTTACCTGATGAGAGGATTGAGGATGTGATCCAATTGGAGAGAAGTTTGACTACTCTAGAAGAGCTTGGGCAGGCATTTGAGAGAAATGAGAAATCATAAATCATTATGCTCAGTTCTATCCAAGAGTATGAGATGATTGATGAGTTCATGAGAGAGCATGTAGTATAAAACTGTGGATAAGAAAAGTGAACACAAAGTAGTATAAGACTGTAGTAAATGTAAACACAAAGTATAAGACTGTGGATAAGAAAGTGAAACCTATAGCTCAACCATTGCCAGAAGATAGTCATGAGAAGTATCTACGAGTGTCAGATGACCCTATGTTGAGATGACGAGAGCTCATTGGGCATCGTTTTACTTATGAAACTATTAAAGAGATAAAGTTTGGAGAAAACCCATTCCTAAGAGATGAAGAGAGAAAGAAGTTCATTGAAGTCATCAAGAAACATAAAAAAGCCTTTGCACTTTTCCCACATGATATCGGTTGCACAAACTCGAAACAAGTACCTCCCATGATCATATTTACAGTGCCACATATACCATGGAATATCCGACCTATACCAGTCCAAAAGGCTCACTTGCCTGAGCTGATGAGGCTACTAAAGGAAAAGATTTCCATGCGGATATTCGAACCCTCCTCGGCTCCATATTCGAATAGGTGCATTGCCTAAGAAAAATGGTAGCTTCGTTTCATTTAGGATCTCCAGCTCGTGAATAAAGTCACAATTAGAAGGGACAAGATCCATAGTGGATGAGTTTGCCGAAGCGTTTGTTGGGCATTCCATCTACTCTATGGGCAATCTATATTCAAGTTATGACCAATTTCAGTTGGCTATTGAGAGCAGAGATATCACGACCATGAAGACTACACTGGGCCTTATACGCATGTGTACTTTGCTGTAGGGAGCGATGAATTATGTGGCTCGCATGATTAATTCCATGAATCTGGTTTTACGAGACTTTATACCATCTATGCCTATGCCATTCATTAATGATATTCCTATAAAGGGATGTGAGGAAAGAGTGAAAGATGAGAGTTTAGATGCTTCTGGGTGGAGAAACTTTGTTAGTGATCATCTATCTGACTCTGAGAAAATATTTGAGAGATTTAAAGATGTGGGGCTAACACTTTCTTTAGAGAAATCTTTTTTTGGCGTTGATGAGGTCCTCACTGTAGGGCATCTGTGTGGACATTATGGCTGTAAGCCATACCCACAAAAAGTAGAGGCCATTAGCAAGATCTCTAAGCTCTATTGTAATGTTAGAGAGGTGAGAAGGTTTCTCGAATCCTGTGTATACTATGTGATATGGATTCCTCACTTTGCGCACGTTGCGAACCCCTTATATGACCTTTTGCAAAAGAGAAAGAAATTTAAATGCACAGAGAAATACTCGAGAGCTATGCGTAGACTAAAGCAACTGCTAATTGAAGCTTCGATTCTGAAGCGTGTTGACTATTCAGGTAAGAGACCTATCATTTTGACTGTTGGTACCAATCCTATTGGTACAGGCTGGGTCATAGGGCAAGATGATGATGAGGGACAGAGATATGCAGTGCGCTTTGGTGCTAATATTTTGCACGACACTCAAAGAAAATATCCATAGATAAAGAGAGAGCTATGGGGATTGGTGATTGCTTCAAAAACCAATAAAGAGTATTTCATTGGGGCAAGTGTGATAGTTGAGACCGATTGTCTTCCACTAATTGGAATGATAGCAAATTGTTCATCTGCAGACATTGCTATGCTTAGATGGATCTCTTATGTAAAGTTTATAAATCTTTCCTTTGTACACATAGCTAGGAAGTTGAATATAGTGGCTGATATGCTTTCAAGAGCAAAATTCGATGATGAGTCTCATGATGATGATGAGGTAGAGAGAGATACACATACGATGAGATATGACCCATTGATTTATGTATATGAGTAGTTCTATGAGAGTGAGTATGATGGCGAGTGGAGAGATATAGGAAGATATCTGAGTACTCTGAAACCTTTCCCAAGCTGGTCCATAAATAAGTATAGATCCATCATGAAAACGTCATACAACTTTTTCTTGAAGGATGGACTTATTTTGTGACACGCGAAGGGCAAGGTAAAGAGTCCACAAAGGGTACTGAGTTCTAGGAGTCTTCAAAGCAAGGTGATGAGAGAGATGAATGAGACCTTATGGGCAGGTCATAAAGGATTCTATGCTACATATGAGAAGATTAGGGAAGCCTACTGGTGGCCAGGTATTTACGTGAGTGTGAGAGCTTTTGTAGACACTTGTGCTACATGCTAGGTGCATTCATCAATTAGGCACAGAGACCCATTACATCTGACTTACCCTCCTTGTATACATTACAAGTGGGTGGTCGACCTTGTAACCATGCCCAAAGGGATAGATAAGATGAGATACATTGTACTTGTTTGAGAGGACTTGACCAACCATGTGGAAGGTTGAGCTCTCCATACGAAGACGACTTATAATGTATGCAAATTCCTTTTAGAAGAAGTGATCTTGAGATTCGGGTATGTTGAAAAAGTGGTTGGGAATAGGGGAGAGATAAATGCGAGAGAGGCAAAAGAGTTCTTTGATCATCATGGAATTCGATTGTCTCTCACCACTGCCTATAACGTAGAGGCAAATTGAAAGATCGAGAGAGGTCACCCTTCCATTGTGAAGGCGATCTGTAAGGCTTGCAGCGGTGACATAAAGTAGTGGCCTAGATTTCTTCCATTCGCGCTATGGGCTGATAGGATGATGTATACTCGGTCCACAGGTTTCATGCCTATTGAATTGATGTATTGTCAGAAGCCAGTCTTCCCCATCTAGACTAAGATAATGACATGGTTTATGCTCCCATGGAATGATGGTATGATGAGAGAAGAACTTTTATCATTAAGAATAAAGCAGGTAGAGCAAGGAAATGTGAAATTGAAAGAAGCAATCCAAAAGTTAAAGGAGTCAAGGTTCAAGAACAAGATTTATTTTGACAAAACCCATCGGCTTAGACAACATAGAATTGAGGTAGATGATTGGGTCTTGATGTGCAAGAGTACAAGCTCATGTAAACCAATGGAAGACGCATAAGGGCATTAATGGAACAACAAGGGAGTTGAGAAGACTATGGGTATACTTGTTAGACATGCAAAAAGATGCACATGAATACATTGTGAATTGCCAAGAATGCCAAGAGAATGCCCTTGAGGACTATTCCTCCTTACATTTCTCTACTACAACACCAAAATGGACTTGTGCATTACTGAAGTTTTTGAAATTGTGAACACATGAAGAAGCAGCAAGCCTAGCTAGAAACAGGGCTTTAGAAGAAATGAGTAAAGATTACACTATAATGGGAAGACAATAATTCAAAAGGGGAAAGGATAATCAACTACGGTTGTGTGTTCATGAGGGAGAATACTTGCCTATATTAGAGATGACTCATGCAGGCATATCAAGAGGTCATTTTTCAGTCGAGAAGACTGTTAGAGGGCCGCCGAACCAGGACGGATGAACCCGGACAGGTGCCGTAAAAAGTGGATTCGCGGAAACATTGTAGCAGATTTCTATTTAAAGCGCATAAAGGAAAGCGGTAAAGATGAGTAGTAGTAGTAGTTTTTCGGAAGGAGTCTCTGTTCTGTTGGGCATTGTAGCGAGTAGGGTTGATCACATCTCGAACTGAAGTGTTTGGAAATTGCAAGTATCGTATTGTATTCTGTCTGTCTGTTATATTGAATCAATTTGGGAGATTGCGAGCATCATATTTTGAGACTATGTATGAGATATTGATAAGTACATTGAGTTTTGTTCTATTCTATTCGTAGCTAACTATTCTGCTATTCTCCTTGTTGAACCGATTGCCATTCGGTAGTCTTGTGTTGTGAGTCTGTTTGATGAGCAGTTATATACGATTCTGGATCTTTTCTGTCGTGAAATAGTGTGTTTGTCATCCTGCGAGAGACTGTGTAAGGTCAAAGTTAATCATCTATATTTAGTATCTTTTCGGTTGAGTGACCAGATTCGATACAATAGTCTGCGTTCACTGAGAATTCGGTAAAGATCTGTATGTGAACAGAAGTATTGGTAAGTTTGTCAATTGCGGTAGGAATTTGTGACTTGAGTCAGTATTCGATAAGTTTGGCGTAATCCCGATTATAGTTGTCTGTGTATTATTGTTCGGTGTACTTACCTGTCACATGGAATCGTCATATTGAGTAGTATTCAATTACTGAAAGGTGCGTATTCTATTATTTATAAGTCACAACAGGACCTCTGCTCCATTACTATAGCAGATTCAGTCTAAAAGTCCTAATATTCACCGTGCCGAAGAGTGGTCAGTATTCAGACTCACCCACTGTGCTAAGACGTGATGGAGTATTTATGATTGTGTGAAGAATTGGGAAAATAGTACAGGGCCTCTGTCTAACAGACCCCTACCACTCCCAAGAACCCGAGGACCCGATAATACTCTTCCGAAAGTTGGATAGAAGTATTATCGTTTAACATTGGCGATCCTGCTGGGGATGTGGCATTAAGATTGCCTGGTATTTTGTTCGAATTAAATTTTGTTGGATAGACAATAGCAACAGAATCAGATTGTTGCAAGACTGTTCTGTTCGTAATACTATATGATTAGTACGGAAATGCTACATGCCGATTACTCGATCAGGTGAAAAGTATCCCAAGAATCACCAGTTAGGGGTATTAAGAACAACTCTGGGAGGTACTAGTGCAATTAGACCTGACCCAATTGTCGAAAAAGTGACGAACGATAACACTGATTCCGGTGAGATTACGGTAGAACGTAGTACATCTCTAGAACTGTCTGGTATCACTACGGTGCAGACTGTCGAAAATACAGCAATTTTGGAACCTACCAAGACGCAGTTGGAATCTAGTCTAAAAGTTTTCGGAATAGATTCAGATACGATTAGAAACACTTTAGGGAAGGAAATTAACACAGGCGAATCAACACTGTATCCAGTCACAATTTCGAATCCTTCCGGTGGAATTTCGGTAAGAAAAACACAGTTTTTCGGTGACAATTCAGCAGTTTCGGCTGAATCTTCTGCTCAACTACAACATTTGGAAGCAAGTCCTCCTACTCTGGATATCAAGGAGGAAGGAAGACTATTTGAAACAGAAATTCGCAATATAGTAAGTAAGCTAATTGCACCGAAAGTGTGCCATTTGGTGAAACAAATTCCGGTAGTTCAGAAACTCAAAACAGAAATACAAAAGGAGTGTATAATACATTTACGATGAATGAACAACCGCAACGACAGTTAGGTCAACCCAGATCGGCTCCAACGGGACTAACATACACAAAGTTTAGTGGATTTCCAGGAGATGATCCAGATGCTCACATACGCACCTTTGAAATCAGTTACGCTGTCCTCAACCATCCACCGGATCCGGCATACAAAGCATTTGTTTTTCAATCTACACTTGTGAATGAAGCAGCAAGATGGCTTACTGAATACGATATTAATCATTTCGGTACTTAGGAAGCAGTACGAGACGCTTTTTTGCAGCGATTCAGGCTGAAAAAGAATCCTGCAGAGATCTTTGAGTATTTACAGAACAACAGACAGAAACCAAATCAAACTGTACAAGAGTATGCTACCCTTTTCAGAACACATTTAAGACAGTTACCCCAGGCTCATGCTAATTTACCAGACGATGTTATTACACAGTGGTTTATCAATGGCTTACTTCCTCAACTTAGGCAAATCATGATTATAAGATGTGTAGGAGCCATGACCCTCGATGCAGTGATCGCAATGACCCTTCAGCTGGAAAACAAAGTTGGTGGATTTTCAGAGGATTTGGAATGGATAAAAACAAACAAACATGTGGCTGAAGATATAACTAAGCAAGTATATTGCACCACCTGCAAGAATTCAGGACATACTAGTGCCCAGTGTGCATTAAATCAGACCTATTACGCCATCTGTAACATTGTTGGACATACCACTGAGAATTGTGCATACAATGCCAGAAGACAAGGAACAGCAACAGTTAATGCAATTATTCAGGAACAAGGGCAGCCAGCCAATCAATATGTACCCCCACATTTGAGAAACAATCAACAACAAGGTTATCGACATTATCGAGGACAGAGGAACAACAACTATAATACACCGCGCTGGCAGAATGGACCACCACCGGAAAATCATAATTTACCACCACCTCGATGTCATTTCTGTGGACAATTGGGCCATATTAGAAGATTCTGTAGAGATGCAGCGGAATATGATCAAAGGAAAAAGGAACGTCAAAACCCAATGGCCAATGTGGTAACAATCACACCTGTAGAGACGCAGGTAGCAGCAGTTCAAACTCGTTCCGGTAAACAATTGCAACCAGCAGCAGAATTATTTGAACCAGGGATACGTGAACAACACAGAATGTATCATAAAGCTAGCCAGTGGACCACCGTAGAACCACCTGTTTTTCCAGAACCTACTCCAGTAATCCAGTCCCCGGATACGACACAAGCTCGTGCTGACAATACAGAAGCAGGTACATCATCTGCAGTAGAATTACCATCTTCAGACCAAGCTTCATCTTCAACAGTTAAGGAAGATGCAAATCAATTGCAACCAGCATGGGATATATTGTCAAAAGCATCCATCACACTGCCTTTCGGGCAATTACTGGCATTAGTACCAGGAATACGCCAACAATTTCAACAACAGTTTACTACAAAATCTGCTTGCATTCCGGCTACCGCAACAGTACAACCAGAGCTAGACTCTACGGTAGATCACTCAGTTCCTCTGATTACGGTATGGTTTCATAAACATCAAATCCCACAAGTTTTAATTGATGGGGGGTCTGGCGTGAATATTGCCACTGCGTCACTTTGTAAGAAGTTTAGGATGGACTAAGATAGAACCAGTTCAATTCTTTGTTAGGATGGCTGATCAATCTAGAGTTCATCCAGTAGGACTGGTCCGAGATATACCCATAACTGTGCAAGACGCAACATTCAAGATGACTTTTGTTGTTCTAGAATTGTCGGAATCCACCCTAGATTACAATCTACTTTTCGGCCGTCCTTGGTTGAAACAAGCCAAGGTAATTCAAGACTGGTCAGCCCAGGAACTTACGTTCAAAGATAAAAATCGCAAATGTGTTGTAAAGTTAGATGCGATACAACCCTGAGAGTTACATGCTCGACCATAGTTTGCCGAACAAGTCCATATGTTAGATGGGTTGTCTGATGACGAAGAAGAAGAATTTCTGAAGAATAATGTTGATTTAATGACATTAGGAACTGTTGATCTACAGTCTGTGGTAGATACCTAGAATGCTTCAGTATGTACAGTAATACCTATTGCCGAAGAAACTAAGGAGGAAGATACCATTTCGATTCACGGTAATGAACTACAGCAACTTCTCGAACCATCAGCTAATACAGAGAAATATCAACAATTTTATGTTCCAGAAGACCAGTTAATTACTTATAATCTTGGAGATGAAGATCACCCTCGTCCTGTAAAGATAAAGCAAAACTTACCTGAAGCCTTTCAAGCAGATTTAATTCAGTTACTCCAAGAATTTACTGACGTCTTTGCATGGGATTACAAAGACATGAAGGGCTTGGATCCTCGTATTTATCAACACAGAGTTATGCTAAAACCAGAAGCGAAACCGATAAAGCAAACCAGCTATCGGATGAACCCACATTATGCATCACAGGTACAGGCTGAACTTGATAGGTTATTAAAAGTTGGATTCATAGTACCAATAGAACATGCGGAATGGATTTCACCGATTGTGATTGTACCAAAGAAAAACAAGCAATTGAGAATCTGCGTAGACTATCGGAAATTAAATGCTGCAACAGTACCGGATCCTTTTCTGATTCCTTTTTTGGATACTATGCTTGACAAAGTAGCAGGTCATGAGATGTATTCATTTCTAGATGGATACAGTGGATATAATCAAGTAAGAATGGCTGAAGAGGATATACCAAAAACTGCATTTATTACAAATTGGGGTGTCTTTGCTTGTACAGTAATGTGGTTTGGATTGAGGAATGCACCAAGCACATTTCAAAGATGTATGCAGGAGATATTTTCTCCTTATCTCACCTCATTTATGCAAGTATACCTTGACGATTTTTCAATTTTCGGTAAGATGATCGCACATCTGGTACATTTACGATGTTGCTTTCAGAGATGTAGAGAATATAGATTGTGTTTAAACCCAAACAAATCTGTGTTTGCGGTTTCATGTGGTAAGTTACTTGGTCACATCATATCGGCACAGGGTATTCAAGTCGATCCTGATAAAATTTCAGCAGTATTAGAAGCTCCGGTGCCTAATACACCTAAGGAAGTAATGCGGTTTATGGGTCAAGTGAGATGGCATGGAAGGCATTTACGGTGGCTTGCTCATGTGGCAATACCACTGAACAAATTAATTTCCAAGACTCCACGGCAATTCGAATGGACTCAGGAATGTCAGATAGCATTTGATCGACTGAAACAGTTATTAACACAGGTTCCCATTTTACAGCCACCAGATTGGGATCACCCATTTCACGTATTTGTTGATGCATCTGATATAGCAATAGGAAGTGTACTGATGCAACAAACAGATAAATGGTTTAGACCAGTATACTATGCTAGCAGAAGATTAGCACCTGCAGAGAAGAACTACTCGGTAACTGAGAGGGAATGCTTAGGACTAGTGTATTCGGTAAAAAAATTCAAACATTATTTGCTGGGCCGAAAATTTACATTTCATGTTGATCACGCTGCACTTGTTTACTTGATTCGGCAGCAACATATAGGTGGCCGCCTAGCACGATGGGTCCTACTATTGCAGGAATTCGACTATGATGTCATTCATCGGCCAGGTAGTTCACATGTTTTAGTAGACTTTTTGTCACGCTTAGATTCAGGTGAACCTCGGGTTGGCATAAATGATACAACGCCAGCCATCTATACTTCAGAACCAACTACTGAGGAATTGTCGAACCAACCAGTACCAACTACGTATTATGATCAGTTATTGACCTTCCTTTCGGATGGATGTCTACCTTCTGAAGTCCCTACAGCTACACGCCGAAAAATTGCAGTTTTTAGTCGAAGGTTCCGGTTAGTTGCTGGAGAACTCTATTATGCAGATCATACAGGAACCTTACTCCGATGTATCCCTACACATGAAGTAAATTCAGTCATCAATTTAGCTCACTCAAGTCCAACAGGAGGACATTTTGCAGCAGATCTTACTCACCGAAAAATTCTGCAAAGTGGACTTTGGTGGCCAACTATGTACAGAGATGTATTGGAATTTATCAAAACTTGTGATAGCTGTCAAAGAACTGGACAACCACTACAACGCCATTACTTTCCACTTCATCCAGTACTTCCTTTAGAACCATTTCAGAAATGGGGTCTAGATTTTATTGGTCCAATCATACCTCCCGCGGTATTCAGTAATAACCGGTATATGTTGACTTGCACAGACTACGCAACCAGGTGGGCAGAAGCATGGCCTTTACGTTCAGCTACAGCAGTTGAAGTAGCAAAATGTCTATTATCAGATGTCTTTCCAAGATTTGGATTGCCACTAGAGCTTGTTTCAGATCAGGGCACCCATTTTATGAACAATTTGATGAAAGCATTAACACAGTCATTCCAGATCAGTCATAAATTCAGCTCACCATATTATCCTTGTGCAAATGGATTGGCAGAAAGTACCAACAAATCTTTGCTGAACATGCTTCAGAAATTGACTAGAGAAACACCGGAAAGATGGGATCAGTTGCTACCTGCAGTCTTATGGGCCTATCGCACTACATATAAGGTAACCACCGGCTTGACACCATTCAAGTTAGCCTATGGACTAGAAGCAATAGCTCCGATGGAAATTGTAATACCAAGTTTAAGAGTAGCAATTTCTCAGAAGCTTCTACCCGAAGAGTCATTGGTATTTCGGTTGGAAACACTTAGAGAATTAGATGAGCACCGATGGCTCAGTTTCTTAACTATGAAAGAAATCCAACTAAGACAGGCCAGGACACATGACCGCAATTTAAAGACCTCAGTATTTTCGGTAGGACAGCTTGTTCTTTTCTACAATGCGAAGTCCAATAGATCAGCAGGAAAATTCAAGTTACGTTGGTTCGGTCCATTCAAGATTTCAGAACAAGTTGGTCCGGCAACTTTTCGGTTGACTACATTGACCGGAAATCCATTGCCAAAGGTAATCAATGGGTCGAAACTGCGACCGTATTATCCCAGTACTAATACGCATTAAATTATTCGGCGGCGAACCGCGTTTTGTATAAATTTTTGTGTTTTTCTTTTTTTTTTTTCTTTTCTTCCTTTTTAGTAGTGTTTTGTACGAATCTTTATGTTACTAGCCGCCTCTCCCTACCGGTCACTCAAGCACACACGCCAGCATGCAAACAGTACCTTTCACGCACCGAACAATGATACCCATTCCCCTTCCCTTTCTCACCGTGTTCTCCTTATTTAACCCCCTCGGTTGCGCCTAAACACTATTGTGTTCTCGAGACTATACGTATTCCCTTGTCTTCTGTGTTATCTGTAAGAGTGCTTGTAAACACCATGGAAGCGCTAGCCAACTATGCTGCTTTCCGTGATGGTATCCCGACAGACGTCGGCGAATACCTGCGTTGTAGAGGATTGTCCAACTTCGCTGAGTTGCCTTGGCACTCAGTGGAAGCCCATCCCTTCTCCGCACAAATCATCCACGCCATCGTCCAATTCCCCGTCACCGAACGACAGTGGGTCTTCCCTTCTCTCCCATATAGGACCGTCATCACCTTCCAAGCCTTCTATGCAGCCTACCACCTCACCCCACAAGGACGCGAAAATGGCCCTAGCATCCCTATCGCTCGCATGACCGCACTCTTTCCCCGCTCCTCATCTAACGAATATGCCATTCTCTGCCGCCCAGAACCCGAACGATCCGCCCTACAGTTTCTTGTAGCAATCCTCAACTTGCAAAAACGAACCTACGGTATCTCTCGCCCCTTCTACTCCGCTCTAGAATTAGCCACCCGTGAACCTGTAAACTTTGCCTCTTATTTCTTCCAACGAATCCATAAAGAATCCGTCGCTATAGTGAAACAACTCCAGAAAGGAAGCTCTCCGCGCTCTCGCCTTCCCCACATAATCTCCTTCCTCTTCCCAACCATTCTCGCTGCACAACCCCCACCCACAGGCCCAGCACTTAGGCACGAAGAATCAGCACAACCACTCGAGGAAACTGAAGAAGACGACGAAGAGATCAATCAACTCTTCCGCACGAAGCGAATCAGGATCAGCTCTTCAGAAAGTGAAGTCCAAGGATCCGCCGGAAAGAAACACGATGCCGAAGAAGATCAGCAAGAAGAAACTTACCACGACACCGCCACTTCAATACACAACGACACTTCGACAGAGCAACAAGACCAACAAAACCGAGCAGATACAGAGATACTGTCCACCGAAAAGGAGTCTGAGCATCAACAGGACGAACCGGAAACTGCCACAAAAGCATTGGATGAACTTATTGAGGCCATCAATCATACAGAAGCCGAACAACAGAATGTTGCAAAGGTAACCACCATTAACTCTACTCTACCCATCCCACCTGTCAACCCTGACCTCCCACCGGAACCATCCCGCCGACTCGGTTCTGAACCTACACCTTCCTCCTCTTCCTCCCCTAACTACTCTCCGCCAAACTCCCAAAACCTACTCACTGATACCTCCTCCCAGCCTCGTCAACCACCACCACCACCCACCGTATTTTCAGAACTAGCCTCCATGGGTCAGTTTCTCATGCAGTTATCACACCAACTGCCCATACAATTTAAGGAAGCCACGAACAACCTGAAGACCGAATATCAATACAAGGTCGACGTACTGGAAGCAGACATCACCCCCCTCCAGAAAGAAATCGAAGCCACAAAGATTGAGAACCATCAGCTCCAGACGCAGTTAGCAGAGCTACAAGCCAAATTTTCGGCAGAACAGACCTTAGTAGAGCAACGAGATGCAGCCCTTGAGCAACTTACAGCCAAAGATCGACTCCTACACGCCGCGCATGAAGAAATCCGCGCCCTGAAGGCCACCCTCCACGAAAATGAAGATATCAACGCCTCCCTCGAAGAACTGATCGCAGAGACAAAGATTCAATTGCAGGAAGCAATCCAGAAGAATGAGGAGCAGCAGAAAGAAACCGAACAAATCCAAGAACAGTTACGGAGAGCCGAAGAATGCGCAAATGAAGTAAACAGTATCCTAAAACGCCAGCTGATACGGGAAGGACAATACCTCAAGGATATCGACAGGACGCGCAGAGAACAAGATTCACTGAAGAAAACTCTGGATTTCCAAACCCAGCAGTTTGAACGCCAAGACAACCAAATACGCAACCAAAAGGAGTATATTGCAGAGCTAAAGACCAAACTAGACGAAATGAAGACTTCCAAGGACGCCGCACTAGCCAATGATTTTTATCTACAGGAAGCTTTTGTGCAGACCCAGGCCGAGAATGTACTCACCGAAGCCATCGCACTTAGCTCTGCTAGAATAGATGCCCAGCTTCTAGAGCCTGATATGCTAAAACAGCTATTAGAAACCCTTAAGAAAAAGATAGCTCGAACATTTAGATCGGCTAGGAGTATGTACCTCGAAGGTCTCATCGACGAATGAGTATATTCGCCCATCCAAATTCATAATGTATGAATATGATAAGCAAATTTTGGATTTCTCACATTTTCGCACATGACAAGTCTTGTTCAGTCTAGCACCAATCGACAATGTAACATGCGGCATAATGATTTTTATTCGGATACAAATATTATCAAGGGAGGGAAGAGTCATGTCATACTGACATACAATCAGTAGAGCAAATGGCCATTCAAGCACCGGTGTCTATAAAATGCGTTTATAGAGTATAGCTTTCTAAATTAGCATTCTTCAAGATTCAGCACCTGTTAGCAACTTCTAGTATATTTTTTCAGTAGACCTTCACCAAGCATGTCGGAATCTGATATTCTCTGCTGGCAATTCAGAAAGCGCGCCCATACGCAGACCTATGTGGTAACAACAACAGATACCACTCTACAAGATGAACCAGATGATGCAGTAACTTCTGCATCAGAAAAAACTCAGCATAAATTCTCCACCGAATTTAAAATCGAGCTCGACACCAAATCGCCAAATGTATTGTATTCTGTCTATCTGTTATATTGAATCAATTTGGGAGATTGCGAACATCATATTTTGAGACTATGTATGAGATATTGATAAGTACATTGAGTTTTGTTCTATTCTATTCGTAGCTAACTATTATGCTATTCTCCTTGTTGAACCGATTGCCATTCGGTAGTCTTGTGTTGTGAGTCTGTTTGATGAGCAGTTATATACGATTCTGGATCTTTTCTGTCGTGAAATAGTGTGTTTGTCATCCTGCGAGAGACTGTGTAAGGTCAAAGTTAATCATCTACATTTAGTATCTTTTCGGTTGAGTGACCAGATTCGATACAATAGTCTGCGTTCACTGAGAATTCGGTAAAGATCTGTATGTGAACAGAAGTATTGGTAAGTTTGTCAATTGCGGTAGGAATTTGTGACTTGAGTCAGTATACGATAAGTTTGGCGTAATCCCGATTATAGTTGTCTGTGTATTATTGTTCGGTGTACTTACCTGTCACATGGAACCGTCATATTGAGTAGTATTCAATTACTGAAAGGTGCGTATTCTATTATTTATAAGTCACAACAGGACCTCTGCTCCATTACTATAGCAGATTCAGTCTAAAAGTCCTAATATTCACCGTGCCGAAGAGTGGTCAGTATTCAGACTCACCCACTGTGCTAAGACGTGATGGAGTATTTATGATTGTGTGAAGAATTGGGAAAATAGTACAGGGCCTCTGTCTAACAGACCCCTACCACTCCCAAGAACCCGAGGACCCGATAATACTCTTCCGAAAGTTGGATAGAAGTATTATCGTTTAACAAGACTATAAAGATGATTCTCTTTGCAGGCCTATGGTGGCGAACTTTACATATGCATGTCGATATGTACATACAAAGTTGTAGAGTGTGCCAAAGAAATAAATATCCTATAAGAAGAGATGACATGCATGTAAGACCCTTGATCTGAGCGAGAGCCTTTTCAAAATGGTGTATTAATTTTGTAGGAAATATAAAACCTCTTGCAAAAGGATCACATGCTGAATATATCATTGTGGCCACAAACTATCTAACAAAATGGGTGGAAGCAAAAACGACTAGGAAAAATGATGCCCAAACCACGTCTAAATTTCTGTGAAAAAATATCTTTATGTGCTTTGGACTTCTGATAGAAATTATTAGCAATAGAGGGACACATTTCATCAATGAGGTGATTGAATCACCGATGAATAAATTTCATGTGATTCATAAGAAATTAGCCCCTTATCATTCCCAAGCCTATGGACAAGCTGAGAGTTTCAATATAGTACTATGCATAGTTTTAACTAAAGTAGTCAACAATGGAAGGTCACATTGGGACAAATAATTGCATCATGCAATATGGGCCTTCCCTATGGCATACAAGACAACAATTCGAACTACTCCATTCAATTTAGTGTATGGGAAAAATGCAATTTTGCCAATTGATTTTTTAGTCCCTATGTTACGATTGGTACAACAAAATGAATGGACATGTCATGAACTTTGCAAGAAATTAGATCAAATTGAAAAATTGCATGAGACAAGATAACAGGGGTGGTAGGAATGTATGCGGCAAAAAGAAGACAAAAAGCATATTATGATGCACATATTAAAGATAATGGTCTAAAGGAAACAGATCTAGTATTGGTATACACACAAAAACACCATGCAAAAAAGCTACAACAAAGCAGATATGGACTACAATTGGTAAATTGAATATCCACTAGGAGAGCAGTGAACTTACCTATGTTGGATGGAGATGTACTTCCTAACTACATAAGCGGCTATAGATTCAAAAGATACATGGACCCATTAACTCAAAGAATGTTGGAAAGACTCTTAGGAGCACAAAATAAAAAAAAAGGAAGAGGAAAGGATGAGAGAAGAAGCTTCAACGGAAGCACTATAGCGAATTAGGAAGAAGAAAGAGTGGATAAGACAAAGGGATGAATGATATCTACAAAGAACCTATTCTCATGGCAAACTATCAAATAGGTAATGTGGAGAATGTGAATAATTGTGTCACCCGACCATACTTGAATCTAGAGGTCATTATAAATCTGCACTAAGTTGCATGTGAGTCTCATCAACAAATGACCTCAAATCGACCATGAATCCTAGTAAAGCATACATGATAGGAATTGGAGGGCAAGTCATCAAGTGTATAGGAGAAGTCTCAATGTCCTTACATCTGAGAAACACCACCATGAATCAATAAGTTTTGGTAAGCAAAGGCGAAGACCTTCTCAAATAATTCATACTAGGACAAGACGGGATTTTTGAATATGAAGTTAGCATACATCTCACCCATGGATACATATCAGCTAAAGTAGGGCACAAAGAAGTCTTTAGCATTCTAGAAATTAGACAGCCTCCAATCACCAACACAATAGTACATAGGGCAGTGAGTATAGAGAAGGAAGAAGAAGAAATTCCAAGTGTTATTATGAATAAAAAATTCCAAATCCCTACTTGTCTATGTCGTGTGATATACCCAATGATCTTGTAACCAATTCCTCCTTAGGAAGTGAAACTGAAAGAAAATTGAGAAGCCTACTTGGATCTCAACTACAAGAATACAACAATGATTGAGTACACAATTACAATGGATTAGGAAGGATCAATTGCCTAGTGTGAAAGTTGAAAGAATAAATGGATCAATCAAGAACCAAAATCAACATGACACAAGAGCAACTTCATGTCACCATGGAATAAGTCCACGACTCTACAAGTATGGCTCCCAAAGCCATTGGTAGAAACTTAGAAATTGCAATGACATATCTGGATTCCTAAAGCGATAAGGCAACAAGCTCATCAAGAAATGGAAAAGTTGAACAAAGTATCATATCGGTGGACTCAAGCATTCAAACCAATCATAAAAGAGAAAAGGAAACCCAAGAAAGCTACAACATGGAAAGGCCAAACAAATGGCAGAAGAAGATCAAGGACTGCATTCAAGAATGAAGGAAGGACAATGCAACAAAATCAAACACCATGAAATCAAATGCCACAAAAAAAGAATACGACGTTGAAGTGGAGACCAAAGAAGCAACAAGAAATCGGCCAAGATTATGCAATGAACTAGTCTTGAACCCATCTTGAGATCATTGCATCCAAAGTATGCACAATAGGGCCACATTACTCGGCCATGCATTCAGCACAAGGATTCTTCAAAGAAACTAATGCTATACTTTTCCACCATAGGAATAGGACCTACCGTATACTATTATAGGAATGAAATAAAATTAATGTAGATATATAAGTGCTTCAGCTATAAACTAATCTCTTGTTTTCTTTCAGTCACTAAAATAAGAAAAATAACTAGACAAGTATCTTATTTGTCTCTTCTTAGCAAGGGGGTACCGAGCCACGAGAAACGATGCGTCACTCACACAAGTAAATGGATGGAATTAGCTTATTCTCAAGACTAAATTTCTATTAGATTATAAGTGCAGATGGCTTCTGAGGGCTCTAAAGTGATAGTCTAAGAAGAAGTGGTAGAATTTCCAATGAAGAGCATGAACACTACAACATATGAGGGGCATACCGATGTTGTCCATATTGAGGGTCATGCCTCGGCGTCGTTATGACTGTTGAAAATGCTTGAAAAACCTTGGATCCAATACCGACGGTATGAGCATCGGTATAGGTGTCGGTAATTTACTGAAAATTACTCACGCTCACAACGACGCTTATACCCATGTTCATACTGACGCTTATACGGACACAACATTTTAACCGGACCCGAGAGCAAAAAATCGACATTTGCTCATGTTTTGAATGAAAGTCTGCTACTATCAAGTTTGCGCATGCGAACTACATTCTGAGCATATTGTGTACACACATCTCTCTGTTTCTCTCTCTCTCTCTCTATTTCTCTACACATACCTCTCTATTTCTCTAGATATGAAATTTTGGTAAGTATTGCACATACAGCAGTACCCTTTCTCTTTCTCTGTGTTTTCCCTTTTCTAATTTCTCTTCTCTTCTGTTTTGCAAGAGCTTTTTGGCTTGAGTTCTTTGGAATTCGACGAAGAACAACATTAAGTGGACTTTGACGACAATGCTCCAAACAATTACATCGAGGTAAATGATTGTTTTGTTTTTGATTGATATAGAATGAGATGGAGAGAGAGAGAGATGAAAGAAAGAGAGAGATCTAGAGAAATGTAAAGAGAGAGAGAGAGAGAAGGAAAGAGAGAGAGAGATGAAAGAGAGAGAGAGAGAGAGATATATATTAAATAGAAACAAAATGAGATAGAGAGAGAGATGCATACATACATACACACACATATGCATACACATTCTCACATACATATTACATACACACATGCATATTACATACACACTCACATACATATTACATACACACATGCATATACATACACATACATATTACATACTCACATGCATATGCATACACACATATACATACATGCATATTACATACACACATGCATATTACATACACACATGCATATACATAGACAGACACACCTATCCATACTCATACTCACATACATACATGTACACACACATGTATGCAGACACACATGCATATGCATACATACATACACACATATTTGCATGTACACACACACACATACATGCATACACACGCACATATACATACACACTCACATATGTATACACACACATATGTGCATACAAACATGCATATGCATACATAGATACACAAACATATGCATGTAGACACACATATGCATGTACACACACACATACATACATATGCATGTACACACACACATACATACATACACACATGCATATTACATACACATGTACATATGTATACACACTCACATATGTATACACACACATGGATAAATGCACATTCACATACACACACATCACATATACATACACACATATACATGTTTTGGGGTTAGGGTTTTAGGATTATGGTTTTCGACTTTTACACATATACACACAATACATACACACATGCACACATATACACATGCATACACACATCTCTTCGTGTCTCTCTCCCCCTAGACACACATCTCTTTCTCTCTCTCTCTCTCTCTCTCTCCCTACAGACACATCTCTTTCTCTCTCTCTCTCTCTCTCTCTCTCATCTTGGTGAGTGATGTGCCT
>CM035441.1:61276099-61581099 GCA_020310875.1 Ceratopteris richardii
ATTTCGCACATGTCTTTTATATCTGATAGTATGTTTCGCTTTATAAAATCATGTTTTTGTTGCCTATCATACATGTCACAGGTACTTGGGTTTTTGTTGGGCAGAATGTATTGTCTTTGGCTACACAATAGCATGGGAATGTTGCTATAGCAAGAGACAACACACTCTACCCAAAAGAAGTTTTGCAGATATGGTCGTCGGTATAGGCAACGATATAAGCGTCGATATCCCCAGGCACAAACCGATGCTCATACCGACTATTTTGCCTAGGGGCATACCATGGCTTATACGGAGGCTTATACTGTCGCTTATCTCGGTGCTTATACTGACACTTATACCGACGCTTATACAGAAGCTTATACCGATGCTCATATCAATGCTTATACTGGCGCTTTGTTTGCACCGCCTACATCGACCCTTACACCGACATCAGGGCAAAATCGTGCCTGTTCATTTTCCTTGGTAGAAGCCTTGGTATATGCCTGATATTTTTAGTGGAAAAAGCAAAAGGACATTGGTTTCAAGAAGACCAATCAGTGGGCAAGCATTTGTTCTTAATAACCATCAAAATCATGGACACAGACCACCAATTCCTGGTGATGTCACATGATTTCAAAATCTTGCACAAAATTACATCAAAATTTGATTTTTTAAAAAAGGCTAGAATTCAAAAATCTTTTGAACACTCGATTTATAAGCCTAACTTCCAATGATGCACTCAAGTGATGAACACATTGCATCCAACACTAGACATGTCATCAATGCCCAAAGCCAAAGTTCTTAATGGAAAAGGAAAATAGGCTACCATCCAATTCACGCACGAGCTAGTCAAAGAAGCATTTGATTGGACCAAGGATGGAACCACCAATCTCAAGGAAGAGAGTCATGGGACCAAAAAGAGAACATTTTTGGATATCAATTGCATTGACATCGAAGAGTTAGTTCAGTTGGTGCACCAACACGTCTGCTTCTTGAACATGCATAGATATTTGACACCTCAAAAGATAGTGGTCCAACTCTTATCTCATGCAATCAAACAAGTTGGCAACCAACTCAACTTGACACCCTATGTTCAACAAAGATTGTTTGAAGCCAAAAAACAATGGGGCCACAAAAATTTCTAAATGGAATTGTGGCATTAACAGTATTGATCTACCATGCCTTGAATATTAGAGAATATCTTAAGGAAACGCCTTCTTCAACAAGAGTGGCCAAATATGCAAAAAGAGCTATGGTACCCACAAAGAAAAAAGGTGTGTGGATTATAGAAGAATCAGGCAAAATCTCACAACCCAAGATGCGAGGATCAAAATGAATAAGGGAATTTGTAAATGAGCAAGCAACTCCAATAGGAAAAAGACTACATGCTCTTCCAAGAACCTAGTTGGAAAAGCCTACACCTATCACAGAGGCAGAGCTATAGGAGGTGATGGAAAAAACCCATGAATTCATAGAAGGATGACTTAATCTACGAGTCCAAGGGCATCATTACCAACAAGTTCAACATCTGAACCCCCAGAAGATCATGACCAATCAACTATGAACATGGATCTCCACCCAGAATCAAACGATGATGGTGGATGGGAGGAATTAAGTGAGGTAAGGGATAAACTTGAAGTAGAAATCCAAAAACAAGATCAACTACAAGATACTAAATTAGAGCATGAATCAAAGGACAAACAACAAAAGGAAGGAACATACATGCTCAAAATCAATGATACCACAAAGTTTCAAATCACTGAAGCTACTCTTGAAGTTCAATCAATAATGCAACACCTCAAGGAAGGAATCATTGAGCAAGAGTAGTTTATGCCCATTCGAGTGGTGGCACAAACATCACATATGGATGTAACCTTTCAAGGGAGCACAACAAAGTCCACCACAGTCAAAGAAGAAGAACATCTAACTCACCTACAAATAGGACAAGCATTTAATGAGACAATGCACATTGAAAAAGGAAAGGACGTGCAAGGAGGCAAAGAACCAAGTATACCCAAAACATGGTTGAATGTGGACATGGCACAATTAAAACCAGTAGCAAAACAAATGATCGAGATGACCATGGACACACAACAACTAGTGAAAGCTCATGAGGATTAGGACAAAGCACTAGTAGAAAGAAATAAATTCAAGACATTAAGTTAACAACTATCTGCAAGGGTGTTACATGCCCAGCATGCACTCACACAAAAAGAGGATGAAATCAAGGAAACTATGGAAACTTGCAAAATGATTACAAAGGAAAATCGATAGCTCAAGGACCAACTGAAAGAGCTTACCAATAGGTATTAGACAAAAAAAGAAGAAAAGGTAGGCTTGATAGATAGAAGCAAAATTTTACAAGCACAAATCAAGATATACATTGATGATGCATACACATTAAGAAACAGAAATAAAGAGTTAATGAATTCGATTGTGCAAAATTAACCAATAGAGATACCAAAAGCTCACCAAAGAGATACAGTGGAACTAGAGGCCCAAATGGCCAAGTATGCTAAATAGCTTAAGGAAAAGCAAGAACTAAGGGAAGAATGGGAAAGAAAATACATGCATGACACAAACAAGTTGCGAAATAAATGGAAGGCGATTGAATCATAGATTTTGAAACAATGCAAAGAGGACGCAGAGCAATTACGAATAATTAGTGAATTCCTCATGCAAAGTAATGCTAATCTGAAGGCACATCAAGAGCACATAAAAGACAAAGATAGACTCATTTGAAATTCTCTAGAATCAACTTACAAACAAGGATTATATGGGAACACCTGTAGTTTTGAGCTCCCACATAGCTACGAAGAAGAATGACATATGCCCTCCTTCTCCCCTTATTAATGATTCACATGTGCATGTGGGAGGAGAGGCACCAAATGTTGATCAAGATACACACACTACTGTAGAAATGAGTGGCCCCTGGTGGTGTCCCAACTTAATGAACAATTTGAAGACATGGTAGTCAAAGTCATGCAAGAAGCAAAGATTAAGAGCAGAAATTCAGAACAAATTATAAAGTCATTCAATGTGCCATACGAAATGCTCAAAGAAGAAACCAAGCATTACATCAAAAGAACGATGCAAAAATATCCCCATCAACAGTTAAATTTTAGAATGGACACTTTTTCATACACACAAGAAGAATTTGATAAGGCTGATCCAACATGGAGATGCAAGTTTTTGAAGAAAAATCGTACTCTACATGTACATTGGGAAGCTGCACCATACTTACTATAAGCAAACCCATCCCTTTGCCCTATTCCACAAAGGAGATCATGTACACAATTTTGGGAGGCACAGTGCCATGGCACAATAAATAATTAGTGGCTAAATTACTCACTCCTACCAAGCCCACCACATGATTATCTTCCAACAGAGGATTATAGGGTGCACACCATAGAATTTTAGCTTTCACACTATGCAACTATTCCACATCTAGCAATCAAAATGACAAATAAAATATTGAGCATGCTACTAACAGTTTTGAAGGTATTCAAACAGGCCCAATATACATTTTTGAACTTCATTGACATTAACCATGGCACAGATGCTCTAGCTTTTTATCTTTCTATCATGTCTAGCCGCCTTACAATAATGGGTATTTATTCAAGAATAATGTTTCTACCAAGCCCTTACATGCAAACATTCAAAGAAGCTATCTTTTTAGTCATTTTTGAGATGGACTCGATTATTTTTTTAAAATATCTTCCAATTTAAATGCTCAATTGGTGGCTTACAATCTTAGTTTCTTACCGATCATAGCAGACACCAAACGATGGTGTTAAATGAGTTCAAGGGAAGGAATTAATGATACATGAAGCTAATCTACTAAATCAGAGACAACAAATCTCCATTCAGACCTACTCACATCACCATTCAAAGCCTATCAGGGCTGAAAGAGTTCCGGAGGAGGGATGTGTGGAGGGAGAATCAAGCAAAAGATGAAGAAGAAGAAAGTCAAAACAAAAAACAGCTCAATAAAAGACTCACCTCTTCCCAAAGGCCCGTAGGGGCATGCATCAGGCTGCAATGCGAAAGAAGGAGGTCCTAAAGGATGTAAACAAAGATTTTTAACATGACCTTTGAAGCATTATCTAGACAAAAAATGATGCAAGATTTATCATTTATTGATGGGTGCATGCGTGGCAACCCAAATCAATACAGTAGCCCTTATGTATGAATATAAAGAATTTCAAGGGGACAATGGAAGCATTTGAATTAGGATCAAATAAAGTAACAAATTGTCGGAAAGTCATGAAGGCTTCCTTGATTTCTGAGTTCTGGCAATGAAAAGAAACAAACAATCTAAAGAGAATGTATCAGGTCTCGAAGGATGTAAACAAAGATTTAAAAACACGATCTTTGAAATGTATGCTAGACAAAAAGAGATGCAATGTTTACCAATGAATGCATGCGTGGCAACCAAAATTAACAAAGCAACAATGATGTGCGGATAAAACAAATATCAAGAGGCAAATAGAAGCTTAGGATTGAAGATTCGAACAGGGTTACAAATTCTCTAACAATCCTAAAGTCTTCATCCACCACTGTTGGCATGTAGTGAAAAGAAATTAATGGGCTAAAGCCAATACATCAGGCCCTGAGTTATGGTTAGTTCCTTTACCATAAGAAAATAAGTAAAGAGCTATAAACTACCTCTAAACCAGTAAGGCCTCGACATGTGCTGGCGGTGAACAACTACAAATATGCCATCAGGATGATCACAAACCAGATCCAACATGACAAGAAACAAAGCCTATCAAGGGTCGATAGAGACAAAGAGTGGGAGAGTGTTGCACAGGAAAGAAGCACAAAAACGTAGACCCCAAAAATTTTCAAATTATAGGCACTATTTTCTTCTTCAAGTTTCTAGGAAAGACATTATGAGCCATGTAAATGCACTAGAGGAGTCCTCTAGATCCATAAGTCCCAAATGTTGTAACATAAGCCTTGTAACATAGTAGCAATATAGTCTTTTCTGATAAAAGTGCCGGTCTCTTGTGTGAAAGGACCATTTCTAGGGCACATTATATAAGTCACTTGACATTAGGGAAAAAAATGAACCCTGCATGGGCCTTTTGGATTAAGGAGTGATTAGTGATGGACCAATGAGAGGAGGGTGGTGGACACAGTCTATAGCCTATAAATCACTAGGCTGAAGGGGGATGAGGGGACAGGATTCCCCTATGTTCAGGTTTTGCCTCTAGAGAGAGAAAGGAATCTCGTAACTTACCTGGGCCCAAAAATTCAAAATTTTCAAAAAGTTATAAAAACTCATCATAACACCATTTAATGGTCCCCCAACCACTTTTTAGGATCAAAAGTGCTATTTTTGGGTTCTAAATCAAAATCCGTGCATGAACTGAAGTGAAAAAAGTGACTTTTTCAAAAATAACTCAAAATGCAACTTTCTCCCTCCAAAACCTCCCATTTTCATACCCAGGTCCCAAAAAGTCATCTCTTTCCACTACTTTCTCTCCCTAGCACACCATTGCAGCTCCTGCATCTCCATTTCTTTCTCTATGCATCATCTTCTTTGAATTCCTACTGTCATTTCCATAGCCTGATCTCCAATGGAGAAACCTAAATCTCATAGACGTCCAAAAGATGAGGTTATCGCGATAAAATGTCACAATATCAAGGCTCCAGAAGGATTTTGGTTAGGACAGGAGTTCTGCAAAGGTGCATGGGTGTACATGCAACCCTCTGGTGTTGGTCCTCACCGTGTGAGAGATCGTGGAAACTTGGATCTTCATTGGAAAGGGAAGTTACTAGGCTTCAAAAAGCTCAAAAATGGTGAAACCGTTGCCATTGTACAACATGTGTTCACAATGTCAACCATGAAATTGGAAAACTCAAACAAAATGAGATATCCTATCAACTGTAAGTATTACTCATTGACTTTTGTCCAAATTTCAGAATATACCTAGCTAAGTTGTGTATTTTTTTGTTGTAGACATATTTCCTTCTACCTTGGTGGAAGAACAACCACTTCATAGTCTTACAGGTACTTTCCAAGCATTGCATGCAGATGTTGGGTCGATAGTCTTTCCACAAGCCCGTCCTGCTCAGCTATTATGTGAGAGAGTTTTCTTTTACACACATACATATGTTGTACCCTCTTCATCAAATGATTTTGGCAAGTTAGAGATGATTAAGGTAGATTCTCTCTTAAAGCTTGAGTGGCCGCAACCTGATGTATGGACATTAACATCTTTGAAGCATAAGATGGTGATGGACATACACAACTCTTTGAAATTTACAAGAGTTTCAAGATCTATAGGATTACATTGGTGTGTTCCTGTTCATTGTTTTGTACATTTATTTCAGATATTCACAATTCTAGAGACGTCAACAATGTTCATGTTAAAAGATATCACGTATGAGCAGGTAGAGTGTTTGCTAGGTGAAAAATGGGGACTTGTAGAAGGATGCACCAAAGGGGATAGATACATTTGTAAAATTGGTGCAAGAGGCATAGGATTTCGATACTTGAAACATCGTACTTCATTGTACATTAGATTCTATTATGATTGTTGGATGTGTAAACTTGGTGAATGGATACCATTACAAAGTTCTGAGGGTGTTTTAATTTCATTTGAAATTAAGATAAATCTACCCAACAATGAAATGGAATTTATTTCAGTAAATCATCATTGGACTCTTGCCAACGTGAGAGAACATCTAGTAATCATGGGATTTGAGGATCTGGATCAATCAAAGTTCAGAATACAAGGGCATAAGGTAAGTAGCATATGGTATTTCTTCTTTTGTTTATACAAATTCTTACACTCAAATATGTTCATTTAAAGTTTTCTATTTGTCTGCAGATTGGTAAGAGGTTGGAGGATAAAATTAAAGTCCTCCTTGAATGGAGTGTGGATGGAACTCAACTTTCATTGTCATAGCTCAAGGACTATTTGAGTGCTACAGTGTACACACACCTATGTTCCATTTATAATCCTACATCTGCAACAATGTATTTAACATGCAAGACATGTAGCATGTAAAATTTTTTGATCTCAATATGATGTACAGTTTGCCAAATCTTTGGTTTTTCCAATGGCAATTTATTATAATTTTAAAGTTCTGAGATTTTTTTTTTTCTATTGTGTTGTCGTGTATCTTATTCTGGTTAATGATTCTGTTCAATCTTTTTATGAGCAAAAGTTTTTTTTTCTGAGAGTTCTGTGCATGATTGTTTTATTTGAAGGTATCAGTTTTAGTTTTAAAATGGGTCCCACTCACTTTAAAATTTTGAAACTACTATAAAAGCAATACTTATTCTCTCATTTCTCACTTTTGCAACCAAGAAGAGCTACAATCACTAGCAGAGTACGCACACAAGCTAGCATCACGCGCAATGGCTGCCGCATCCTCCAGTACCCTGCAACTCAAACGTCCACGTGAACTCTTCAATGAGTTCTTGGAATCAACTGAGTTCAAAGGTCAGAACCACTTGTATGACCTACTGTCTAGGGTCCCTGATCTAGACAAAACAATTCAACTGAACTCTGATGTGCTCAAGGAAATCATAGAGTTCCTTGAGTACTACATCTTGCGTTTTTCTATAGAAATACCGCCTTATGAGGGTAAATGGGTTCCATGTGACCTTCTACTCTACATACATAGAGGTGATGAAGCCTTCATGAAGCGCCTTAAGCGCTTCATGGCAATTGCGGAAACTGCTGGGCACTTACTAGATGACTCTGTGCCATTAGTAAAAAAACTTAACAAAAAGAAGAGGATGGGTACAAAGTACCTATCCTACACTGCAACAACATATTTTATTATTAATGAGGAGCCGGAACCTACACCTGTTGAGCTCCCCAACCTTGCCACTGGGGGTTTTGTTAAGGAGAAGAATGAGCCTCAACCAGAGGCCATAAATTTTTCCAAAGAAAGCATTACAATCCACCAAGAATTCCCTGGTGGTGTTGAGGATAAACTACATGTGCAATCAAGCATGGAGGAGGCCCCCCCTTCAAATCTCAACCCCTCTGAGCCCACATTACCAGAGGTGGAACTTGAATATCTCTCCTGCATCGTTGTGGATGGAGAGGAATTTATTTTACTCCATGACATTGAGAAGGCATTTGGTCTACGTCTAGATGAATGGTTGAGTATTTTATCCACAATATCATATGTTCCACTTGACAACACATCTGACATACTTGAAAAGAAGTCCATCCCACTTGGGGATTCTGTGGCAGACACCATATCAATGGTGTGTGCTGATATTTTAAATGATGACAACAATTCTACTATAGAGGAGGAGTTCAGTGCAGCACAGGAGAGGATACTGAAGCAAAAAATTCCTACATCCCATGTAGCAGAGCAGAGTGGCATGGCCCACTCTAGCATTGATCTTGATGCCCCTGGAAGAGGGGAGGAAGAAAACAAGCTTCATGATGTAAGTGGTAATTGAATTAAATAAATCGATAATTTTAAGTTAACATTGTAAGAGCTTGAATTCTCATTTGTTCTTAACAGGAAGCAATTGAGCTCGACAAGTTCGCAACAAGGTCTGGTGGGGATCGAGCTTCTCGTGGGAGTGGTGCATCCTTGGCAAACTACATCGGAAAGTTGCCAAAGGATGATTTTGTTATCATACACAAAGACTACAGTCCCGATGGGCACTTCATCACTTGGTGCTTGAAGGCCCTTAGCAAGATTTTGTGTTTATGTACAATTACCCAAGGCACTAATTGTGTCATTTTGGTTAGGAAATCCTTAGTTGTAACTACTTTAGGACTTAATTTTAGAGGGAAAGTATTAGGGCAAATAGGTATCGCCATGAGTCTTGGAATGCAAGACCCCCATGTAATATCAAGATCTGTATTGACTTACCAGCTGCCTCAATCTCTCCAAAGGAGAAAGAAAGTTGTGGAGAAATTGAAGGCAGCTGAGAAATGATTTAATGTCTTGATAATACAAGCTTTTTTTTTCATCATTTGTCTAGTTCTGTTTATGAATGTGCTAAAAAATTGAACTTATCTTCTCTCCACAAATTGTATCTAATTGGGGGTCTTTGTATTTTGCTTTGGTCCTCTGTATGATTATATGCTTAAAAAAGGCCAAAAAAGCCCCAGCCACAGAAACGCGGGAAACAGCCCTGCAAAATTTTTGCAGGGCTGTTTCCCGCGTTTCTGTGGCTGGGGCTTTTTTGGCCTTATGTAGTGTTTTTAGGTGCTACAATACATAGGAAACTATGTAATTTCAGATTTTCAATTGGTTTTGGTATTATCAGGACCAGAAGTTTTCAGTAGGGTATAAACTCAGCCTTTAGTAGCTAAAGATCTCAATTCCTATAGGGTATAACCTCTTAATACCTAGACCCTTGCATCTCTACCATATGTCTTATGCTTACCAAAGACCAAATATTGCAAAAAAAAACCCCAGCCACAGAAACGCGGGATTCAGCCCTGCAAAAATTTTGCAGGGCTGAATCCCGCGTTTCTGTGGCTGGGGGTTTTTTGGTGTTAAATAGACATGTTGCACACCAATATGTAGAAAAGGAACATATCTAGTCATAAAACAATAGGCAAGTGCATGCATGTTTAACTGAATCCATATATAACTGACTGAAAGAGAGAGAGAGAGAGTGAGAGAGAAAAAAGAGACAAAGAATATAAGTCAAAACAAAATTTTCTATTATCCATTGTATTACATCGCAAAGTAGCCTATCATAGGGTATAATATACACATCATGGGTTATTTCCTCTAATTCTCTTGCTAGCTGAATGTCCTTCGGTTGTATGGTTACTCTCTTGGCATGGATAGCATAGAGGTTAGAGTCCTCAAGCATGGAGATGAGGTAGGCCTCAGCTGCCTCTTGAAGTGCTTCAAGTGCTATCCCTTGTATTCTTAGACCTGTTTGGTAGCTTTGTAGTTCCTCTTTCACTACCCTTGCAAAAGCTCTTCGTGGTATGAGTAGTTCAACGGACTTTTGGTAGTGTCATATCTCTGCAAAAGCCCTGCAGTGCTTCCTTTGTCTTTGTGGAGCTCTTGGGTTGGGAGGTATGTTTGGCTGGCGTTGAGGTCGACGTCGAGGTTGATAGTTTTTTTTTCTCCGATGTACACGATGTGAGGGCCCAGCTTCATCTTGCACATTTTGTTGTTGATGTGGTTGTTGACTTTGCTCTCTTTCCTCCTCTGTTGGTATTTGCCCTTGTCCTTGTGGAAGTGTCTTACCTCCATGTGTCACCCTATGGCTCGTTGGTATTTGCATATCATTCCATGGTGGTTGATTGTTGCTTTCCTCATATGGGGATGACTCTTCGTCGCTCTCTGGTACACTCCTTCTGATCAACTTCTGTTTGGGTCTTGATTTGATGGGTGTCCTTGTTGGTGGCTCATCATCTGAAATGGCCTCTGATCGTCCTTGAGTATAATAATCTTGTCTATTGGAAACTTCATTTTCTCGCACTGAATTGCTCCCAGGTGGTGTGCCATTGTGTGACACAGGCACAGATGTGCTCTGGGAACCACTTCGAGGCCTTTGGGGGGGTTGCAACCATGGTGGGCGTTGTGTCCCTATATGAGGGCTAGGAAAGAAGACGCGATCTTTCCTTGCAGTTTGCTTGGTGCGTGCCATTCTCTTGAGTTGCAAAAAGTGTGAAATGAAGTGAGTTCTCTCTATTTATAGAGTTTTTTTAAAAACTGTTTGTTCACACTAGAACGGACAAAACCTGTTTAAAACCATACAGAATATTATATATTAAATAATAACACATTGAAATCAAGATTACAATAATCATATGTATTACCACATAATGGGAAATAGCGAATTCACTTTACTTCCAAGCTGAGCCTTCTCGTTGTCTCCTTGCACGCCACTGAGCATGATGAAGAGGACCTAACGATGACTTCCATTTCTCACTGGCAATGTTGTTTTGCATCTTTCTTGCAAGTTTTGCCAATTTTGAATCCCTAAGTCGTTCCACAAAAAACTTTCTCGAGAATGTAGTGCGGTAAAACCAATTAAACATCTCCTCCATGTAGTTTGATTGCATTGGGCCACCACCATGTCGGGTGTTTTTGAAGTAGACACCCCTCGCTTTGTAGTGTGACTTTTCCATTCCTTGGGTACTGAAAATCTCTAATGACCCATATCGATGCATGAAAAAAGCTCCATGTGCAAACAAAATATGCTAAAAATTGTTAAGTACATTGGAAAAAGGTAAGTGCAATGAACACTTGTAGAAGAAGATTACACTTACAATGTAGTGTGTTATATTGCTCTCTCCCCAACATTGAATGAAACACTTGGTGAACTCCACTAATGTTTCTTGAAACATTTGACGTTGAATAGCACTAGACCTAGTCAGACCCATTAAGCCTACAACCTTATCAAAGCTCGACCAAACTTTCTTTCTCTTATTACAAAGATCAACTTGAGAGTCATTGTCTGTTGTGATCATGCATAGGTCTTTCCACAGCTCATAACGTTCATTATTTTGAGTGCTAGTACCTCTTCTAAAAAAATGTCTTGCTTTATTCCCTGTCATTGACACTTGTTGCAAGCTATCTTGAGATTCTCCAACTTTCTTAACAACTAGGGTTACATTTCCACCATGACAACCAATTGAATTAAGAAGTTCCTCCAATTTCTTTATAGCTTGAATAGATTTATCAACTGGCTTCATGGCAAATGCGTATTCTATATGGAGCTTCAATAGTCTATCAAAAATTCTCATGAAGGCATGCAAGGTGCAAAAGTGGACATTGACTAAAGGGAATGGAATAATGGGATTCCAATCCTTATCTGACATGTCACGATTAGGTGTACCTAACATGGGACACCTCATTAAAGGTGTATCCCATTCAGCAGATGGAGTTGCATCTGTGTCATCAACTAAATCATCTATGTTGTTTTGTTTTCTCTTTGTTCGTTTATAACCTCGTGTACAATATGGACAAGGATAGAGAGTAGATGCACCTTGTTTGCACCCTAACATGCATTTGATAGTCTTTAAGTCTCCACCTAAGTGCCACTCTACTTCAAAATCACCAAGGCTTTCTACATTGATTTTGGCACCATGAATTTGAGAAGTTATCACCTCTGTGATCCATGGGATCCTATTGAAAATCCATGTAAGAACATCATTGGATTCTTTAGGTACTTCAATAGCACCTAACCACCATATATCTTTCTCTGATTGGACACTATATGTAAAGTGATGGGTAGATTCTTCACTATCATCAATAATAGCATGGGCCATAGCTTCGTTCATGAGTGTCACACTAAGTCTCTCCATACGGCGTCCCTTTATGATTTGACATTCGTCTAGCTTCAATACAAACTTGAGTTTGGAACCACAATCTACATCAAATAACAAACATTATATTATTAAAAATACTATGAATGTCATTATCAAAACAATGGATATACCTTGAAGTGTGGATTTGTAAAATTTAACCATTTCCTTTTGGAGCCTCTCCAAATTGACAAATATGTTGTTGTACTTTGTGTAGATGAATCCCTGTCTAGATGTGTTTTTCAACTCTTTCTTTGATGTAGATGAATGATAAATGGATGCAGGCATAACATCTTCTATATGCAGGTAATTGCCAAGAGTATTGGCTACATCCTCATTGGTTATCTTCTTCCTCACAGATACCTTGTAAGGGCATGGAAAAATGCTCTGGAAAATACCTTTGTTTTGTAGAGCCTCCTTCAAAAGATTGTACAATGCAGTGTACGCTCTAGTACTAACACCTGGTTCATCACATACCATCTGTACCTCACTAGGACTAATAATATCTTCTAAGTTGCCTGCAAAATCTTTAATCACTTGGGTTTTGATGTGATTTCCTATTGGTGACTCCAAGATCATAAGCACATGTTTGTTGCTAAGACAAGAATTCAGAAACTTCAATTGATCCTCCATTGTTGAGGAAGCACTCGCATCTTCAACAAATGACCTGCACAATAAGAATCTCAATCTAAAAGTCTTTTAACATAACTAAACAAAGGAAATACATACCTAAGTGCGTAAACACGTCGCTTCCGTGCTCCACCACCAGTTGAAAGAGCTTGAAAGGATGATAATGGTCGTTTCCTAAATCTCATCCCAAGTGGAGTCTCTTTTAGTTGTGTAAGATTGGCTTTCAACTTTGTAATTGTGCTCTCCTTTTCTTCCACATCTTGTTTGAGACTATTATTGTGCTCATCCAAAGATTTGATAGCACTTTCTAAAGTGTGTATAGCACTCTCTAAACTGTGTATCTTGAAATGGTTGTGATGACATTGTTGCATCCAATAATTTGCTATAGATGTAGAATGGTTAGACAATCGCTTGCAATAGCCTAGGAGTCCATCTTCACCGGAACCAAGGAATTGTAGAAATGTGGAGATAGTATGGAATCTAGGATGAACATTAGCCATTGGATCCAAGGGATACAAAGCACCATGGACCCAAAGATCAATATTCTTCTCTCCAGCTGCACGTCGTGCATTTTGAGAATCTATGTCATTGCTACCTCTAGTTGTTGGTGCAAATTCTGTAGGAACACGAACATGTACACTCTTTGAGTGAGGAGCACGCGCTGGTGCTGGTGTCATGTTCGTAATACATGTGAGCACCATGATGTTCCAAAACTCCAGCACCGAATGGGAAGAAGCACACAGATGGCTGGAATGGCTAGTACAGTAGCTATGTGCAAGAAAAAAAGTGTGTTTTGGTATGTGGATAGGTCAAAATGACTTTTTTCAGTATGTTAGAGGGAAAATGAGTTTTTTTTCAAAAATTCATGTTTTGGGGCAACCAAAGTTACGAGTTTGATGATGTGGCACTTAACTTTTGGAGGGATTTTGAAAAGTATGTTTTTTAAGTATTTTTTATAAAAATAAGTCTAAAAAAATTAAGTTCTGACATATACATAAAAGTATGGGCCATTTTGAATAAAGAATAGCTGAAAAAGAGACTTTTTCAGAAAACTCATTTTTTTATTCATAAAGATGGACGGATTTGATGAGGTGGAAAGTGGTTTTTCTCTCTCTCTATGTGCAGAAGAGAGAGAAGGTCCTAACTCAGCCTAAAAAAAAGCCTACTTCAGCCTACCAAAAAGTGCTCTATTAAATGCACTTGTCCCCTTAACAAAGTACAAGATTAAGCTTAATCCCTAAAAATTAGGAATCCTTACAAGGCCCATGCAGGGTTCACTTTTTTTCCTAATGATGACTCTTTGTAAGAACTTTTTCCCATTGTTAGTAATCAAGTAGAATTTTTTAATTTGGCTCTTCTTTGTTGAGTATCTTCTTCTGCAAGAGCGTAAGTGTGTGTTTCATGCTTAAAACGTGTGTTTAGGATTGTTGTCTACCCCTTCTGATTATGTTCACCATATAATCTCTCTTACATATGATTATGAAAGTTCATCCCATACTTCAAAGTATAGAAGGCTGCAAGAGATAGACTATGACACAAGGGAAGCTCAAGAGGAGTCAAAAGAGGAAGAGCTTAAGGATGTTAATACTCCTATTGTAAAGTTAAATAGACTCAAGAAGCAATATCCCAAAGGTCAAGAGAGGAGTTGTACAAGGAAGAAAGCACCCCACAAAGGTAACAATATGGATGTTTCATGGCAAAGCACTATGCATACATGATGAATGTTATTGTAGATAAAGAGTAGATTCTTATGAGGAGGCAAAGACCAAACCAGAGTGGAGGAAGGCTATGTATGAAGATTTCAAAGCTCTTAAGGAGAAAAACACTTGGGAATTACTAAAAGAAGGAAGGCATGAAGATAGTCCAAAATAAGTGGGTGTACAAGACCAAGAGGAATGCAAATGGTAGCTTGGAAAGGTACATGGCTAGACTAGCAACCAAAGGCTTCACAAAGACACAAGGGGTGGATTATGAGGAGACTTTTAGCCCTGTGGAAAACAAGGCTACCATTAGAGATCTCATAGCCCTATGTGCAGCAAGGAGATGGCCTATCTACTAGATGGACATAAAGAATGCTTTCTTGAATGGTGAGTTACAAGAAGACGTGTTCATGGAACAACCTCAAAGGTATGTAAATCCATAGCATTCTACCTATGTTTGTAGGTTGAAGAAGGCCTTGTATGGCCTAAAGCAAGCCCCAAGGGCTTGGAATCGGAGGCTAGCAGACTTCTTGAAGAGATGTAGTTTCTCTTCAAGTGATGCAAATCCATCCTTGTATGTGAAGAAGACAAATGACAAGATATGTTTCATATGCATATATGTAGATGATCTTCTTGTGACAGGTGATGATGATGCAAGGATAAGGATCATCACAGAGAAGCTTGGAAGAGAGTTCAAAATATCTGATTTATGTGTGCTAAGGTACTTTCTTGGCATTGAGATGAACTATGGGAAAGAAGGTATCTATGTCTCTCAAAAGAAATATCTTCTAGGTGTGTTTTTTAGGTTCGGTATGATATAATGCAAACCAATAGCTCAACCTATGGACTTAAATGTCAAGTTAAGCAAGGAAGATCGTAAGAAGCTAGAAGACCTTACACTATACAAGAGCATTCTGGGATCATTGATTTATGCTACACTCACAAGTCGTGACTTGAGCTACATAGTTGGATTTCTCTCTCAGTTCATGCATTCTGCCAGAGATACAAATCCCAACCATGCAAAGAGAGTGTTAAGGTATATAAAGGGTATAGTTAATTATGGGTTGCTATATAGGTATGATGAACAACTTCAAGTAAGAGCATGGAGTGATGCAGATTCGGTAGGGAGTAATGATGATAGAAGGTCATTTTTTGGCTACGTTTTCATGTTAGGAACAAAAGCAATATTATGGATGAGCAAAAAAGTCCACAGTTTCATTGAGTTTAACAAAGGCTTGGGATAGATATCCTTGGGATATAAACACGTCATAGATATCCTTGGTTTATCCCAGTCACTCTCTTGAATCCATGGCTTGTGGTTTTGACCTCAGGTATCCATTATATGTCCCTCTTTTTTCATTATTAATATAATTGAAGTGAATTTAACCCAAAAAAAAAAGGACTTTAGTTTACGCATATGAAAGTGATCAAATTTTCTTTGTTACTATATCATTAAATAACTAAAAGCTAAGAATCACGGTATGCATGCTAGTCGGACTGCTCTTTTTAAGGCTCCGAGATGGGCATTATAATATCCATTTCATGAGGTAAATAGAAACATTGCATTTTACGAGGTGTAAAGGAAAGTACAGCGTCATAGATCCTAAATTTTGCGCAAAGACAAGGTCACAAAATTTTGTAAAGTCCATTATGAGCTGAATAAAATTTAATGATATTGTTTAATTTGAGAGAACAGGTATAAGATGCCTACAATTTAGATATCCGAATATGCATTTACAATTCGAACTAAAAGCAGATACGAAAATTCGCATTTTCAAGTGAGCGGTGCGTGATGAAAAGCACCTACGCATATCCATAAGTAAGACATGTTTGTTTGGCTTCATTGTTCTATTAGATGTACATATGCTTCTGGAGTTGACCCTCTGTTGGAATCCTGTTTTCCGTGTTAAATGAAAAACTATTGGTTAAGAGTTTACCATGTAAGACAAGCCCTTACACATACTTGACAATCATAATTCTTTTGCAGGGTTCAATTGTATTGGAGGCATCAATACGTGTATCTATGCATATATGTATGTATGTGACGGGGGAGAAGTTCACCGTCTAATAACATGCACCACCGATGTGAGCACTTAGGCTGCCTCCTGAGATCGTTGAGTTGGCGAATATCTTTTTCTCTATTGGATCTCTTCTCCTCTGTTGGGTTAGATCCGATGTTCTATGGGAAGCCTTTATCTTTTCCCCATTTCTTCGTTGGAAGCTTTTTTGTCTTCAATAAAGGAACTTCGGCCTTGGCCTACTCTCCAGACTTGTATTAATTAAAAGAAAAGTACAAATGAAGGGGACTAGTGCTCATAGGATCCCCCGAATCCCATAGAGCATGGGTAGCTTTTACAGAGTTTAGATGGCATTACAAACAAGCCTCTCATCACCCTCATGTGGGGCCCACTTGGGTTTAAGCTTGTTGTTGATCAAGAGGAGCACTTAATGATGCCTTAAGGGGGGGGATTTCTTACAGTTCGCAATTCTTTTGCCGAGGAGGAGCAGAGATTTCTCAATCGACCACTCTTTGGGGGAGTCGCCAAAGTTATAAGCACATCTTTCTTGCAAGATCTTCCATAGGACGTCGCCTCTAACGGCGTTCCAGAGAGTCGTGAAGTAGCCAACCGCTTCTCCTAGTAGAGCTTGTTTCCTATTGGAGTTAGAAATCTGCAGAAGCATGTGAACAACACAAGGAAGAAGAAGAAGGTTGTAGCACAACACATAATACTGAACGTATTACCATTAGAATGTACAAAGATCAGTAGCTCATTAGGACAATAGGCGTATATACAATCCGGGGGAAAATAACCACTAAAGAGGGGAGAAAGTACCCCGATGGTCCTAGAGTGTTCACACATATCACTGCTAAATATATCAATCCCCCCTTGGAGTGATGCGGTGAACAAGTAACTGGCATTCATGTATAAGGAAGTGCCAAGCTATGTGGAAATCACTTCACAAAAGGAAGTAAGCCCAAAGCTTTCCGGAAAGCTTCAAACTTCTCCCTAGGTAGAGCCCTCGTGAAAAGCTCTGCAATGTTCTTGTGCGTGCGCACATATGCTAAGTTGATCTCCCCGACATAGAACCTCTTGCTGACATAATCATAACGCACCTCAATGTGCTTAGTGCGAGCATGGAACACAGGGTTCCTTGCAACTGCCAATGAGTTATGACTGTTAGTGAAGATGATGGTGGCAAAAGACTAACCAACACCCAAATCAGCCATAAGGCATCTAAGCCACACACACTCAACATTCGTTGTGAAAGCTTCCCTATACTCAGCCTCACAACTAGAAGTGACCACAAAAGGCTGCTTCTTGCTCAACCAAGATATAAATGAGCTACCAAGCATGAAGCAAAAGCCACTAGTGGACACATGAGTGTCATAGCAACGAGCCCAGTCTGAGTCAGAAAGAGCATGCAAATATGGTGGTAGTGATCCCTCCTTGGGATAAACCAACCCAAGTAGTCGAGTACCACTCAAGTAGCAAAAGATGTGCTTAACCCCCTGCCAATGCTTGACTCCTGCGCAATGCATAAAATTGCTCATCTATGAGACAACAAACTGAATATCTGGTTGAGTAATGCATAAGTAAATCACCCATCCAACAACTTTCTGATAGAGAACAACATCAAATGCATCTCCAGCATCATTAAGACTCAATCGTAAACCTATCTCCATAGAAGTGGCAATAAGCTTACACTCTTCAAGGCCAAAACACTCCAATAATGTGTCAATATATTTCATTTGACACAAAGCCATTCCACCATCAACATGCATAAATTGAATGCCAAAATAGTGATGCAAATGCCCTAAATCAGACATCTCAAATAAAGCATGTAAATCAGCCTTAAAATCAGCAGTATGCCTCTCATGAGGACCAGTGAGTAGCATGTCATCAACATAAACCACAATGATAAGAAGTACATCATTAGCATGCTTAACATATAAGGTGCTTTGAGTTGGACTATTCTCAAAACCATGGGAAATTAGATAGGCATGTATCTTTTCATACCAAGCACATGGTGCTTGCTTTAAACCATATAATGCCTTCTTTAACCTGCACACCTTGTTTTCATGCCCTTTCTCCACAAGGCCACAAGGCTAAAAAACATACACTTCTTCATGCAAGTCACTTTAGAAATGTTGTTTTAATGTCGAGCTGATCTACATTCCAACCATGATGAGCTGCAAGTGCACAGATGTTATGATAGTCATACGTCAAGTAGGAGCAAAGGTTTCATCAAAATCAATGCCTTTTTTTGTGCATAACCCTTTGCAACAAGCCTAGCCTTATACATGTCAAATGTACCATCAGGCTTACACTTCAGCTTGTATACCTACTTAGTACCAATGGTCTTCTTTCCAGGAGACAAGTCACATACAGAACAAGTACCATTCTTCATTATAGCATCATATTCAGATTGAATAGTAGCCATCATTCTCATCATAGAGGTTAGATGCAGCCATAGCATAGCAATCTACTGCAAAAGATGTACTATGAGAGCCACAACGAGTACAATATAATAGAGGTGCATCTAATTTGCTATCATGCATTTTGGCATAGTTTTTGCCTCCTCAATATCAACTCTCTCATCAACAAGTGCATCATGTAAATCTGCATCAGAAATGGGATGATCTGCATCATCACATGAAACCTACAAAGGTTGAGAAGTTGCCTCATTAGGACCAGCACTAGACTATCCACTTGTAAAAAGAGGTAGCAAAGTATCATACATGTCTTTGGAGCTAACAAATGTCTCCTTAATACATGAAAGCAATGGCTGAATAACATCTTCCACAAAAACAACATCACAGCTAACCATAATGCATTTAGTCTGTGGATGATACAGACGATAGCCTTACTTTCAGAGCTGTACCCAACAAAAATACATTTTACTTCTTTATCATCCAATTTTCTATGATATTGTTAAGGCACTAAGGCATATTCCAAACAACCAAAAACACACAGATGAGCAACGGATGGCTTGTGATCATGCCAAGCCTCATATGGAGTGATAGACTGCAGCGCTTTAGTGGGACACTTGTTAAGTACATATGCTGCACACATGATAGCCTCGAGCTAGAAACTATGTGGTAAAGCCTGACTCTTGACTATACACCTTGCCATCTCCATGAGTGACCCGTTCTTTCGTTCAGAAAATCCATTCTCTTGAGTTGTATATGGCACGCTACACTGGTGTTTTATCCCACATTCAACCAGAAATGCATTAAAATCAGAAGACATATATTCCCCCCTCGATCAGAATGGAGGGTGCCCATTTTACATGCTAACAGATTTTCAATCAAAACCAAAAATAGTTTGAAGCACATGAACACTTCGGACTTTGCCTTCAATGGATATACCAATGCATGCCTAGAAAAAGCATCGATGAAAGTCAGGATGTAAAGATAATTTCCAAAAGAAGGTGTGTACATAGGACCATAGACATCACTATGTACAAGCTGCAATTTCTGAGTAGCCGCACTGAACCATCTTTTGGAAAGGAGGAATGCTGCATTTTGCCCAAAATACAGCCATCACAAACATGTTTTCTAGGTGCCTCAAGTTTGGGAAAAGAGGACACCATTTCAAATTTCTACGAGCATAGCAAACTAACAAAATTCAGATGACCAAAGTGTGCATGCCAAAGCTTTGCATCTGACATAGCCTGAGAATCATGTACTGCACATGCCTAATGATTTACAAATCTTTCATGGTCTATGAGCTTATACAACCCACAACATAAAATGCCAGAAGCAATAATCACGTTGTGGTCATAATTCAGAATCAAGCCACCTATAGATACTCCAAACTCTCGGTTCGATCTGAAGGAAACCTGTAAATATTTTCTCGGGTCGAAATCAAGGTATGTTCTTGAGGCGAAAGGCATCAACACATTAGACATCGATCTTTTTTTTTCAAAGGAGCTATGTAGGAAAGCTACTTCGAAAAGGGGAGGAGAAGAGAGGATGCCTCAAATGGGGAATCTCCATGTGTGCTCCACTCGAAGGTGAAGGCAGAAACTTACTTTCCTTGTTTGTTTTGAAGGATTTGAAAAACGGGAAAAGGGGTAGAAGAGAGGGCGCATCAAAAACAAAATCAGGAGAAGACGGCCACGGTCTGAGGGGAGGGAGGAGGATTGCTATGATGGTACAACTCCTTCTCCAAGCTGTGCTGCAGGCAGAATAGTACAAAAGGATGTGCTGAAGACAAGGAGTTCGGATGCTGGGCATAATGAGGGGGATAGACCTTCGTGATAGACCTTCGCTGCTACCCTTCATGTAGATGGAGAGATGACATAGACCTGTAGTAACTATAGCCAAGAGAAGCGCATGAGGAGGCATGCAGTTGCAAAGGTGCTCGTAGGCAGATCTACATGGAAAGAAGATCTTCATTAAATTCGCTTCTTGTGGAGATGGAGATTGTTGGAGAAAAGCTGAATTATCGTAATGAGTTGGCGACTTCATGAACAGGGACATTGTGAAGTGCTAACAATTCAATTAAAGTAGATGTCGAAGAATTTCAAAGATCTACATTACTTCGTTGTTCTTGGTGTATGGCAGATGCTTCCTATATGAAGAGAATGAGTTTGATAGGAGGGACTGAACATCTATGGTAGCTGTTGCAATCTTATGATGATTTCTCATTGACGGAGAAAAAGCTTGATGAAGAAAGTTTTACACAGTATATGTTGGCAACCAGTTATCTTCGGGAAGTTGACACTGATGTTTGACAAAATAAGCTTCTTAGCCCAATACTATTGATTTGCTCATAATCCTACAAAAGTGATGAGGAGAGTGTAGTGAAGGATTATGAGAGTCTTTTGGAAGAAGAGATTCAAACAGTTTTGCCAAGATACACATACAACTCAAAGCCAAATGCTGAGTTCCTTGGCGCTTAAGCATATACTGAAGGGCATGGAAGATGACAATTTGTAGAAACTACTACGCGCTCAACAAATATAAATCAAATAGATTTTGTCAGATAAGTTGTTTCAAGGTTTGTAGTATTTTTAAAATTATTCTGCACAAACTGTACTTGAAATTAGCGCTTCTTGCTCTTTGGAATTCATTTAATACTTCTCTGAGTTTCCCGAATCATAGAGTTATATGGTTTGGTTTTTTTTATGAATGTGGGCATATAATGTGATCCATACGCTAATGTGAATCGGTATTGGGAGAAAAAGTACTGTCGATTTTATCTTTTTAATCCATGGAAAACTTACAGTTGAACTAGACAATTTGGCACGGGAAGTCTTTCAGGAAAATGAACATGAACAGCAAGTGGAATTACTGTCATTCCGTTTCAGACCATCTAGTCCGATTAATGATCTAATATGTTAACAAACTTATGCGCAGCATGGTCGTGATGTAATGAAATTTTTTTGCTTGGGTTTAATTGCAACTACTTAGTCATGAAGAATTTTCAAGAGAGACATTTTGTGTTTGGTTCTTCTAGGTGTCGTTCGAGGATCCGATTCTTTTTTTTCTCTTTTTGTTTATAGTAGATATAATTGCAGTTCTTGACTACAAACAAAACCTAAAGAAATCGAATAAAGTCAAAAGATTCAGAATTTGAATCCCCACACGGAGAGCAAAGTGGATTAAATGTTTAATATGAAAAAACAAATTTGGTTTCTTTTCTCCCTTCTCATCTCTTGGTTCAAACGTTTGGACGATCATGGAGTTGTAAATGTATTACCTGAGTTTGTTTCCTTTCATTCTGGTCATAAGGGAGGTCAAAAACATCTGTTGCTTGAACTTATATGCAATGCTTTCCTTTTACGTCGCATTGACTAAATCAAGTGAAAGTCATCCTCTTACGTTCATCATAGGAATGATCAACATATAGTAATCATATGTCGCCTACATTGAACGAAATTGTGATGTGAAATATGCACAATTTTCGAAGCAACTTTGACTTGATACATCTTGATTGAACAAGGATTCATTACTGATTATTATATGTACTACATGATGGATACTTATTTTCGATGTCATCATCATTAGTAGGGAAATATCTCGTCTAAATTCTTGGAGAAAAATCTAAACTTCAAATTGCATACTCATACTACTCCGATCTTTAAAGAATAATATCTCTTGAAGTTATTTTCAAGAAAAGTTTAATTTTCATCTTAATCATAGAGGGACTATTACCATGAAACCATGGTCTCTAGTTCTCTATTTCTCCCTCCTTTCTGAGAACCCCGTGACACCGTCGCCATTTGACAGATCATGAACTGTACATCTGTCATCAACAAATTTCACAACTAAGCCAATCTTGGCTAATGTAGAAACTGATAACGGATTTTTCTTGATCCCTTGCACAAACAAAGCATCTAACAAAGTGAAAGAACTACCATCAGAAGTAGTCAAAATGATCTTACCAACTCCCATAACAGGATAAGAGGAGTTGTTGGTGCATGTAACAGTATTCCCTGTAGGGCAAGCTCGAGTGAAGAGAAGAAACTACACAGCGACATAATATGTTTTGTCGCCCTGCTGTGAAAGTACCAAATATCTGAGTCTACTACAAACATGCACTGCTCATGAGAAGATGGGTCAAAACTGCAAACAGTAGTAAACGACCATTCTTCTTCCTGCACAAGGTTAGGAGACTCTATTTTTGGTGTAGAGGCCTCTGCAACAACCATTCCAGTCTCTTTCTTCTTTGCCTCTTTGGCAGCCAATTTTGGACAGTTCTTTATGATATGATCACTTTCTTTATAATACTTGCAAAACAATTTTTGCTTTTCTGATTTCTTATCATCTTTGTCTTCCCTCTTTGATTGTGTAGAATCACTAGATTTCTGCTTACTAGTTGAAGAGCTCCATTTTCCTTTGCCCTTCTGACTAGTAGGAAAGCTTGATCTGCAACATGCATAATGGACCTGTTCTGTCTAGACTGATCTTCCTGCAATAGAACAGAGACTAACTCCTCAAATGACAAGGCATTTTGATTGCTTTTCATCATCAACTAAAGAGTACAAGCACAACTCTGATATGAATCAGGAAGACCATTCAGAACGGCCTGCACAAGTGAGCTATCTCGTATAATCTCATCAACAGAAATCAAGTGTTCCTTCAAGTCTTTGATCTTTGTTAGAAAATTGTCCATAGAATCACCTTCATTCATGTGCTCACTCTCCAACTGTTTTCAGAGCTAAGCAACACGAGCCTCATTCCTAGCTTGGTACAATGTGGTAAGTGTATCCCAAGCATCTTTAGCTATTCTGCAAGAGAAAATGTGAGGAATAATGGCATGTTTGATAGTCAAAGCTATCAATGCATGTGCATGGGCATCTCTGCCATCCTAAAGAATTTGCTCTCTAGTAGGTGCAACAGAAACCGCAACACAAATAGGAATATGCAGAATATCATCATCTTTGACACCTTCTGCATCAACTTTAGTATCTGCAGTTGTAACAGTTGAAGGTGTGATAGGACGTTTTTCAACATCCTGCACAATGCTCCACAGTCCTTTTGCAACCAATACATGTCGCATCATATAAGCCCACAATGGGTGGTTGGTACCATCCAACTTATCCTCAACAGACAACATACGAAATACATCATTACTTTCATCCATGGTCAGTGACTAAAATACCTTGATGCAAAAAATTGAATGTATCTCAAAAGTTGGACAGAACTGCCCAGATGAATTCTACTAAACTTGTAGCAGACTTCAAGACGCTTATATTGGCAAACAAAAACTGGTATATACCTTTGGCACAAAAAGACAAAATAGCCTACACAAGCACTATGATAGTGCGTTTGGAGGCCGAAAGGAGCTTAGATCGTGATTTCGGCACCACACAACAAAGCTGTTTTGACCTCGGAAAAACGTTGAGTATGGCTTACTAAAATTTGTGCAATTCTAAGACTATGACCAGAGAGGTGTCGACGATGCCCTAGATAAAGCAGCGACCTACTTTGATACCAATTGCTGGAGTTCGACGTCTATGGAAGCATGTGAACAACACAAGGAAGAAGAAGAATCTTGGAGCACAACACACAATACTAAATGTATTACCACTAGAATGTACAAGGATCAATAGCCCATTAGGGCAATAGGTGTATATACAAGCTAGGGGAAAAAACCTCGTAAAGAGGGGAAAAAGTGTCTCGACGGTCCTAGAGTGTTCACACACATCAACACCTAAATATATCAACATTTCCAAGTCTATTTTTCTTTTGGAGAATCTGCCAGAGCCTGTTGGAATTGGGACAAGTAAAGAAGATATGAGAAACATCTTCAATGGACCGGTAGCATTGCTTGCACCAGGGAGGCACCCCATAAATTGTGCTAGCCTTAAGGTTTCTCAGGATCCCACGATGAAGAACTTTCCATAAGAGGACATATTTTTTTATTTCTATGAGAGGGTGCTAGATAGCCATGAACTTCATGTCCCGCTGCAACCGCATCCACGATAGGCACCAGTTCTTGTTGAGGTTAACCTGATAATCAATGGTTTCTTTTGTTTGGGATTTTTGTCTGGCAAGGACCTAGTTCCACTGCTGCTCCATCGAGATACCAAAGCCCAAGGGAATCCTAAGGAGCCAGAAAATTTGGCTCTCAGTAATGTTTTGACAACCATGATCAAAGAGAAGGTAAGGCTAGATCTCGACAATAGCTCTGAAAGTGATCTTTGAGTGGTTGATTTTGGATCTAGAGGCTTTGGAGAAAATATCCAGACACCTCCAAAATGTCTCCATGCTCGTACTATCATTGTGGACAAACACGTTCATATCATTGGCAAAAAGTCTCATGGTGATCTGGCCATGGTCACAAGGAAATCAAAGGCCTTTGATACTACCTGCTTCCACTTGTTGTTCCACTAGCCAGCTAAGCCCTTCAATGGCAATGGCAAAGAGAAGGGGCGCTAATGTGCATCCTTGTCTGATCAATCTTCTTAGTTTGATCACCTTTGAAAGTTGGCTGTTAAGATTAATTTGAGTTGACACGTTTCCCAAGAGGGTCGAGATCATCTTGGTAAATTTTTGAGTGCATCCGAGATCTTTAAGTGACTATAGAATATAGTCCCATTCCAGCCTATCATAAGCTTTGTCAAAGTCGATCCTCAGGAAAACCACATCTTGTCGTGACTCATTTGAGAAGTCGAGACCTTCCCAAATATCTATAATGGCTTCCAAGATTGACCTGCCTTTGACAAAAACTTTTTTGTTCTTGCTTAACCACACTCTTAGATGGCTCCGAAATTCTATTGGCTATATATGACTTTGGCCATGATCTTATATCCTGTTTGGAGCATCCTAATTGGATGCCAGTTCTCAATTCTGTTCTTTTCCCCTTTTCTGTGTATTAATGTGATGATGCTATTGTTGAAACAAGTCGGAAGCGCACCAAACTCAAGCGCCTCTTTCCAGAATAGACGAAGAGAGGTGGCAACCACCAACTTGAAGGACTTACCAAACTCATTAGTGATCCCCTGGAGCACGTCCTTCCACACTTCAGCAATTTCTTGATGGACCAAGGTGAGAGAGAAGGAAGTCATGCAGGCATGAACCCAAGGAGCCTTACAGATTTTGGTGAGAGATTGGAAAGCGATAATGATCGGGTAGTGATCGGAGATCGCAAGGTCAGTGTGTTGCGAGAGGGAAGGGTGGCCCCACTAATGAATAATGTTCTAAGAAATGTAGCTTCTATTCACTCTAGCTTTCCTCAAGTCCTCGCCTTCTTGGAGATTCGACCACAAAGAGCCTTTCGAGTCTTTGAATTCGATCAGATCCAAGTGTAGCTTGGTTTTGTCCCAAGTTTCTTTCTCACAAGTGTCAATGACTCAACCCTTGTTGTTGCATCTGTCCGCAAGCTCCTCCACCATGTTGAAGTCACAACACATTTGTACGTTGTAGTAGAGCGAGTCCAAGGAGGCCCATGTGTCCAATCTCTCTAGCCTCCATTTGGGGCGTACATAGAAACTAACATGTATTGGAAGCGGGCATCAAAGGAAGCGGCAAGAGCCATCTTTGATGGAGTTCTCAAACTTTTCAAACTACAATTGCTTTATACCAATTACCATCCCATGTGACCCTTGGGGGTGCGACGTCGAGGTCCAAACATGGGTCGGGGATACCTATCTAAGATGTTTCTAGAGGTTTGCTCCATCAACCTTAGTGTCTTGAATACAGATAAATTCAAGGTCTAGACTAATGTCACAAAGCCATTAACCAATGATGGTCGCTCTTGAAGTGCTAGTTAGCCCCCTAGCATTACAGGAGATGATGATCCTTGCTGTATTTTTACCCTCTTTGTGGGAAGGCGTCTTATCCTCTCTCCTCTTGGATTCATCTTTGTTTTTCTCTCGGAGGGTGTCCTGACTTAGTAACTTTTTTTTCTAGGGTAGCTCAATAGGCAGTTTTCTGTTGTAGGAGGTCTCTTGTTGAAATGAACATGAGATAGTATACGGAATAGTAGATCCAATGATGGAATTTTCACTATGATCCATGTTGTCTTCGTTACTAGTGGTAAAGCCATCTTCATTTCTTGTAGTGTAGCCCTCGTGATTGGATGCTTTGTTTTTAGGGAACTCGAGGGCTTTCTCAATGGTGTCCACCTCAAACTGGCTCCTATGTGGGTAATCAAGCTCATTAATCTCCTTTTCCAAATTGCAATACAAGTTGTTTAGGGGGGCATCAAGAGTACAATTTCTCTCAAACGTCACCCTAGGACTTCTTTTCCTTCTTCTTATGACTTCTCTGAACCCGTCTAATTTTCCGGGTTTTGGGAGCCCTTAACTTCCTCTTCATTCTCTAGTGGATTCAAGATCCCATTGATGTCTTGAGATTTTTTGGATGCTTCTTGTAATTGTTTGCTTTTTTTCTCAATGGGCACTCTTTGATCCTGTGTCCTTTTTGGGCACATGGAAAACCCATGTTAGGTAGTTTTTTGTGGTTAACATCTTGTTCCTAGACCTCCCCTTCATAAATGAAACCACCAACATCCTCCCATGAGGCCAGCGGCTTGCTGATTGGAGAAACGATGTCCCACACGAAGTTGTACAAGAAGTATGGCAGGTTGGTGAGCTCTACCTAGAGAGGGTAGCGAAAAGATTTTGATTTGTCGAGAATGAAATCGGGGGACCATCTGAATAGACACAAGGTTACCCGCTCGAGTTGCTAGGTTTTGACACTAAGGCTTGGAATGCCATATCTTCATTCTGAAAGACTAGCAACATATGAATAGCCAATAGGAACTGGCACTTGCTAACAATCAACCCATGAGGGAACCAGTCTTTTCGAAGCTACTGGCGCACAGTTTCGAGTGGCAGCCTAGGGAAAACTTTTAGGTTAAGATTCAAACTCTAACTTGAATCTTGGCTCCAACAAAAGGCTATACAAAGAGGACTAACTAGTCACATGGATATGTGCTAGAAGAGCTCGATTGGGAGAGAGATAGAGCAGATATTTCAGAGGAATGTAATTTATGTGCATTAATAGATATAATCTTCTCATGTCTCATATCTTCTACTTTGTCATATACTACTCAGAACAGTGAGCCTCACTCATCTATTTCTGAGCATGTACTTGATCATTTTTAGTGATTTAAGGTGGTATATACATTCATTAGATAGTCTATTTGTATGCTATGAAGTTTCATTTGGATTGCCATAGCCATTCTCGAGATATGATCAAAACATTTCCCTCTAGTCTACATATTGCTAACTCCCTTAAATGTCAAGATTGATCTCAGTTTGCTAAGCATCATTCTCTTAGCATAGTCCATCATTCCAAGAAAAAGTTGGTTTAGTTTGAGCTACTCAAACTTGCAGCTTGTACACAATGATGTTGTGGTCCTATGAAGACACCTTGGTTTGGGAACTACTGTTACTTCGTCAGTTTAATTGATGATTTTTCTAGGCTTCCAAGCAAAGTCTAAAGTGTTTATGTGCTTCAAACAGGTTTTGTTTTTGTTTGAAAATCTATTAGCATGTAAAGTGGGCACCCTCCATTCTAATCGATGGGAGGAATATATGTCTTGTCATTTTGATAAAATTCCTTCTAGGAGTATTCAATTAGCTTAGTGAGCTAACATATGCAAGTGGAATGATGTAAAATAATGAACTATGCTAAGAGAAATTAATTTAGCAAGATTTGGTATACCCCCGACTTTTTAGGACTGTAGTAGAGATAGACCAGTGAGCACCTTGACGACGATTTCTCTGAATTTGCTGAATGAAATCACTTCAAAACTTTGTCAGCATGTAGATGACTTTGAGCTGAATCCAACAAGCTTTGAATCATTGAATTTGGAGTAGCATTGACTGAGATATGCCCTTGACAAGTTGACAGACTTTTGAGTAGACTAGTAGAGAACATAGAGATGAATGATATAAATGTATCTATTAGTTAACTCTTGTGTACAATCCCATTGGCATGACAAGCATTGCCTAATGGTGTAGAGAGGTGTAGACTATGATGTAGTGCTCAGACACACTCAATGACAGTAGAATGAAGCTCGGGAGTGAAGTCTCTCACCGCGACTTTTCAAGTTCACCTTTTATATGGAATGTGTAAGAATTTGAATTCAAATTCAAATTCTTGGCTCCTTCTAATCAAGCTTCTAAAAACTTGGAGATATTCTCTCAATCAAGTGAACTAAATTTTCCATGAATCATTTGGGTAGGTGATTACAAAATATTCTAAGTCAAATTGACTTTTACAATGAGGTAAAGTGGTAAGTAATCACTAGCATATGTTCCTATGGTTCTTCATGCATGTAGAGTCTTCATGATATCTTCCAAGCCAAATGTGTAGGCTTGTGATTTACACCAACAGCTCCCCCTCAAGCCAAACATTTAGGCTTAAGTCTTTATCTTCAATCTTCAAGTACATCCTGCAATCCAATCATAGATTTGAACCTGCAAAGTTTGGTCCCATCCAAAGCTTTAGTCAGCAAATCTGCACATTGCATATTGGTTGACACATAGGTCAGCTGAATGTCCTTGCTTAGCAACTTCTCCCTCACATAATGATAATGAACTTCTATGTTTTTGGTCCTGGCATGATAGATAGGATTAGCTGCAAGGTGAAGAGAACTTGTATTATCTCCAAAGATAATTGGAGGCCTAGTATATAAGCCCAATTTTGTATACAAAAGCTTAATCCAAATTGCTTCTTGAGTGGCATTAGCTAGCCCTCTATACTCTGCTTTTGTAGAAGATAATGCAACAGTTGGTTGCTTTTTTGCAGACCATGAAATTGGTTTGTCACCTGCAAAAGAAATGTATCCAGAAGTGCTTCTTCTATCATCCTTGCATCCTGCCCAATCTGCATCTGAATAAACTTTTATATCAATATCTGAAGTGTAAGGAAAGTATAAACCATGGTTCTGTGTACCCTTGAGATACTTCAAGATCCTTTTGGTAGCCACTAAGTGAGGTATCCTTGGTTTGTGCATGAATTGACTTAGCACACTAACTCCATATGCAATATCAATTCTAGTTAAGGTAGCATAGTTCAAGCTACCCACCATACTTTGATAACTTGTAATGTCTTGGACTTCATCACCTTCATGAGCACTTAGCTTTAGGTTCACCTCCATTGGAGTGCTAGCTGCTTTAGCATCCTGCAAGTGAAATTTCTTCAACATGTCCTGCACATACTTCTTCTGAGTAATGTATATCCCTGAATTAGTGTAAACTAATTCAAGTCCCAAAAAATACTTCAATAGCCCAAGATCATTGATCTTGAACTCCTTCATCATTTGGCTTTTGATATTTCTGATTCCACTGACATCATTACCTGTAATGATGACGTCATCAACATAAACACAAAGATAGATTACCTATGAATTACTTCTCTTAATAAACAGAGAGGTGTCAGCCTTGCTCATGACAAAACCTTGGTCTTGGAGGTATGTTGTTAACCTGTAATTCCATGCCCTAGGTGCCTGCTTCAATCCATATAAAGCCTTCTTTAATTTGCAAACATAAGTTACCTTCTTAGGGTCTTCATAGCCAGGAGGTTGTGACATATAAGCCTCTTTTGAGATCCATCCATTCAAGAAAGCATTCTTGACATCCAATTGGTACATGTTCCAATTCTTTGATGCAGCCACACTCACCAACACTCTGATTGTTGGCATCTTGGCCACAGGAGAAAATGTTTCTTCATAGTCAATGCCTTGGGTTTGTGCAAAACCTTTGGCTACTAACCTGGCCTTGTACATGTTAATTGTGCCATCAGAATTTCTTTTCAACTTATAGATCCATCTGGATCCTATTACCTTCATGGAGTCCTTCCTGGGTACTAGCTCCCATGTATCACTCTCCTTGAGTGCTTCAATCTCCTCATCCATAGCTTCTTTCCATTCTGATTTTGTGATTGCTTCTTCATATGATCCTGGTTCTTCATTTAGCAAATCCTTGGCAAGATAAACTGAATGTTTAGTAACAAGAGATGTATCATACCCATATCTGATAGGTTTTTTACTTTCCCTTTGTGATCTCCTAAAGGGTTGAGCTGAAGATTCAGGTATGTCTTCAAGCTTCTTCATCTTCATTTTGCCTCTGGACTTCCATGCCTTGAACTCTTCAAGATTGATTGTATCTTCATCATCTGAACTTGAGTCTTCTTTCTGAGTTGGTTCCTCCTTTGTAAGTTTTGGAAATTCCTCTTCCAAATCATAGGGTAATTTGACCTTCCTGCATTCATTCTCATAGCAAGAATCATTCTCATCAAAAATCACATCTCTGCTTACCATAAATCCCTTATTGGTAGGGTTATAAAACCTGTAACCTTTTTTATTTAAATCATATCCAATGAAAATACATTTTTCAGTCTTTGGATCTAGCTTTCCTATTACCTGTGAAGGAATGTGTACATATGCTAACCACCCAAAAATTTTGCAATGATCTAATGATGGTGTCTTACCATGCCAAGCTTCATAAGGTGTCATACCATCAAGTGATTTTGATGGTAACCTGTTTATGAGATAGGTCGCAGTAGAAACACTCTCTGCCCATATATAGTTAGGTAATTTCTTCTCATTAAGCATAGATCTAGTTGTCTCAACAATTAACCTATTTCTTCTTTCAGCTACCCCATTCTGTTCAGGAGAGTACCTTGTGGTTATTTCCCTTTTGATGCCTTTGTCCTGCAAGAAGTCCTCAAATTCATTGGAGAAGTACTCAGCTCCTCCATCTGACCTTAGCCTCTTCAAATTCCTTCCTGTCTGATTTTCAACTAATGCAAGATATTTCTTAAAACAATTAAATACCTCATCCTTGTGCTTCATAAAGTATAATACAGTCCATCTGCTATAATCATCAATAAAAGACACATAGTACCTTGAACTTGAAACTAAGGGGTCTTTGCTAGGTCCCCATACATCTGTGTGTACAAGCTCTAGATAGTCTTCATGCATATATCCTTTCTTGGAGAAGGGTAACCTGTGAGACTTACCAAATTGACAAGCACCACACTTGTAAATCATATGTTGTTTGGATACATTAGGTATCCCAGGCACACATTGGTACCTGCACATTTGCTTCAAGGTCCTTTCTCCTATGTGCCCTAATCTCTTGTGCCAAATCTCAAGCTCTGAAAGTGTTTGATCTTTATAACTGTATAATGCAATGTTCTTTGTATCTTCCAACTCAAAAGTGAAAAGTCTACCTGATTTTTCTCCTTTAGCTATCCTTTTGAATCCATGTCTTGGGTCCTCCACAAATGCTCCATACTGATTGAATCTGACCTGCAACCCTTTCTCTATGTCATATGATAATCCTTGGGTGGGAACACCTTTGGATGAGGTGGCTTGATTTGCCACATGGCATCAAATGGGTACATCTTTCTTATGTATGGGTAGAAGAGTAAAACAAGAGAGTCATAATGGGACTCATTATGTAGAGAGACTCGGGCGTGGCTGGGAGGAGAACCGTAGACGATCTCTGTGTGATAGGCGTCGGCTGCGCATGGCTATGGCGGGATTGCAAAAGGATTGAACCATTACACCTATCTGAAACTCAAAAGAGAATGCTTTTGCATTCATATGGCAAACTACAGGGAAGAGAAATATTAAAGTTTGCACTAGTGCCAATAGATGCTCTTCCAATAGAACCTAGTCCAATGGTAAAGGATGACAAACCACAGATTTCTCGGTTGGTGAAATGTAGAGATTGCATTTTACTACCGTGAGCTGGATGATGGATTTGCATAGTTCACAAGGTAGTTTAGACAAAACTACTACTTGTGATTACACTCAAGGTTAGGAAGACCTAGAGTGGTATGAGGGCAATCTATCATTTAGTCTTAGATGGGTTTGGAGTCACTTGTTATGGGACTTTGTTCTATACTTCAGAGGATTTTATGGTTTATTATCTCCATTATGATACGGTCAAGCTTATAAGTTTGGCACTTTACACTTTCTTTTCATATTATTACTCCATAGAGGATACATCATATGGACTTAGGTCATTTGGATGATGTAGTATGTTATGGGAGTGATAGTATGGAGGTGAAGTGTACATGGGAGTTAATAGGCACCACTCAGACGGTTTCCCATCCTTGAGATGATCTCATATGAGACTTCTTAAGGGGAAGGATACGGGGAAACAACACACAGAGATGACCATGTACATAGAGTGCATGGGGTTCAGGGGAGTCCGAGCACTTACTTCTACCAATATGGACATTTCAACTACATTTTTGAGGACGAAAATGTTTTCAAGGGGAAGGAAATGTCATATGATAATCCTTGGGTGGGAACACCTTTGGATGAGGTGGCTTGATTTGCCACATGGCATCAAATGGGTACATCTTTCATATGTATGGGTAGAAGAGTAAAACAAGAGAGTCATAATGGGACTCATTATGTAGAGAGACTCGGGCGTGGCTGGGAGGAGAACACCACCTCTGTGTCGTTATGCGCGAGCAACCATGGCGACTTCGAAAAATACCTTCGATCGGACAACAAAAGAGTATTGTTACAGTAAATGTCATATGATAATCCTTGGGTGGGAACACCTTTGGATGAGGTGGCTTGATTTGCCACATGGCATCAAATGGGTACATCTTTCTTATGTATGGGTAGAAGAGTAAAACAAGAGAGTCATAATGGGACTCATTATGTAGAGAGACTCGGGCGTGGCTGGGAGGAGAACCGTAGACGATCTCTGTGTGATAGGCGTCGGCTGCGCATGGCTATGGCGGGATCGCAAAAGGATTGAACCATTACACTGGTATCAATCCTTGGGTGGGAACACCTTTGGATTATCATATGACACTCTACAATCTGACCAACACTCATTAAGTTCTTTGTAATTGTAGGTACATAAAGTACTCTGCTCAACAAATTCTGATTACCATCACAAGTTTTCACATTTCCAACTTTAACTACAGAATGCTTTGTATCATCACCTGTTTGGACTTGGTGTTTACCTTTTGGTTCCTCAAGATCAGAGAGTAGTGCCACATTACCAGCCACATGATTTGAACACCTTGAATCAATATAAAATAAGTGATCATCATTTGTACCTGACTTTGAAGTCATGGTCGTGATCAAGAGAGAGTCATCCTTCTCCTCTGTGTAGTTGTTGTAGTCCTTTCTGTTTCTGAATCCTCCTTGGTAGTTGTCATTGTAATTGTTGTTGTAGTTGTTGTTATAATTGTTGTTGTGGCCTTGGTGATGGTTGAACCTTCCTCTAGACTGAGAGTATCCACCTCTTTGGTGGCCTCTTCCTCTCTAATTTTTGTAATTCCTGTAACACTCATATGTGGTGTGGTTCGACAAACCACAAATGTTACATGGTGATGTGTTATAGGGTCTCCCCCTACCTTGCTTACCTCCTCTGCCCCTACCTCTTGAAGATCTACCTCTCCCTGCATAGTTGGCTTGAGAGGTAGAGCATTCATCTTCCACCTTCTTACTATTGCCTTTATCCTTAGATTTCTTATCAGTGTATAGGGCAGAAGAGTTGTTACCTTTGGTAGTATCTCCACTCTTGGTAAGCTTTGCTTCATGTGTGAATAGTTGAACCATGAGAGCTGTAAGCTCTGGAGTGTGCATGTCCATGTAGAGATCCATTGCAGTGGTGAAGCTTTCCCACTTGTCATCAGCCTTGATCCCATTGATTACCTGCCTTACAATTTGTTCCTCTTCAATCTCTTCTCCTATGCTTGCTAACTGATCTGCAACATCTTTGATCTTGGTCACAAATTCTGAAACAACTTGCTTAGGTTGCTTCCTTAGTGTTGTGAATTCAATCCACAACTGATTTTTCCTAGCCCTTGTATTGGAGGAAAAATATGATGACAAGGTTTCCCAAGTCTCCTTGGAAGTCTTACAATTTTTGATATGAGGTAAAAGAAGGTCAGATATAGAGTTGAGTAGATAAGACCTTGCCAATGCATCCCTTGCACACCATGTGTTGAGTTTTTCTTGCTCCTCCTTGGTTGGCAAACCTCTTGCTTTGAATGAGGGCAATTCCTCATCTCCTGAGATGTATCCATAGAGACTCCTTCCTTGTAAGTAGGTCTTCATCCTTAGAGACCAAGCTTGATAATTGTTCCTGTCCAATTTGTCAATAAATGAAGGAAAACCATCTCCCATTTTACCTTATTTGCTCTGATACCACTGTTGGGAAAGATGGATGGATGATCCAAGAGATTGAGTAGGTACTGCTAAAACCTGCTTTGTACCAGCCCTCTTTAGCTTCACACTTGATTAGTAGACTCCCTTAGCTTTCCAATGACACCAAGAAATGGCCTATGTCCTTTGGAAATGATGTGTGCAATGATTGAATCAAAACAGATAACTTTGGAAGTCACAAACTCAAGAAAACCTTCTATTTTGGTCTTGACACCTGCTGAATGTTTTGCTCAATGTGACCAGCACAGTAGCAATTGATAAAATTCCTTCTAGGGGTATTCAATTAGTTTAGTAAGCTAACATTTTCAAGTGGAATGATGTAAAATAATGAACTATGCTAAGAGAAATTAATTTAGTGATTTGGTATACCCCGACTTTTTAGGACTGTAGTAGAGATAGACTAGTGAGGAACTCGACGACGATTTCTCTGAATTGGCTGAATGAAATCACTTCAAACTTTGTCAGCATGTAGATGACTTTGAGCTGAATCCAACAAGCTTTGAATCAGTGAATTTGGAGTAGTATTGACTGAGATATGCCCTTGACAAGTTGACAGACTTTTGAGTAGACTAGTAGAGAACACAGAGATGAATGATATAAATGTATCTATTAGTTAACACTTGTGTACAATCCCATTGGCATGACAAGCATTGCCTAATGGTGTAGAGAGGTGTAGACTATGATGTAGTGCTCACACACACTCAATGACAGTAGAATGAAGCTCGGGAGTGAAGTCTCTCACCGCCACTTTTCAAGTTCACCTTTTATATGGAATGTGTAAGAATTTGAATTCAAATTCAAATTTTTGGCTCCTTCTAATGAAGCTTCTAAAAACTTGGAGATATTCTCTCAATCAAGTGAACTAACTTTTCCACGAATCATTTGGGTAGGTGATTACAAAAGATTCTAAGTCAAATTTACTTTTACAATGAGGTAAAGTGGTAAGTAATCACTAGCATATGTTCCTATGGTTCTTCATGCATGTAGAGTCTTCATGATATCTTCCAAGCCAAATGTGTAGGCTTGTGATTTACACCAACAATATTTGACAAAATAAGATTCTTCGCCCAATACTATTTATTTGCTCATAATTCTACAAAAATGATGAGGAGAGTGTAGAGAAGGATTATGAAATTCGTATGGAAGAAGAGATTCAAACTGTTTTGCCAATATACACATACAGCTCAAAGCCAAACGCTGAGTTCCTTGGCGCTGAAGCATATACTGAAGAGCATGGAAGATGAAAAGTTGCAGAAGCTACTACGCCCTCAACAAATATGAATCAAATAGATTTTTTTCAGATAAGTTGTTTCAAAATTTGTAGTATTTTGAGAATTATTCTGCTCAAACTGTACTTGAAATTAGCGCTTATTGCTCTTTGGAATTCATTTAATACTACAAACTAATGTGATGCTCGATATTGGGAAAAACAATACTGTCAATTTTATGTTTTTAATCCATGGAAAACTTACAGTTGAACTAGACAATCTGGCATGGGAAGTCTTTCAGGAAAATGAACATGAACAGCAAGTGGAATTACTATCATTTTGTTTCAGACCATCTAGTCCGATTAATGATCTAACATGTTAACAAACTTATGCGCAGCATGGTTGTGATGTAATGAAATTTTTTTGCTTGGGTTTAATTGCAACTACGAAGTTAGTTATGAAAAATTTTCAAGAGAGACATTTTGTGTTTGGTTGTGCTAGCTGTCGTTCGAAGATCCGATTCTTTTTTTTTCCTTTTTGTTTATAGTAGATATAATTGCAGTTCTTGAATACAAACAAAACCTAAAGAAATCGAATAAAGTTAAAAGATTCAGAATTTGAATCCCCACACGGAGAGCAAAGTGGATTAAATGTTTAATATGAAAAAACAAATTTGATTTGTTTTCTCCCTTCTCATCTCTTGGTTCAAACGTTTGGATGATCATAGAGTTGTAAATGTATTACCTAAGTTTGTTTCCTTTCATTCTGGTCATAAGAGAGGTCAAAAACATATGTTGCTTGAACTTATATGCAATGCTTTCCTTTTACGTCGCATTGACTAAATCAAGTGAAAGTCATCCTCTTACGTTCATCATAGGAATGATCAACATATAGTAATCATATGTCGCCTACATTGAACGAAATTGTGATGTGAAATATGCACAATTTTTGAGGCAACTTTGACTTGATACATTTTGATTGAACAAGGATTCAATACTGATTATTATATGTACTACATGATAGATACTTGTTTTCGATGTCATCATCATTAGCAGGAAAATATCTCCTCCTTTAAATTCTAGGAGACAAATCTAAACTTCAAATTGCATACTCATACTACTCCGATCTTTAAAGAATAATATCTCTTGAAGGTACTTTCACGAAAAGTTTAATCTTCACCTTAATTATAGACGGACTATTACCATGAAACCGTGGTCTCTAGTTCTCTATTTCTCCCTCCTTTCTGAGAGACCCACGACAATGTCGCCATTTTACAGATCATGAATTGTACATCTATCATCAATAAACTTCACAACTAAGCCAATCTTGGCTAATGCAAAAATTGATAACGGACTTTTTTTGATCCCTGGCACAAACAAAGCATCTGACAAAGTGAAAGAACTACCATGAGCAGTAGTCAAAATGATCTTACCAACTCCCATTACTAGATAAGAGGAGATGCTGGCGCATGTAACAGTATTCCTTGTAGGGGCAAGCTCGAATGAAGAGAAGAAACTGCGCGGTGAGGTAATATGTTTGGTCGATACACTGTGAAAGTACCAAACATCTGAGTCTACTGCAAACATGCACTACTCATGAGAAGATGGATCAAAACTGCAAACAGTAGTAAACGCCCATTCTTCTTCCTGCGCAAGATTAGCAGACTCTATTTCTGGTGTAGAGGCCTCTGCAACAACCATTCTAGCCTCTTTCTTCTTTGCCTCTTTAGCAGCCAGTTTTGGAGAATTCTTTATGATATGATCACTTTCTTTACAATACTTGCAAAACAATTTCTGCTTTTCTGATTTGTTATCATCTTTGTCTTCCGTCTTCGATTGTGTAGAATTAGTAGATTTTTATTTAGTAGTTGAAGACCTCCATTTTCCTTTGCCCGTCTGACTAGCTAGGAAAGCTTGATATGCAACATGCATAATGGACCTGTTCTGCCTTGATTGACCTTCCTATAGCAGAACTGAGACTAACTCCTCAAATGACAAGGCATTTTGATTGCCTTTCATCATCAATCAAAGAGTAGAAGCACAACTCTGATATGAATCACGAAGACCATTCAGAATGGTCTACACAAGTGAGCTATCTCGCATAATCTCATAAACAGAAATCAAGTGTTCCTTCAAGTCTTTCATCTTTGTTAGAAAAATGTCCATAGAGTCACATTCATTCATGTGCTAACTCTCCAACTATTTTTGGAGCTAAGCAACACGAGCCTCATTCCTAGCTTGGTACAATGTGGTAAGTGTATCCCAAGCATCCTTAGCTATTCTACAAGAGAAAATGTGGGGAATAATGGCATGTTTGATAGACAAAGCTATCAATGCATGTGTCGGGGCATCTCTGCCATCCCAAAGAATTTTCTCTCCAGTAGGTGCAGTAGAAACTGCAGCAAGAATAGGAATATGCAGAATATCATCATCTTTGACACCTTTTGCATCATCTTTAGTACCTGTAGTTGTAACAATTGCAGATGTGATAGGACGTTTTTCAACATCCTCCGCAATGTTCCACAGTCCTTTTGCAACTAATATATTTTTCGCGTCATATAAGCCCAAAATGGGTAGTCGGTACCATCCAACTTATCCTCAATAGCCAACATACGAAATACATCACTCCTTTCACCCTTGGCTAGTGACTAAAATACCTTGATGCAAAAAATTGATTGTATCTCAAAACGTTGAATAGAACTGCCCACACGAGTTCTACTAAACCTATAGTAGACTTCGAGAAGCTTATACACGCGAACAGGAACTGGTATATACATTTGGCACAAAAAGATAAAATAGCCTCTACAAGCACTCTAATAGTGCTTTCGGAGGCCGAAAGGATCTTAGATCATGATTTTGGCACCACATAGCAAAGTTGTTTTGATCTCAAAAACATGTTGAGTATGCTCACCAAAATTCATGCAATTCTAAACTACAACCGGAGAGGTGTCGACAATGCCCTAGATGAAGCGGCGACCTACTTTGATACCAATTGTTGGAGTTTGACGTTTGTGGAAGCATGCGAACAACACAAGGAAGAAGAAGAATCTTGGAGCACAACACACAATATTGAATGTATTACCACTAGAATGTACAAGGATCAATAGCCCATTAGGGCAATAGGTGTATATACAAGCCAGAGAAAAGAAACCTTCTAAAGAGGGAAAAAAGTGTCCGGACGTTCCTAGAGTGTTCGCACACATCAATACCTACATATATCAACATTTCCAACTAATATGTTTCTAAAGTCTATTTTTCTTTCTGAAAATCTGCGAGAGCCTGTTGGAATTGGGACAAGTAAAGAAGATATGAGGAACATCCTCAATGCACCGGTAGCAGTGCTTGCACCAGGGAGGCACCCCATAAATTTTGCTAGCCTTTAGGTTTCTCTAGATCCCACGATGAAGAATTTTCCATAAGAGGACATACTTTTTGATTTCTATGAGAGGGTGCGAGATAGCCATGAACTTCATGTCCCACCACAGCTGCATCCACGATAGTTACCACTTCTTGTTGAGGTTAACCTGATAATCAATGGTTTCTTTGATGTTTGGGATTTTTGTTAGGAAAATATCGTTGTGCCATCTGAGGGCAAGCGTGCTCGGTGTGACATGCCCCATGAGAAGATAAACTTTAGAGTGGTCCGAGGCAAGATGTCTGCTTTGCAAACTATTCCATTGTTCATAGGTAATGTTGACACTAGGATCAATATCCTCGAAGTTGATCCACTGGTCGGTGTCTTGTTTCTAGAGATTTTTCCATGTTTTGAAGCCTTTGTTCCATAGCCTCTTGGCATTTTGAATGTTCCAAGATTCCACGATCCGGATGCCATGGATCGAATACCAGATAGAGTTGTTTTATCTCATACTAACCGCACACTTCCAATCTTCACTTATTCTAGTGAAGCTTTTAACTTTATTCCAACTCTAGTCTGGCCAGGACCTAGTTCCACTACTGCTCCATGGAGATACCAAAGCCCAAGGGAATCCTAAGGAGCTTGAAAATTTGGCCCTCAGGAATGTTTTGATAGCCATGATCAAAGAGAAGGTCAGGCTAGATCCTGACAATAGCTCTAAAAGTGGTCTTTGAGTGGTTCATTTTGGATCCAGAGGCTTTGGAGAAAGTATCCAGGCACCTCCAAAATTTCTCCACGCTCGTACTATCGTTGTCAACAAACACATTCATATCGTCGGCAAAAAGTCTCATGGTGATCTAGCCATGGTCACAAGGCAATCAGAGGCCTCTGCTATTAGCTGCTTCCACTTGTTGTTTCCACCAGCCAGCTAAGCCCTTCTGTGGCAATGGCAAAGAGAAGGGGAGCCAATGTGCATCCTTCTCTAATCAATCTTCTTAGTTTGATCACCTTCGAAAGTTGGCTATTAACATTAATTTGAGTCGACACGTTTTCCAGAAGGGTTGAGATAATCTTAGTGAATATCTGACTATATCCGAGATCTTTATGTGCTGACTTATTTTTCCAAGTCCAAACCTTCCCAAATATCTATAATGGCTTCCAAGATTGACTTGCCTTTGACAAAAACTTTTTGGTTCTTACTTAACCACACTCTTAGATGGCTGGAAATTCTATTGGCTATGAATTTGGCAATGATCTTATATCCTGTTTGGAGCATCCTAATCGGATGCCAGTTCTCAATTCTATTATTTTCCCCTTTTGTGTGTATTAACGTGATGATGCTATTGTTGAAACAAGTCGGAAGCGCACCAAACTCAAGCGCCTCTTTCCAGACCAGATGAAGAGGGGTGGCAACCACCAACTTGAACTCATTAGTGAGCCCCTACGGCCTCGAGCTTTTATCACTAGGAAGGGCATCAGTGACTCTAATGATTTCTTCTTCTAAGATAGGGGCATCAAGCAGGGAACGAAGGTTGTGTAGGATCCTATGAGAGGATACCCTAGATATGGCTACCAAACAGTCCCCTCTATGGTGGGAGAGGGGGGTCAAGATCCACATGAGTCTCATAAAGTGCTCTTCAATGATTCTGAAATTTTCTTCTTCTATATTGCATACATCACCACTTGAGTCTAGCAATAGGGGGGTGCAGCACATCTCTTTGGTGGGTTTGTCAGCTTTGCCATAACAGCAGTCCTTAGAGAATATTTGCAAATTTTTCCTTTGTATTTCTTCCTAATATCTCAACAGTGCTCTCCTTTTTCATAGACCCTTATGGGATTTATTTTTTCCTTTGTTCACTTTCTCCTCAACTCTCCAGAGTCTATGATATAGAGCTTCTCTACGAGCCGACCGAACAATTTTGAGCATCTTCCTTGTTCTTATCATGATCTACCTCGACTTTTCAAATGCATGTCTCTAGCTCTTGGTTGAGGAGAAGTAGGAGGCGAGCACCTCCTTCCACACTTCAACGATTTCTTAATGGACCAAGGGGGAGAGAGAAGGAAGTCATGTAGGAATGAAACCAAGGAGCTTTAAGGAAATTGGTGAGAGACTAAAAAGCGATAATGATCGGGTAGTGATCAGAGATGGCAAGGTGAGTGTGTTGTGAGAGGGAAGGGTGGCCCCACTAATGAATAATGTTCTGAGCAATGTAGCTTCTATCCAGTCTAGCTTTCCTCAAGTCCTCGCCTGCTTGGAGATTCGACCACAAAGAGCGTTTTGAGTCTTTGAATTTGACCAGATCCAAGTGTAGCTTGGTTTTATTCCAAGTTTCTTTCTCACGACTGTCAATGACTCAACCCTTGTTGTTCCATCAGTCTGCAAGCTCCTCCACCATGTTGAAGTCACCGCAAATTAGTATGTTGTAGTGGAGCGAGTCCAAGGAGGCCCACATGTCCAATCTCTCTAGCTCCCCATAGAATTGCTTTATACCAATTACCATCCCACCCGAACCTTGGGGGTGTGACGTCAAGATCCAGACATGGGTTGGGGATACCTGTCTAAGACATTTCTAGAGGTCTGCTCCATCAATTTTAGTCTCTTGAATATAGATAAATTCAGGGTTTAGACTAATGTTAGGAAGCCATTAACCAATGATCGTCGCTCTTGAGATGTTAGTTAGCCCCTTAGCACTACAGGAGATAATGATGGTTGTTGTAATTTACCCTCTGTGTGGGAAGGAGTCTTATCCTTTCTCCTCTTGGATTCATCTTTCTTTTTCTCTCGGAGGGTGTCCCGACTTAGTAACTTGTTTTTCTAGGGTAGCTCAATAGGCAGTTTTCCTTTGCAGGAGGTCTCTTGTTGAAATGAACGTGAGACAATATCCGGAATAGTAGATCCAATGATGGAACTTTCACTATCCATGTTGTCTTCGTTACTAGTGGTAAAGCCGTCTTCTTTTCCTGCAGTGTAGCGCTCCTGATTGGATGCTTTGTTGTTAGGGAACTCAAGGGCTTTGTCGCTGGTGTCCACCTCAAACTGGTTCCTATGTGGGTAATCAAGCTCATTAATCTCCTTTTCCAAATTGCAATACAAGTTGTTTAGGGGGGCATCAAGAGTACAATTTCTCTCAAAAGTCACCCTAGGACTTCTTTTCCTTCTTCTTATGACTTCTCTGAACCCGTGTGATTTTTCGAGTTTTGGGAGCCCTTAACTTCCTCCTCATTCTCCAGTGGATTCAGGGTCCCATTGATGTCTTGAGATTTTTTTGATGCTTCTTGTAATTTTTTGCTTTTTTTCTCAATGGGCACTCCATCCTGTGTCCTTGTTAGCCACATGGAAAACACGTGTTAGGTAGTTTTTTGTAGTTAACATCCTGTTCCTAGACCTCCCCTTCACCCAAGTCCACTTTGATCTTTGAAGGAAGCAGTGAGCTGAGGTCAGCCTCGATGCAGATTTGAGGGTGCCACCGAGCATTGAAAGAGTGCCTCGCACCTTCATAAATGAAACCGCCAACATCCTCCCATGAGGCCAACGGCTTGCCGATTGGAGAAATGATGCCCCACACAAAGTTGTACAAGAAGTATGGCAGGTTGGTGAGCTCTACCTAGAGAGGGTAGCGAAGAGATTTCGATTTGTCGGGAATGAAATTGGGGGACCATCTGAATAGACACAAGGTTACCTGTTCGAGTTGCCTGGTTTCAACACTAAAGGATTGGAATGCCATATCTTCATTCTCAAAGACTAGCAACATATGAATAGCACTGGCACTTGCTAACAATCAACCCATGAGGGAGCCACTCTTTTCGAAGCCACTAGCGCATAGTTTCGAGCGGCGGCCTAGGGCCAAGCACTTGTCATATGAGAAAAAATTTCTTGAGCTCTTCTTGCTTTCACACAATTATAGCTTTGCTAAGAGATGCCAGGGGAGGGACGGGGCTAGGTTGCTTAACACGAGGGAGGGGGCTGTCGAAGACCTGATAGAGACCAAAATTGTGCACCGGAGAAATACTTCCACTTAGGCTTCTTAAGTAAAACAGAATCCAAACACCAAAGGATTCAAAAGAGGAAGAAAACATAGCCGATCGAAAAGAAGAAGCCCTTAGCAAGCGAGAGAACGAAGGCCTAAGATGAAGCAAAGGAAGAGAAAAGCTTGAACTTTAACTAACACACGCCATCAACTCCCCCTTTGAATCGTTTCCCATTAATCGTCTTAAGTAAAAGCTTTGGATTCTTTTCCCATTAATCTTTGCGAGCGAGAGGCACGTCAAATTGTATCCACCTGGCTGCTAGGCCAACGTGAGCAGCCAATCCTGAGCCATTGCGATGGAATCAGCAATCCTTTATCTTTCTCAATGCTTTCTATATATGCTCCGAACTCTCCTCTAGGAAGAGAGAAAACTTGGGTTTTTTCTCGATTCCCGCTAAAGATATTTGATCTCCCCATGAGACTTCAACACGGTTGAATCTTAAGGACTTCAATTTGAAGTATCTTAAGCACTTGGGGTTCTACCTTAGGTTTGTATGAATGAATGTCTCTCTCCTTGGAAATGCCTCTTCTAATATTAGCAATGAATATCAGTCCTTTGGACCCCTTCAAGTTCAAGAGTTCTATAGAGAAGGTTGTCCTCTCACTTCTCTTTTATTTGCTAGTTTTCTAGATGGCCTTAACTATCTAGTGAATAGCCAAGTTATGAAAGTGAGCACCATAGCTCTTCAGCTTCCAAGAAGATAGGACCAAGTGGTTCTTATAATGTTTGTTGATCACACAAATGACTTCATCTAAAACTAGGTGGCGTGTGTGTCCAAGTTTTGGCTATGCCATTAATTTTTTTCGCTCCATCCTTGGTTTGAGAATAAACCATGGCAAGGTGGAGCTACTTCTCAAATGCCTCCCTAACTTCCCACCTTTCAATGGTTCCAGGAAATTGATTCAGGCTAGGTTGTTGGGTTGCTGAATATTTCATTTGGTTTTGAGGTCTTTATGACCTAGAGATTGGAGTGGGTTTTTAATACGCTCGACACAAAGCTTCAATTCTAGAAAACTATGCAATTGAACATTGTAGGTCGGGTGATGGCTATCAAAACCTTCCGTATTTCCTCCATCATCTATTTCCTTGCCTATTGGAGACTTTCTATCTGAGAGTTATCAATTTTCTGTGAGGGATCTACTTTGTTTCCTACCTTTGGTTTGCTTGGAACAAGATGAAACAAAACTCCATTGTTGGCAATGATTGGAATATGGGAGCAAACATAAGACAAAATGAATCTATTTGGTTTTTTATTTTGGGCATCAAAGGTCCAGTGTGAGAACCTCCATAAGGCCAAAAACATTTGGTCAAAAGGATTTCATCAATGAAAGAATTTGTGGGTTCAGCCAGAAAGAGGCTGGATAAGATTTGAGGACATTGAATAGAGCCTACGAAATGACTATGAGGATTGCTATTTCTTAAGACAAATAATGAATGCCTAGCAGGACTCTATATGTCACCTCTTTATTGGTCACAAATCCCTCGACCCTAAAGGTATACAATAGGTGAATTGAAACAAGATCAAAGATGTGCTGATATTAAAGCATTAGTTGAATTTCATTCTAATCTTCAATGAGAAGTGCTCTGTGATTTAGTACTAGATTTGTAGGAATCTCAAGTTTAAATGTCTTTGGCATCCTCTGATGGAATGAAAGAAAGCAACAAATTCTCCACAAAAGGATATCGAACAATGTGAAAGCTCCAAAATTCTTTGGAGTAGATATTCATAAATCTCTTCAACAAGTAGTGGTGTGTTAAGTGGACGTGGATCAGATGAGAGTTCAATTTCACGGACATGTGGCACTCTATTATCTAAAACAAGAAAGTAATTTCAATGTGAAAGAATCTACATAGGGAGATATAGGCAAATGTCAAATCAAGTAAATTGTTTGGTGCTTCGCCTTGGTGCAAGTGATGCATGAGTGGTAGAAAAGTCTTGGGACACCTTTTCTTCTCTTTTGGTAGAGGCATTTGGACTTTTTTTTTAATAAAGGAAGTTCGGCCTTAACCTCCTCTTCGGAACTTAAATTAACTAAAAGAAAAGTACAAGAGAAGGGGACCCATAGAGTGGGGGTAGCTTTTATAGAGCTTAGATGGCATTACACAGAATGTAGATCACCCTCTCATCACCCGCATGTGGGGCCCACATGGATTTAAGCTTATTGCTGATCAAAAGGAGCACTTGATGATGCCTAAAGGGGATTTCTTACCATTATTCATCCTTTTGCCAAGGAGGAATAGTGATTTCTCAACCGACCACTCTTTGGCAGAGTCACCAAAGTTATGAGCACAACTTTCCTGCCAGATCTACCATAGGACCTTCCCTCTAATGGTGTTCCAGAGAGTTGCGAAGCAACCGATCTTTTCTCTCAGCAGAGCTTGCTTCCAATTGATATGTTTTTGAATTCCAATTTACTTCATGGAATGTATCCTGGTTCATAAGAACGTATATGGTTAGCCGCAGCAGGAATCCATGAGTATGATCATGACTACTATTGCTGGGAGCGCCTCAAAGTGTTGAAGTCGGTTGAGCCCGTGTATTGATCTCAGTTCACTGTTACTCTCAGATAAAACTTCCACCAATCTCTGTCCTACTCGGTCATCGTCCTCGATTTTCATGCCATATAATAATATATGAATTGGCCTTCGCACGCACAAATGTTGTTGAGTGATTGCTTCAACATCCCATATGTAAGCATGAATCAGAAGTATATGCGCAGACGTTGATGGAGAAAGTTGAATTTGGAAGTACTCAGAGAACGTGAGTTGAAGTTTGCGTAAATCATCATAAATTAAAGCTTCAATCATTCACTATGTCTTGGCGCATCCGTCAGAATACTATGGTCGATTGTCGCTAGGTGAAGCATTCATCATCTTACATTGTGAATTGCTAGAAGAAACGTTGCATGTATTGGCCTCAGAACTTCTACACGCCTCCCTGATCAGATGTGTGCGCCCCTTCCTTCAACCATTAATAAATTTTGGCATAGTTAAGATTTCCAGGAACGAAGTGATCTGCGCGAGAGCTGATCCGCAACGCAGCCACAGTCTGTAAAGCCATAGCTCACAGTGCCATGAGCACCACCTTCTCACATGCAACTACTCAAGTGGTGAAGAATTGTTAGCTAATGAATATATCGGAACTAGACTTACGACATAAACTACTACAAGCAGTAGCTCCCCACTGAACTGAACATCAGAGAAGCACAACCCTTGAGCTCATGCACCCTACTCCGTGTTTTCTGATACGACTTAATAGAGACCAAATTTATCTCTCTGCAGCGCTGCCGCGCGCAGCATCTCTAGGGGAAAAGGAAAAATAAAATAAAATAAAACAATAAATATATATATATATATATATATATATATATATATATATATATATATATATAAGTTAAACTCTCTCCCTCTCACTCCTCTGCGCCAACATAGGCTGGCACCAGAATCGAGGGAAAAAATTGAACACTCTTACTCTTAATGATTTAATGCAAAGGAAAACAACTTCCACACATACTGATTTAATGCAGAGGAAAACAACTTCTACACATACTGATTCAATGTAGAGGAAAACAACTTTTACACATACAGAGAAAAATGAGAAGAAGAAAGGGAAAATACCTGCAAAAACATTAGAAAAGAACAGAGCTTAACACACATATTTATACATACACAACACATTTGTATACCACACCTTTTTGTATTGCTTTAATTCTCAATCACACTTTTGCCCATTTATTCTCACCACATTTTCCAATTTACTTTAACTACTTTAACCACACAATTTTTCTAATCCTCTCTTTTCTTCTTCACTAATTCTCACCATTCTTTCTCTTTTAACCAACTTTATTCACTTTAAATGCATATCTTTTATGATCCACTCCTTAAATCACTTTAATTCCACATCTTATACAAACCATTCTTTAATCTAACACTCTCACACACCACTAAATATTTATCCATTTAATTTATTATTTTAATTTAATTAGCCTATATTTCTTAATTAAATAATTCATTTAAATTAAGCTTAGTTTAAGGTTTTAATTAATTAATACCTTAGTATTTAAATGCATGCACATGATAAAAGTAATTAATTATATCATAGTTTAATTTTTAATACATTAATATTTAATTTATAGATTAATATATTTAAGTAACAGCTATTCTAACCCTTTAAATATACTAAAAACCTAGAAAACCAACTTGAAACCCATCAAAAACCCATTGAAACCCTTTGGAAATTAATTGAAAATCTAGTTAAACCCTAACATTAACCAGGAATTAATGCTCCTTACTTAAATACACATGAATGAATGTAAAGCTAGGGTCTTAAACCCATGATTCAATATTTCATTGACCTAAACACACATTATACGAGTAGTTTAGGGTAAACCATAATATGAACTTATGTTTTCTTCATCCATTTGAACCTGCGAACACTTAACAAGAGATTAGTTTCAAGCAAAACATTGTAATAATGGGATTAGAATTAACCAATAAACATTTTTTAATTTTCTTGGTCGTCAACGGGAAGGTTGAAAACTTTCCGACATTCGTCCCCACCAAACATGCACATTGTCCTCGATGGGCCAAACCTGCAGATCATAGAAGGTAATATCAAATTCTTTTGAAACATATTTCTAAAATTATTTTGAAACAATATTTGTAATATGCTCGTTCTCCTAAGTACAACTTCTGATAGTAAAGAAAACTTTTAAAATTACGTAAGCTGGAATTATAAACTTTTTCGTTCAATGCATGAAATTGAAAACAAGTTTTAGAAATTTCTATAGAAGTCATGTATATAGTCCTGGTACTTGCTCTTCTATTAACCTTGTTCAAAAGTAATAAATAATTTCTATAAGTGTTCTATTCCTCCTTCCTTAGCCACTTGTCATAAGATGCATCTAACTAATTCCTCTATAGCATAAATCCGCCTCATATTTCCCGCATACAAACCAGAAGCGATTTCAAGATCACAACTGATTCTTGGTAACTTTTCATTTCTTTTTTTTTATATAATTATGCAGCAACCATTAATGTACTGCTTTATACATCTTTTCTTTCTTCGCAACGTTTTTATTAGAGGGGAAAGGCTTAACCCCTATTCAGAGCAGAGGTTCTAGAGGAATGCAATAGTGGGAACTAGGATCTCATAAACTAAATGGTTTGGAATTTAAGAAAGCCTACCTATATAAAACAAGCTTACTTCTACTAGGAGTCAAAAGTCAAGTTTTCCTATTTCTAACCTTATAACAACCATAGAGTCTCTAATTCCTATCTTCATCTCATACACATTCCTACTTCAGTTTACAATTCTATGCTTTATAATTTTAATATTTTCTCTTACATATCAGAAGAATGTACTAATCTAATCATGAATGCAAGAAAATTTATATAAAATTAAGAAATAAATCATAAATCAGAACTGTTTCACCTGATTTCTTTTATTCATCTTCAATATCGTCCGTCATCCAAATATTTTTTCGATTGCTTGGATGTAAGCCTTCATGTACTATCTTCAATCTCCGGCTCTTCATCTTATCATAAAAAAATCTTTAATTTATTTGATAAAAAAGCATCTTCAACTCTTGCTATCAATCAACAACATATAAACTCACAAGAACAATTTTTACTTATTTTCATACATATAAAAGAAAAAACATTTGTTAAAAGAAAATTTAAACATTATTTTTATTAAAAATTCATTCATCATTTTCTTCATCATATGATAAGTCATAAATTTCTTCATTTCTTTGTTTGAATAATTTAACTCTTTTACCTGCAATTAAATTCTTAAGTGGAGTTCCATCTAACTCTCGTAAGGCATATGTTCCATTTTCATAAATTTTGACCACCACATAAGGTCCAAACCAATGCTTTTTTAATTTTCTACGAGCATCATACTGTCTTTCGAATGTGCTATCATATATCAATACCCAATCATTAATTTATATTGGCTTTGTCCTTAACCTATGTGATTTATCAAAATATTTTTTATTTTTAAGTCGAGAATCTTTCAATTTAGCTACAGTTTCTTCTAATCTTTTATACGCTTGTTCAAGTTGTTGAATCCTTAGAGCTAATAAGTCTTCAGTAAATAGATTATCTTCCCAAGGAAGCATAGTCCAAGTAAGGATTTCGGTATGCACTGGAAAACTTGGTTTTTGGCAGTACATGAGGTCTGCCGACATAAATCCCGTCGTTCTAGTACAGGTCATTCTGTCACCCACAAAGCAAATGGTAAAAATTTCGGCCAATTCTTTAGTTCTCCTTTACAAGCTTTAGAAATCTCTTTAATGATAGGAGAATGCCCTCTTTCAATCTTTTCGTTAGCTTCAGGGTTATATGCAGTCGTAAGAGCTTAACAAATTCCATGCCTAGCAAAGAATTCTCTAGCCTCTTGCGCATCTAATTCGCCCCTATCAGCTACATCACAAGAATCCACATAATTCTTTACATTAACATAAATACCCGACCACCAGTAACACTCTCTAATTTTTTCATAAGTTGCTACAAAACCTTTATGCCCAGCCCATAAAGTATCATGCATGCTCTTCATTACTTGCATCCGAAGATTCTTAGTACCTAATACCCTTTGTGGCATTTTGATCTTCCCCCTTGCATGTCTCCAAATTAAACCATCTTTTAAGAAAAAGTTAAGTGCTCTTTTTCTAATATTTCTAAATCTATTTGAAGACCATGAAGGTGATCTAACTAAAGTACTAAGATACCTCCCAATCTCTAGCCACTCTCCTTCATATTCATTAGTATTAAATGTTTCATATACATATACTTGGGAATCATAATTTATCGTATTAGTATCTACTTTAGCTTCATCATTCTCATCGTATCTAGCTCTTGAGAGCATATCAGCAACAGAGTTAGATTTTCTTGAAATATGAATTAAAACTGGATTTATAAATTTAATATAAGAAATCCAGTGAAGCATTGCAATATCCGGTGAAGAGCAATTTGTGATCATTCCAATTAGCGGTAAACAATTTGTCTCCACAATCACATTTGCTCCTATGAAATATTCCTTATCAGACTTTAGAGCTATGACTAAACCCCAAAGTTCTCTTTTAATTTGTGGGTAATGTCTTTGAGTGTTAAGCAAAATCTTAGCTCCAGATCTAATAGCATATCTTCTACCCTCTTCATCGTCCTGACTTATGACCCAGCCTTCTCCAATAGGGCTAGTGTCAACAGTCAAAATAATAGGCTTATTATTCGTATAATCTACTCGCTTAAGTATTGGACTTCTTGCAATAACTTCTTTAATCTATGCATTGCTTGATGTTAGTCGGCCGCCGGAGTGGGACAGATGTAACAGATGCCAGATGTAACGGAGTTTCTTGAATTACGCGCAAAAAGTTGGTACACACATTTTGTAAAATCTATATAAAGCAATGTAAAGAGAATGGTCAAGAGAGACGTTTTTTTTTTGGAATCGCCAGATTGATCGCCTGAATATTTGTGAGAGTATTGTTTACACGGTTGTGCAGTCTGAGTACTGTTGGTGTTGGGTATGCTATGCATCATCTGTGTATACTATAGTTCACCGTAATGAGTGTTTGAGTAATGGATTGTGTGTCGTCGTGTTGCATTGTTGTGTGTTCTTCGGATTGTTAAGTACTACAAGTCAATCTGAGTGGCGACATTACTATGTGAGTTGAATAGGTAACTTGAAGCGTTGTTGAAGTATGTTCTATTTGTTTTACCGGATTCATGGTGTTCGGTGTTATTATCTGTTGACTCCGAATACGAGGAAGAATTAGTACCTCCGATAAATGTGAACCTTTATTTGAAGACCACTGTAAAGTGTCGTGAACGATGAATCTATCAGTTATAGTGTTTGCTCTGGTTGATTTACTACATACTGTTGAGTATGAAGATCGAACTACTTCTCTGTTCCAATAGCAGGTTAGTCTGAGAAGTTCGGTACCCAGGAACATAGAATTCAAGTATTGTCCAGTTAATGCTAGTAACTGAGCTAAGATGCGTATTAGTTCTTGTTATGATTGTAACGAAGATTTGGGAAATAAGTACAGGGCCTCTGTCTAACACACCCCTATCACTCCCAAGAACCCACGCTGGTCTGGTAACGCCTTCCGGCCAGTGAGTAACAATACTTAAAGTTTAACACATTTTACGGTAAAACACTATTTCACGGTTAACATTTGGCGCCGTCTGTGGGAAGGTGGCATCAAAATTGCCAGTAGTCTGTCAAAATCGAACATCCAGATTATCGTTTGATTGGAAGTAGCAACAGAACCAGATTGTTGCAAACTGATTCGTTAGTAATACTACGCGACTAGTACAAAAAAATGATACATGCCGGTTACTCGATCCGGTGAAACGTATCCTAAGAACCATCAGTCTGGAGTACTTAATCTACTAAAGCCAACTTTGGGAGGTAGGAGTACAACTAGGTCTGACCCAGTTGTCAAGAAAGTTAAGAACGTTAGAACTGATTCCGGTCATATTCCGGTGGAACGTGTTACGCCTCTGGTACATTCCGGTACAATTTCGGCACAGTCTGTCGAAGATATAGTAATTCTAGAACCTACCAAGATGTAGTTGGAAACTAGTTTAACAATCTTGGAAAAAGATTCAGATTTATCTACGATTAGAAGCACTCTAGTCAAAGAAATCGGCGAAGGCGAAAAAACACCGTATTCAGGCATAATTTCGGTTCATTCCGGTGATATTTCGATAAGAGAATCACAGTTTTTTGGTGACGGTTTAGCATTTTCTGCTGAATCTTCAGCCCAACCACCGCGCTTGGAAGCGAGTTCCCATACACTGTACATCAAAAAGAAAGGAAAGAAGTTCGAAACAGAGATTCGAAGCATATTAAGCAAGATCATCGCACCAGAAAGTGCGCCATCCGACGATACAGATTCTGATAGTGCAGATATTCAGCCCCGAGATACAGAAGGAAGATATAATACACTCACAATGAACGGACAACAACAACAACAACAACAGTTATGTCCACCCAGGCCGACTCCAACAGGAGTGACGTACACGAAGTTTGGTGGATTCCCAGGAGATGATCCGAATGCTCACGTTCGCACTTTCGAGATAAGCTACGTAGTTCTCAACCATCCACCGGATCAGGCCTATAAGGCCATTGTCTTCCAATCTACACTTGTCAATGAAGCAGCCAGATGGCTTACAGAATATGATATTAATCATTTGGGCACCTACAAAGCAGTACGAGATGCTTTTCTGAAGCGATTTAGGCTAAAAAAGAATCCAGCCAAAATTTTTGACTATCTACAGAAAAACAGATAGAAGGCAAATCAAACCGTACAGGAGTATGCTACTCTCTTCAGAACACACTTAAGGCAGCTACCACCGGCCCATGCTAACTTACCAGATGACATTATCACTCAGTGGTTCATTAATGGCTTGACTCCACAACTTAAGCAGATCATGATCATAAGATGTGTCGGAGCCATGACCCTCAATGCAGTCATTGCAATGACTCTGCAACTGGAAAACAAAGTTGGTGGATTTACAAAAGATCTAGAGTGGTTAAAAACAAACAAAATTGTTGCCGAAGATATGACCAGACAAGTATACTGCATCACATGCAAAAATTCAGGACATACTAGTGCCAATTGTGCACTTAATCAGACATTCTACGCTATCTGCAACACTGCCGGACACACCACCAAAAACTGCGCATACAATGCTAGAGTACAGGGAACAGCGACTGTCAATGCAATTATCCAGGAACAAGGAGAGCCAGCCAACCATTATGTGCCTCCACAAATGAGAAACACCCAGCAGCAAGGATATGGAAATTATAGAGGACAGAGAAATAACAACTATAATACAAACCGCTGGCAGAACGGACCACCACCGGAAAATCCCAATTTACCACCACCACATTGCCATTTTTGTGGTGAATTTGGACATATTAGGAGATTTTGTAAGGATGCAGCTGAGTATGATCAAAGGAAAAAGGAACGTCAAAATCCAATGGCCAACATGGTACAAATCACACCGGTGGAAACACAAGCTGCTGCAGTCCAGACCCGATCCGGTAAACAACTGCAACTGACAGCATAAATATTTGAACTAGGGATACGTGAACAACACAGAATGTACAACAAGGCTAGTCAATGGACCACAACAAAACCACCAGTCTTCCTAGAGCCTATTCTGGTAATCCAGCCCTCGTTAACAAAGGAAGGAACACAACAACGGGAGTCAGCAGTAGAAACATCATCAGTAGCACATACATTACCAACCGTAGAAACCTTCGCATGAGCAGAGGCATCAACTTCAACATTAGTGGAGCCTGTCAATCAATCTCAACAGGCCTGGGAAATCCTATCTAAGGCATCTATCACTCTGCCTCTGGGCCAGCTACTGGCATTAGTACCTAGAATTCGACAACAGTTCCAACAACAGTTCAGTCCGGTGCCTTCTTGTATTCCAGCGACAGCAGCAGTTCAACCGGAACCTGATTCTACGGTCGATCATTCAGTCCCCTTGATTACAGTATGGTATAAGAATCATAAGATTACGCAGGTATTAATTGATGGAGGCTCTGGTGTTAACATTGCGATTGCGGCATTATGCAAAAGGTTAGGATGGACCGAAATCTAACCAGTTCAATTTTTTGTCAGAATGGCAGATCAATCAAGAGTCCATCCCATAGGACTTGTGCGGAATGTACTCATCACTTTACAAGGTACGACCTTTAAAATGATCTTTGTTATACTAGATCTGCCGGAATCCACTTTGGATTACAACCTTCTTTTCGGCCGACCTTGGCTGAAGCATGCGAAGGTAATACAGGACTGGTCTGCACAAGAGCTTACGTTTAAAGATGTCGATCGTAGATATGTGGTAAAATTAGATGCTATACAACCTTGCGAGCTACACGCTAGACCATATTCTGCTGAACCAATCCATATGCTAGATGGATTGTCAGATGATGAAGAAGAACAGTTTCTGAAGAATAACGCTGACTTAATTTCCTTAGGGACTATTGATCTACAGTCCGTTGTAGATAATTGGAACGCTTTAGTCTGTACAATAATACCCATCACAGAAGAGGCTAAGAAGGAAGACACTGTTTCGACACATGACGATGAACTACAGCAAATTTTTAAACCAATAGACGACACAGAGAAACATCAACAGTTCTATGTCCCTGAAGATCAGCTGATCACTTACAATTTAGGAGATGAAGATCATCCGCGTACTGTGAAGATAAAGAAAAACTTACCAGAAACATTTCAAGCAGGTTTAATCCAGCTACTCCGAGAATTCACTAACATCTTTGCATGGGACTACAAAGACATGAAAGGATTGGACCCCTGCATCTACCAGCACAGGGTCATGCTGAAGCCAGAAGCAAGGCCGATAAAGCAAACCAGCTACCAGATGAATCCCCATTATGCATCTCAGATAAAGGCAGAACTTGATAGGTTACTAAAAGTCAGATTCATCGTACCAGTAGAGCATGCTGAATGGATCTCTCCGATTGTGATTGTGCCAAAGAAAAACAAGCAATTGAGAATCTGGTGTAGATTATCGGAAATTAAATGCAGCAACCGTACCGGATCCCTTTCCAATCCCCTTTTTGGATACCATGCTTGATAGAGTAGCAGGCCACGAGATGTATTCATTCCTAGATGGATACAGTGGCTACAACCAAGTGAGAATGGCCGAAGAAGATATACCAAAAACTGCATTTATTACCAACTGGGGTGTCTTTGCTTGTACGGTAATGTGGTTTGGATTGAGAAACGCACCAAGCACATTTCAAAGATGTATGCAAGAGATATTTTCTCCTTACCTCACTTCCTTTATGCAAGTTTACCTTGACGATTTTTCAATTTTCAGTAAGATGATAGCACACCTGTTCCATTTACGGTGCTGCTTTCAGAAATGCAGAGAGTATAGACTCTGCTTGAACCCAAACAAATCTGTGTTTGCGGTTTCATGTGGCAAGCTACTTGGTCACATTGTATCTGCACAAGGCATATAAGTGGATCCAGATAAAATTTCGGTAGTATTAGAAGCTCCAGTGCCCACTACACCGAAGGAAGTTATGCGTTTTATGGGCCAAGTACGGTGGCATGGGAGACACTTACGGTGGCTTGCTCATTTGGCTATACCACTAAACAAGCTAATCGCCAAGACACCTCGACAATTTGAATGGACTCACGAATGCCAGATAGCATTTGATCGGTTAAAGCATTTATTAACACAAGTTCCTATCTTACAACTGCCGGACTGGGATCACCCATTTCATGTATTTGTTGATGCTTCAGATATAGCAATAGGAAGTGTGTTGATGCAACAAATTGATAAATGGTTCAAACCAGTGTATTATGCAAGTCGAAGATTAGCTCCTGCTGAGAAGAATTACTCTGTAACAGAAAGAGAATGTCTAGGGCTAGTATATTCGGTCAAGAAATTCAGACATTACTTGCTGGGCCGTAAATTCACATTTCATGTAGATCATGCTGCACTTGTCTATCTAGTTCGGCAACAACATCTAGGTGGTTGATTAGCACGATGGGTGCTACTCTTGCAGGAATTCGACTACGAAGTCATTCACCGGCCAGGAAGTTCACATGCCTTAGCAGATTTCTTATCCCGCTTAGATTCTGGTGAAGCTCCAGTGGGCATAGATGACACGACACCTGCGATTTATGTGTCAGAACCAGTTAATGAAGATTCTGCAGACCCACCTATCCCATTTTCATATTATGATCAGATCTTGACCTTTCTCACTGATGGTTGCCTTCCATCTCAGACTTCTAGGGCAGTACGAAGGAAAATTACAGTTTTTAGCCGTCGATTCCGGTTAATCGCTGGAGAACTATATTATGTAGATCATACCGGAATCCTACTTCGCTGTATTCCACCGCATGAAGTTAACTCAGTTATCACTTTGGCTCACTCGATTCCTTCCGGTGGCCATTTTGCAGCAGACTTAACTCACCGGAAGATTCTGCAGAGTGGTCTCTGGTGGCCAACGATGTACAGAGATATATCACAGTTTATCAAACAATGTGATACTTGTCAAAGATCTTGACAGCCTTTGCAACGTCATCTTTTTCCTCTGCAACCCATCTTACCATTGGAACCTTTCCAGAAATGGGGTCTAGATTTTATCGGTCCGATTACACCTCCAGCAGTCTTTAGTAACAACCGTTACATACTGATCTATACAGACTATGCAACCAGATGGGCAGAAGCCTGGGCTTTACGGTCTGCTACAGCCGTTACGGTAGCAAAGTGTCTGCTAACCGATGTCTTTCCACATTTTGGCTTACCACTGGAAATTGTCTCAGATCAAGGCACTCATTTTGTAAACAATTTAATGAAGGCACTCACACAGTCGTTCTAGGTCACACACAAATTTAGTTCTCCTTATTATCCTCGTGCTAATGGTTTGGCCGAAAGTACAAACAAATCTTTACTGAATATGCTTTGGAAATTGATCATGGAAGAACCGGAAAGATGGGATCAACTGCTACCTGCAGTGTTATGGGCATACCGGACTACCTACAAGGTAACAATAGGATTGACACCTTTCAAACTAGCTTATGGCTTAGAAGCAATAGCACCAATGGAAGTAGTTATACCAAGTCTGCGTGTAGCCATTACCCAGAAACTACTACCGGAAGACTCACTGTCATTTCGGTTGGACACACTCAGAGAGTTAGACGAGTACCGATGGCTCAGTTTTTTAACCATGCACGAAGTCCAACTAAGACAGGCAACGACGCACGATCCAAAACCTGAAGACTCCAGTGTTTTCGGTGGGTCAGCTTGTACTTTTCTATAATGCAAAGTCAAATAGATCCATAGGCAAATTCAAATTACGGTGGTTCGGCCCTTACAAGATCTCAGAGCAAATTGGTCCAGCCACTTTTCGGTTGACTACGTTGACCAGAAATCCACTTCCAAAAGCAATCAACCGTTCGAAGCTGCAGCCGTATCAACACGCTGCTAGCCCGCATTAAAACATTCGGCGGTGGACCGCATTTTTTTTACTTTACTTTTCCTTCTGTTCTTTCTTTTCTTTTTAAATAGTCACGTTTTTGTCATAAGCCGCCCTCCTTACCAATTACTCGAGCATGCACGCCAAATTGAAAGCAGCATCATTCCACCACTACACAATGATAATCATCACTTCCTACCCCCCACCGTAATGTCTCTACTTAATCTCTTCGGTTGCGCCAAAAAACGCTATTGTGTTCTTATGATTGTGCTTGTGTTTTCTGTGTTCTGTGTATCCGTGTGCTGTGCTCTGTTTTCGTGTGCGCCATGGAAGCATTGGCAAACTACGCAGCTTTCTGTGATGGTATCCCTACCGAGGTAGGAGAATACCTGCACACCCGAGGGTTGGCCAACTTCGCTGAGCTGCCTTGGCACTCAGTGAAAGCCCATCCCTTCTTCGCGCAGATCATACCTGCCATCGCCCAATCCCCCCATCGCCGAGCGAAAATGGATCTTCCCCTCCCTACCATCTCGAACCGTAATAACCTTCCAAGCCTTTGCCGAAGCCTTCCGCCTCACCCCACAAGGCCGCGAGAATGGCCCTAGCATCCCCGTAGCCCGAATGACAGCACTCTTTCCCCACTATTCATCAAACGAGTACGCCATCCTCTACCGCCCTAAACCCGAAAGAACTGCACTCCAGTTCTTAGTCGCTATCCTAAACCTCCAGAAACGAACCTACGGCATATCCCGCCCTTTCTACTCCGCCATCGACCTAGCTGCCCGAGAACCTGTTAACTTCGCCTCCTTTTTCTTTCACCGGATCCATAAGGAATGTGTAGCCATAGTGAAACAAGTTAATAAAGGAACTACCCCTCGATCTAGATTACCCCACATTATTTCATTTCTCTTTCCGGCCATACTCGCAGCACAACCACCACCACGAGGGCCCGTCCTGAGACATGAAGAGTCGATACAGCTGCTAGAGGATGAGGAAGAAGAAGATGAAGAAGAGCTCAACCAATTATTCCGCCGGAAACGCATCAGGATTAGCTCATCCGAAAGTGAGGCACAAGGCTCAGCCGGAAACAATAAAGATGACGATAAAGAAGACGAGAAGCAAGAAGAGGAGACATTCCATGATACAGCCACATCAATGCACAATGAATCATCGATTGAGCAACAAGAACAACAAGATCGAACAGAAACAGAAACAATTTCAACCGAAAAAGAATCAGAGCAACAGGTAGACTAGCAGCAATCTGCTCGAGAAGCACTAGATAAACTACTGAAGGCAGTCGAATCAACAAAAGCCAACAATGCAAAAACAGAACAACAGTCATTAGATAAGGTAATAACCACTGACTCTGCCCTTCCCAAACCACCACCAGTTAACCCCATTCCCCCACCGGAACCACCCCACAATCCCATCCAGCCCAGTCGCCCTATTGAAGATGTTGAATCCTCGTCATCCTCCCTCAATTACTCCCCACCGAATTCCCAACAACTCCTCACCGCAACCTCTTCGCAACCTCGCCCTCCTCTGCCACCCCACCCCATTCTAGTCTTCTCTGAATTAGAATCTATGGGTCACCTCCTGATTAACTTATCCCAACAACTGCCGCAACAATTGAAGCAAATCACAGACAATGCACGTGATGACTTCCAACGCAAATTGGAAGTGATGGAGGCAGATATCACCCCCCTCCAGGAAGAGTTACAAACAACAAAAGCAGAAAACCACGCACTCCATGAACAGATAAAGCAATTACAGGCCACACTCCAAGCACAGGAAGAAATCACAAGCCAATGAGCTAAGGCTCTGGGAGCAGTGCTGAAAAAGAAGATTTACTGATTGCTGCCGACGCAGAGATCACAAAGTTAAATCAAACGATCAAAGATACAGAAGATACCAGAATCGCGCTAGGAAACCTACTCGAAGAAACAAGAGTCCAGCTGCATGAAGCAATACAGAATTACCAAGAGCAGCAGAGAGAAGCTAAGCAAACAGAAGAACAACTACAGAGAACGAAAGAATCCTTAGACGACATCAACAATATGCTCAAACACCAATTGAATAGGGAAACCAAATATCAGAAGGACTTAGCGAATGCCCGTAGAGAACGAGATGCATATCACAAAACAATACAGTTCCAGAATCAACAGTTGAAAGACTAGATAATCAGTTGCGCAACCAGAAAGACCGAGTCATTGATATGCAGAAGCAAGTAGCTAAAACGAAGATTTCAAGGGATGCGGCGCTATCCAACGATTTTTATTTACAAGAGGCCTTTTTGCAAACACAGGCCGAAATTTTGCTCACCGAAGCCATCGCTCTTAGCTCTGTTAGAGTAGATGCGCAAGTATTAGAACCAGACACCCTTAAACAATTATTAGAAACTCTTAAGAAAAAAATAGCCCGTACATTTAGATTAGCCAAAAATATGTATTTAGAGGGAATCATCGACGAACAATAGTTTTGTAATAAAAAATAACTTGCGGATTCGAGTCCACTGTGCGTGCCAGTGTTAGTCGGCCGCCGGAGTGGGATAGATTTAATAGATGCCAGATGTAACGGAGTTTCTTGAATTACGCGCGAAAAGTTGGTACACGCATTTTGTAAAATCTATATAAAGCAATGTAAAGAGAATGGTCAAGAGAGACGTTTTTTTTCTGGAATTGCCAGATTGATCGCCTGAATATTTGTGAGAGTATTGTTTACACGGTTGTGAAGTCTTGAGTACTGTTGGTGTTGGGTATGCTATGCATCGTCTGCGTATACTATAGTTCACCGTAACGTGTGTTTGAGTAACGGATTGTGTGTCTGATTACTATCGTCGTGTTGCGTTGTTGTGTGTTCTTCAGATTGTTAAGTACTACAAGTCAATCTGAGTGGCGACATTACTGTGTCAGTTGAATAGGTAACTTGAAGCGTTGTTGAAGTATGTTCTGTTTGTTTTACCGGATTCATGGTGTTCGGTGTTATTATATGTTGACTCCGAATACGAGGAAGAATTAGTACCTCCGGTAAATGTGAACCTTTATTTGAAGACCGCTGTAAAGTGTCGTGAACGATGAATCTGTCAGTTATAGTGTTCGCTCTGGTTGATTTACTACATACTGTTGAGTATGAAGATCGGACTACTGCTCTGTTCCAATAGCAGGTTAGTCTGAGAAGTTCGGTACCCAGGAACATAGAATTCAAGTATTGTCGAGTTAATGCTAGTAACTGAGCTAAGACGCGTATTAGTGCTTTTTATGATTGTAACGAAGATGTGGGAAATAAGTACAGGGCCTCCGTCTAACCCACGCTGGTCTGGTAACGCCTTCCGGCCAGTGAGTAACAATACTTAAAGTTTAACACATTTTACGGTAAAACACTGTTTCACGGTTAACACTTGAGTATGTTTTTCTGTCCATACAAATTTTCTTTTCTTCCTTAATAAATCATAAAGACAGTCAGCTACATGTGCAAAATGTGGTATCCATATGACGTAGAAGATACAAGCTCCTAAAAATCGACGAACTTCACTCACATTTTGACATATCTTCGAAATCTTACTAATGGCGTCAATTTTCTGAGGGTATGGCTTACGCCCATATTAGCCACAAAGATGTCCTACAATAAGGACCTCATTAACACCAAAACTAGATTTTTCTATAGATAATGTTAAGCCAACTTGAATAAATTGCTGAAAGATCTTTTTGCAATCAAGGATATGAGCCTTAACAAATCTTCCACAACCATCTTTATCCAGAGTGCTATCTTTCTCTTCTTCCAAGCAACCCTTAATGGGAATGTCATCTATAAAGGGCATAGTAATGTGAGGAATGAAATCGTGCAAAACCAAATTCATTGCACTCATCATGTGTGCTACTGAATTGGTCGCACCTTGAGGTAACGTACACATCCTAACTAATCCCAAAGGTGTTTTCATGGTAGTAATGTCTCTACTTTCTAGTGCCAATTGAAATTGATCATATCCAGAGTATAGATCACCCATTGAATATATAAAATTGCTTGAAAATGCTTCCCCAAATTCATGCACAATTGGACCTATACCCACATTTCTAATAGTTACTTGGTTAACTGATTGAAGATCTTGGATAAACCGAAGTTTTCCACTCTTCTTGGGCACAGTAAACCAACGGTTTGAATAGAGAGGTGAAGAGGATTCTAGAATATGCATATGAAGTTTTTCTTTAAGTAATCTAATCAGCTATGGAAGATGAGCTTTAGGTATAGGAATAGGGTGCAAATTCCAAGGAATATGGGGAATAGTGAAAATTATCATCGAAGAAACTATCCTAGGATCTGCACATCCTATCTCTAAAGGCTCAAGAGAAAATGCTCTTCCATGTTGTTCAATAATCTGCAGAAAATACTCTTTCTCTGCTAGAAGAAGGAACCCACTGACATCTAATTTAATTTGATTTAAGGATTCTTTAGTAAATACATGGCCAATATTTGTTGGATTTCTAAGGATTGGCTCATGACTTAAATTATTTATAATATCATTACTAAATTTTGGTAGTGGTTGTGCTACGTGTTTAACCTTCTTACTAACAGTTTTATATTTAGTCTCCACTAAGGCATCATACTCATGATCAATTTTAGAGGCATATTCCTGAATTAATGCATACACATCAAGTGAAGAGATGAGAATATGGGAATGAGACTGATTTTGATAACAAAGTTCTAATTCTTGTATTGTTGAGAAGCAATGTGTGGTTTCAATAACATGTTCAATAGTTTCATCTATTAACACATCTCCTTTGTTTTTCAAATATTTTTCGTATTTTTTATAAGTTTTCTCGGAATTTGTTTAAAATGAGAAATATTTAAAGTAGTAGACGGAAAATAAACAGTCATCTTATCTAATTTATGTACAAGATTTTGCGAGATTTCGAACCAAAGTCCACTGTCATCTCGCTCAACAGTGGCATTTATTCGAAATCCTGATCTAAGTCTCTTAAAGGAGTTTTCCTTAGAGACCTACGATTTTGAGGATGGTTTATACAAAGAGTCATAAATTGGACAGATTTAAGGCCATCACGAGAACAAATTCTTGCGAAAGCACTTCTATCGTCCAATACTTTTGTCTCCATTCTTTGTTCACAAATGAACGGTTGTCCCAAAATAATTGGATACGAGCAGTCATCATGAACGAAGAAATTATGTTTCTCTTTAACATCTCCAATAGTAATAGGAACATTTGCACAAGCTCCTAGTAAATAGCCAGAAGCATTGTTGGCTACCTTCATTTTCCATCCATGGTCTCGATCAATAGGCCATTTAACTTTGTTATAAATCTCCCTCAAGACTACATTGATTTTTGATCCTGAATCGATTAATGCTACTTGCGGTTTATTATTATTACCTATCTTAACTATAGTTTCAGTGGTACCCCTAGCCCAATGTTTCTGAGTATAATGACTATTTGGGTCATCATTTCCTTTTTCCAAATGTCCAATAACAGGGCCCAAATAATTTCTATGTTCAGAAGATTCTCGATACTCAGACTCATTAATTTGTACAACACTCACTTTTGGTTCATCCTGTTCTTTCCTTTCCTCCATTTCTATATCTTCCGTTCTATACTCTATAGGTTCTCTTCGTCCTTTGATGATACTCATGAAATCGTCTTTCACATCAGTTCGAGAAAATGCTAACCATTCCTCTAATGTCATGGTTACCTCTGCCTTCATAATTTTTTCATCCATAACCTTTCGAATGTCTATTTGTTTCTCAATTTGTGAGATCAATCAGAAAGTCGGAGGTTTCTTTTTCGGTTTTTCTTCCTTACTACCTTCTTCAGGTATGGGTTGCGTTTCATTTGGTTTATCTTGACTTCTATCTTGACTTGTTGTTTTCTTTTCTAAATTTTCAACTACTTTCTTTACTTTTCCCTTATTCTGAGGTTTCTTTTCTTGTTCCTATTGTTTTGGTTCCTGAGTAGGCTCCGTCCTAGGTGGTTCATTAATTGACTCAGTAGTTTCACTCTCTTTTCTAGCTCTAGTTGTTCGTTTATACTGTCCCTCTTCATCCCATTTTCTTTTCTCATCTACATTAATTTCATGAGCATATACTGAGAACATATCTACTGGCTCATTCCAACATTTCTTTGATCTAATATATGAGCTCGTAGCATATAAGTTCTTGTTACCTCTGCCTTCATAATTTTTTCATCCATAACCTTTCGAATTTCTATTTGTTTCTCAATTTGTGAGATCAATCGGAAAGTCGGAGGTTTCTTTTTCAGTTTTTCTTCCTTACTACCTTCTTCATGTATGGGTTGCGTTTCATTTGGTTTATCCTGACTTCTATCTTCACTTGCTATTTTCTTTTCTAAATTTTCAACTACTTTCTTTACTTTCCTCTTATTCTGAGGTTTCTTTTCTTGTTCCTGTTGTTTTGGTTCCTGACTAAGCTCCGTCCTAGGTGGTTCATTAATTGACTCAGTAGTTTCACTCTCTTTTCTAGCTCTAGTTGTTCATTTAGACTGTTCCTCTTCATCCCGTTTTCTTTTCTCATCTACATTAATTTCATGAGCATATACTGAGAACATATCTACTGGCTCATTCCTACATGTCTTTGATCTAATATCTGAGCTCGTAGCATATAAGTTCTCAACTGATAACTTTCCTCTACTAGCAGTATCGTAAACTTGATTCCAAAAGTCATAATTAGAGTCATAACTATCAAGTCTACAAGCATATGTATTTTGGCTTGTGGAGGCTTCAAAGAAGGTTTTCATACCCCCTTTGCCATAGTTTGATGCCAAAGGCCTTTTTGTTACATAGTCACATATCTTTCGATCAACTTCCGTGACCCAATTCCTATCCTTGGCCTCTTTGAATAAGTTACATGTCCAGTGCGGATGTTCTAAATCATCACACCAAAGACATCTACGAGCTTGGTTAAATGGTCTTCTAGCTGATTCCTAGGATTTTGTTCTAATTCTTTTGGTTTCTCCTGATCTCTCAATCTAAGCTCTTGCATACTCTTTATAGTAGCTATGTCAGTTGACAAAGTTTCCATATGTTTGGCAAGTGATTCTACTGATGTTTTTAACATTGTAATTTCTGAGTCATCTTTACTAGGGTTATGAGAAATGGGGTCATTAACTATCTTTCCTAGAGCATCTCTTTCATTTACTCTTGGTGTTTGCATCTGATTCCGCTCTTGTCTTTGGGCTAACCTATGGACAGCTGCTCGAACGTTATCCCGATTTCCAGTTAGCCCACTCACAGTCGCTCCGTCCTCAAGCATTGGTTCTAGCTCACGTCTAAGAGAAGGGTCTAACATGTTTAGAAAATTTTGTAATTTATCCGGTTCAAGAGCTATTTGATCTGCTTGAGGCATTTGGTTAAATTTCACATCAAACTCAGTTAATCCCTAAGTTATATGTTGGTCTAGTTTCGTTGTTCCTACCCATCGCATGAATGTGGCCCTATTTTTCTTACTATAATCTTCATGCAAAAATTCAGTAAGAAGCCGAGTTTTAAAATCCGCCCAAGTCATGTTTGGTTGAACTACTCTCAATTGGATTCTCTCTCTAGTAAAACCATGAGCAATTCATATAAATGTGTCTTTTTTATTGTCTTCAGGTAACCCATATTGTTTTGTCAATTGTTAATAATATTTAAGATAAGTTGTTGCATTTATCCCATTAAATTCCCCCCTATCCATTTTAATTGCATCTATGATCTTCCAAATACGTTGCTCTTCAAAGTGGTCAGCCATATTAGATAAGTCCAACTTTACTAATAAATATGAAATATAAGTATGTAGTTCCCGTAATAGTCTGTCTATTTCTTGATCCTGATGCGACGCCATGGTGTAAAATACTTCGCAAATAGAAGTAAAGAAAATAGTCCTACTGCTCTAAAAACAAAAATATAGAAATTTTTCCTACTTCTTTGCAAACAGAAATGTAGAAAATTTTCCTACTACTTTGCATATAAAAATAAAGAAAATTTTCCTACTACTTTGTAAATAGAAATAAAGAAAACTTTCCTACTATTTTGCAACAGAAATATAGAAAATATTCCTACTATTTTGCAAACAGAAGTATAGAAAATATACCTGATCAACCTCGATGAAGAGGCTCTTTGTGAATGTGCTCAGTGCAAAGTCTTTACATTAAGATTGATCAAATAAATCTCAAACATCAATTCTAAGTATGCTTGTGCTATCCTTGCTTACACAAAAGTTAATGGATAAAGGTGGCATGACTAGGATCCTTCTACTTGTAATACTCCGTGGAGGCGCTCACGTCATAAGGACCAGCCCTCAACAACCACGAGATACAAGGTTTAAGAGTCAGCTTCAGCTACCAGGATGTCGACGCTTCTGCTTCAATCGCCAAATTTCCTATGTGCATATCCATAACAGAAATTAAAATATACCTTTATACCTAAGGTGTCATGCCGAACCTTCACGTGAGGTTCACCAAATGTCGAGAAGTTGCGGACATACGGCGGGTGGATCAGTCAGCCTCTAAATCCCTCGGCACACGTAGGGTGTTTGAGACATCTTAGGTTTTTTTAGGTATATTTTTCTTTAGTCTAAGGTAAAAGAAATTCTAAAGTAGTGAAAAATGTATAAAATGTCTAGTTGGTATTTGTAATACTTTAAGCTTCTAAGAACCGTAGGGCTGGGCAGCTCTATATCTATCAACAGCTTCTTGATATGATTTTAAAACTAGTGACTCTTCTATTAAGCGTTCCTTAATGGTTTCTTCTATTAAATTATCAGTCAAGCTAGGGTTTTCTGGTCTATCTAGAGTTGGCGGAAAATTTTCAACAGTTGGATTATCGGGAAATTCTGGTGGAACTATAGAAAATAGAGTTAAAAAAATATTTAAACAATGGTTGTGTGAAGGAGAAATCAATGATTCCTCAGTAATCCTATTTTTAATTATCTCATCTACAACGTTTTCATTAGAAATAGTTGATTCAGATGTGACTCTAACTTCATTACTTTTCGACTCCTCAAAAGACATCAAAAATTAAAAAAAGAAATATAATAAATTAATCAAATTGGTTTTTCATAAATGCTCTTGCTAAAACTAAGGGTTCAATTCTAATACAAGATATATGTAAATATGGCTAACAAATAGTTCAAATGAAAACTAAGGGAAATATAAGGTAAATGGTGTGTCTTCAATCTGTCGCTTGATAGTTTTCTTCACTTCAACTACTCTTTAAAACTTCAATATTTGTTTGCAAAAACATTAGAAAACTATAAGTATATCTCAAAAAAATCATTAATCTCATACATACTTTAATACACTTGCTCATTCATTCCTATATGCACATAGCTATGCACATTAATCATGCTTAAGAATCATATACTATAACTTATTTGTGTGCCTACATGTTCATGTGCTCAACCATACATTAATGCATCCTAACTCATACATATGCTTCTAACTCATGTATTCTCAAAGAACTAGCTAGACAAATTAATAGAGTCATGCTCTCTAAGTATCTGCAATATTAAACAATTAAAAAAAAAACTCAACTAATTAGTAATTAAAGTAATAGTGATTTATCTACTCTCTTGCTCTCTCTTTTTCTCTCTCCCTCTCTCTTCATATCTCTTTTTCTAACTCTCTTTCTCACAATCTCTGTCTCTCTTTCTCTTTCTTCTGTAGGGGATACGTATGGAAAGTATGAATGATGTAAATCCTTGAACGTCACACACATCTCTCATCTACGCATTTTGAGTGTTGTTTGGGATGTAGGAGATTCAGGCGATGCCGAAGGTGTTGACAATGACTAAGGTAAGTGATGGCGGGCATGCTTTTGCAGGAAGCATGGACCATTGACGGCTATGCGGTGAACGGTGCTTTTATGGTGAGCTTCTCTCTGACTCCGCCTTAGAGCGTTCTTTTGCCTTTTTCTTCTGAAGTGTTACTTTCTGTTGCAACGGTATAACACATGATCTTCATTAAATGCGAAGACATATGTGGAGAAATCATGTGTTTCTTCTGGTCTAGCATATATGTGGTACTCTCTAACCCACGCATAGGACATCTCATCCATATAGCCAAAGCTGAGCTTCTCCGCTTTCGGAACCATATATGCAAGAAATCTCTCTAACTTGCCACTCTCGGGATCTCTCTGTGAGTAAGTCTTTAATACTGCTAATGATTGGAGCTCATCGCGAACTGCACGATCCAGTTTATTGTGCAACTCAGAATCTGCTGTAGGTTCACCATCAAATGTTGCATATGTAAACCTGCTGCCTTGGCGGTCGAAGTCAGGCAACAATGGAAAAACCTCTACAGGCTTCAAATGCGGTTTCGTTTGATGCACTGGTACTTGCTGGGCTACCCTGAAGGACTCTTGAATAGATCGAATTTGTGATGATCCCTATCATTTAGATTCTCCAGGATTCTCTGTCCTTCACGTATCTTCTTCAAAGCAGCATAGATTTCTTTATCACTGTGCTTCTTCACTATTTCTCTGAGATTCTGAACCACTTTCTTAGCCGCAGCAGGACTCCATTGTTCTTTCAGAATCTCTGAACAAATGCTTCCAGCAGAATTTTCGAGGGTCTTCTGTGTGAGGTCAGCCTTGACAATTTCTATGTTCAAAATCAATTCGATACCGATCTCTGCATACCATTCGGGTACTAATCTCTCACCTTCACTTCCAACGCAAGTGTGGAATCCAGGAAGCCTGGGAGCACCCTCGAAAAAGAAGTATGCCTTACTCAATGCAGATCTTAAGCTTCCAAATTAACGCAATGCAATTTTCAAATCAGAGACGAAAAGGACTTAGTGTGACGGAGGAATTTGTTGACTATGATGTTTCTCTTGGAGCATCCTCTTCGCGAATCAACGTAGTCTCCTTCACTCATCTTCTTCTCACTTCATGGAATGTATCCTGGTTCATGAGAACGTATACGGTTAGCCGCAGCAGGACTCCATGAGTATGATCATGACTACTGTTGGTGGGAGCGCCTCAGAGTGTTGAAGTCGGTTGAGCCCGAGTATTGATCTCAATTCACTGTTGGTCTCAGATAAAACTTCCACCAATCTCTGTCCTACTCGATCATCGTCCTCGATTTTCATGCCATATAATAATATATGAATTGGCCTTCGCACGCACAAATGTTGTTGAGTGATTGCTTCAACACCCCATATCAGACTTGAACCAGGTCCTTCCCTCGAAAATCTCCATAAACTGTGGAGATGGTAAAATTTGGGTACAGGAGGTTACTTACAAGAATTTACCCAATGCATGCTTCCGTTGCGGGCAACAAGGTCATAGGATCAAAGATTGCCCCTTGAAGCAAAGTACCAATAAAAACAAGCTTAAATCAGATGGGGCCCTAGATCCTCTCCCTCATGTTGGCACTCGGGGTCTCCCCCCTCCGACGGAGGAAGAAGAGGGCACTTGTGTAGCAGAGACGGATTCAAAAGGTTTCACTGAAGTGAGACGTAGGAGGAAAGTTAGCCCTCGAAGATCAGCAGCAAAGAATGTTTCGACCATTGCTCCTTCGTTTAACATGTACTGTAACCTAGAAAAGGAGATTAATGAGGTCGACTTCCCAGGGGAAAATCATTATGAAGAAGGCCCTGTTAACAATGCCCCTGGGTGTTCTAATAGCAAAGAAGACAACCAGGAAGGTTACACCACGAGTAAAGAGGAGGGCTTCACTACTAGCAATGAAGACAATCAGACAGTGAAAGCTCCTTCCGTGGTCCTACTCTTCCAGTTTGCATACCAAGCTTACCGCAACAAAAGTCAAAGCTTAAAGGGAAACAATCGTCGGGCTTGCCGTGGAAGAGCCCCCTCAAGAGTAGGATCCTAAGTCAAGAAGCTGGGAGGAAAAAAGATCACAAGAAAAAAAAAGATCGGGTCCCTCCCCTCAAAGAGGGCAACCATCAATAATGAAAATCACATCGCTAAATGTCAGGGGTTTGTCTGACCCCTCAAGAGCGGCGATTCTGGGTCAATGGTTCAAAGACAAGTGCCTCAACCCCGACTTTATCTGCTTACAAGAGATTAAAATCAACGCAGAGGATCTCCAGAAGCGACTTAAATGCATTTCCCCAAACCACCTTTGGTTCTCCACTTCGCACCCTAGGGGGGCGGGAGGCACTGCGATTGGTATTAGCCTTTCCTAGTCCGGCAAATTGACCTCGACTTGTGAAGATCAGAATCATCGTTGGATTGCTGCCTCTATCAAGTTCCCTAACCAGTTCACAGTGGTCTCAATTTACGCCCCTAATGGAGAGGCAGAAAGAATCGATACTTGGGCTTCCCTTGACTCCCTCTCTCACAATGTTCTGATTTGCGGGGACTTCAACATGGTTGAGTTTCCTGAAGACCGATGGAATAACAAGGGGAATATTATTGACGGTCGGGAGAAAGAGATATGGGATAAAATCAAGCTCCATCTCGACCTAGTCGAGGTAAAAGACATGAAAGGGTTCTCATGGTCTAATCTCCAATTGGGGGACTCTCTGAGGAAAGCAAGGCTTGATAGATGCTACATCGACCAAAACACCATCCTCCAATGGGGTAGTCCTTTGATTTCCCAACACACGGACCTGACCATCTCGGACCACTACCAGATTACTCTTTCTTTTAAACTTGTTCCCATGCTCCTTACAGCTCCTTGGTTTCATGCTTGTCAGACATCATTTTCCCTCCCCTCGGTCCACCAAGAAATCTCCGCAGTGTGGGTGGAGGCCTTTGCCTACTGTAATGAACCGGCTAAGTGTTGGAGAAGCGCGGTGGAAAGGACTCTGCAAATTCTAATCAGGACTCATAAGGCTATAAGAGATATCCGAAAAAAAAGAAGAGAAACGGTATATCGGAGGCTCTCAAGGCTTGAAGAAGAAGTGAACAAAGGTAACTTACAATGCCAACAAGGTCTACTGAAAGTCAGGGGAAGACTAAGATTCGAGGAGGAGATTCAAAGAAAAAATCTTCAAATATTCTTCAAAGATTGGTGGGCGGGGAAGGCCGACAAACCATCCAAAGAGATGTGTAACATCCTCAAAAGGAAGCAAGCTAGGGAATCCATCCCCTTCTTGGTCGTCTTCTCGGGGTCTCGACTCCTCTTTCCCCACATATGTTTAAAAAGATCGATCAGGCAAGGCTGCCCACTGGCTCCTTTACTCCCGCTATCGCCTCAAATGGCCTCAGTTGCCTTTTAAAGCATCACTTGGATGTTGGCAATCTCAAGGGTCTTTCCCTACCTCTTGATCACGGGCAAATGATTGCGAGACTCTTTGCCGATGACATGAATGCCTTTGTACATAACGATAGGAACAACGTTGAGGTGTTCTGGAGTTGCCTCCACACTTTTTGTATGGCGTCAGGTTCAAAAATCAACCATGCTAAAACTGCTTTCAGAGCAATCCATGGGCCTCCACCCCAATTGCTGTTAGATCAGGGGTGTCAAGCTATACCTAGCGGTCAAGTCTTCCGTCTCCTTGGTATTCCGATGGGCTTCGACATCTCAATGGACCAACGATGGAACTGGGTGCTATCCAAACTGGATAGCAAACTAAATCATTGTAAAGGGATGCAAGTTAACTTGGCGGGGCGGGCAATGGTGGTGAATACATTTATGCTCTCCACGATTATTTACTTTATCTCGTGATGGAGACCGAAGGAGAAAGAGTTGGCCAAAGTGGAAAGAATCTGCAGAAACTTCCTTTGGACTGGCGACCCCAATAGGAGGGGGATTCCCAAAATAAAATGGGAAATTTGTATTAGCCCGAAAGACTCGGGGGCTTAGGTATTTTGGATATCGCTGGGTTGGCTGACAAGCTGGCAGCAAAGTGGTTTATCAAGGCTTGGAGCAATAGTGAGTCCTCTTGGGCTAAATTGATCTTCAGAAACATGAAAGACCTTACCCTAGTTGGCCATCCTAGTTGGAAGGACTTAGGGATCCTCACGTTGTTGTTCTCCCCCCACCGGGTGTCCCCTAAAGGCTCTAGCCTTGTTTGTTCCTTATGGAAGAGTTGGAACAAGGCCAAACAATTCATTAGAATCAGTGATGAGTGGAAGTGGGCAGCTGGGGTGAGACAAAATGACTCTATCTGGTTCCCGATTAGCGGCATTAGGGGGGTGGAATCTTGGAACCTCCAAACTGCTAAGCGGCTTTGGAACAAGGGGTTCAAACAGTGGAAACAACTCTGGAATCAAGATACCGACCAATGGATCAGATTCGAAGACTTAGACCCGAGACATAGAGTTACCCGCGATGAATGGACTCTTCTTCAAGAGAGGTGTTTAGCGTGGGACCGCACAACTACCCGCCTTCTATGCGGACATGATCTTCCTTGCCTGGAGGGCCTCAAATGGAGCAATGGTAAGAAACTATCCAGAATCCCCAACTTCAAAGTGAACTCAGACGTTCATCACACCCTTAACAGGAAGTGGTGCCTTTCTTGGTCCAAACTCCGATGGGAACTAAAGTTCATGGCTATTTGGCACCCCCTAATTGAGATCAAAAAGTTTGTTCTCATGTGGCACATCCTACATAAGGGTATCTGGTCCAATGCTAAGGCCAACAAAATTTGTGGCGTGCCCCCATGGTGCAAGCGTTGCCATCGATGCATCGAAGATTTAGTCCACCTCTTCTTCGATTGCCCCAAGTCCCGTGTTATCTGGCGTCACGTGACACGGGTATTGAGAATCACGAACCAAATCAACTGGCAACAGGCGCTGTTGGGTGAGGCAGTTGGCTGCTCAACAAGACTGTGGAATGCCATCAGGGGCGAGACTCTTTGGAAGATTTGGAGGAAGCGATGTGCTGTCAATTTTGGCCAAACTCCAAAGGAATGGTCGATTGAGAAATCCTTGTTTTATCTAGGAAAAAGAATATCCCAAGATAAGAGATCTCCACCGTTTAGACATCACTGTATTTATCTCCTTGAAAATAACAAGTTGAAACCCAAATGGGTCCCACATGAGGGAGATCATAGATTTGTCCGCCTCATTTGTAATGCCCTCTAGCTTGCCGTACTCTTCCCCTGTATTGTGGGATTTGGGGGTCCTATGGACACTAGTACCAATCACCTGTAACTTTTCTTATTTTTTTAATTAAAATCCGAGAGAATAGGCCATCCCCGAACTTCATTTTGTTAAAAAAAAAGGAAGTATATGCGCAGACGTTGATGGAGAAAGTTAAATTTGGAAGTACTCAGAGAACGTGAGTTGAAGTCTGGGTCAATCATCATAAATTAAAGCTTCAATCATTCACTATGTCTTGGCGCATCCGTCAGAATACTACCATCGATTGTCGCTAGGTGAAGCATTGATCATCTTACATTGTGAATTGCAAGAAGAAACGTTGCATGTATTGGCCTTAGAACTTCTGCGTGCCTCCCCGATCAGATGTGTGCGCCCCTTCCTTCAACCATTCATAAATTTTGGCATAGTTAAGATTTCCAGGAACGAAGTGATCTGCGTGAGAGCTGATACACAACGCAGCCAGAGTCTGTAAAGCCAGAGCTCATAACGCCATGAGCACCGCCTTCTCACATGCAACTGCTCAAGTGGAGCTCATAACGCCATGAGCACCGCCTTCTCACATGCAACTGCTCAAGTGGTGAAGAATCGTTAGCTAATGAATATATCGGAACTAGACTAACGACATAAACTGTTACAAGCAGTAGCTCCCCGCTGAACGTCAGAGAAGCACAACCCTTGAGCTCATGCCCCCTACTCCGCGTTTTCTGCTACGACTTAATAGAGACCAAATTTATCTCTCTGTAGCGCTGTCGTGCGCAGCATCTCCAGGGGAAAAGGACAAATAAAATAAAATAAAATAATATAGTATCTATATATATATATATAAGTTAAACTCTCTCCCTCTTACTCCTCTGCGCCAACATAGGCTGGCACCAGAATCGAGGGAAAAATTTGAACACTCTTATTCTTAATGATTTAATGCAAAGGAAAACAACTTCTACACATACGGATTTAATGAAGAGGAAAACAACTTCTACACATACTGATTTGATTTAATGAGAGGAAAACAACTTTTACACATACACATACAGAGAAAAACAAGAAGAAGAAAGGGAAAATACCTGCAAAAACATTAGAAAAGAACAGAGCTTAACACACATATTTATACATACACAAGACATTTATATACCACACCTTTTTTTCTTGCTTTAATTCTCAATCACACTTTTGCCCATTTATTCTCACCACATTTTTCCGTTTACTTTAACTACTTTAACCACACAACTTTTCTACTCCTCTCTTTTCTTCTTCACTAATTCTCACCATTCTTTCTCTTTTAACCAACTTTATTCACTTTAAATGCATATCTTTTATGATCCACTCTTTAAATCACTTTAATTCCACATCTTATATAAACCATTCTTTAATCTAACACTCTCACACACCACTAAATATTTATCCATTTAATTTATCATTTTAATTTAATTAGCCTATATTTCTTAATTAAATAATTCATTTAAATTAAGCTTAGTTTAAGGTTTTAATTAATTAATACCTTAGTATTTAAATGCATACACATGATTAAAGTAATTAATTATATCATAGTTTAAGTTTTAATACATAAATATTTAATTTATAGATTAATATATTTAAGTAACAGCTATTCTAACCCTTTAAATATACTAAAAACCTAGAAAACCTACTTGAAACCCATCAAAAACCCATTGAAACCCTTTGGAAATTAATTGAAAAGCTAGTTAAACCCTAACATTAACCAGGAATTAATGCTCCTCACTTAAATACACATGAATGAATGTAAAGCTAGGGTCTTAAACCCATGATTCAATATTTCATTGACCTAAACACACATTATACGAGTAGTTTAGGTTAAACCATAATATGAACTTATGTTTTCTTCATCCATTTGAACCTAAAAACACTTAACAAGAGATTAGTTTCAAGCAAATCATTGTAATAATGGGATTAGAATTAACCAATAAACATTTTTTTATTTTCCTGATCGTCACGGGAAGGTTGAAAACTTTCCGACAACGTGACCTGATTGAATGCTTTGGAATCCCTGCACAGTGAGGAGATAAGGTTGATTCCCTTTGATAACCCTGAATGCACTCTTGGAATGGTTAATTCTGGACCTAGAGGCCTCACCAAAAGTGTCGAGGCACCATCAAAAGGTTTCCAGGTTGGTATCATCATTGTGAACAAAGGCATTTGTGTCCTCCACAGATAGTCTCATGGTCATTTGCCTAGAGTTATGTGGCAAAGTAATGGCTCTTATGCGACCAAGATCCATTTGTTGCTCCACAACTTGGCTAAGTCCTTTCGTGGTGAAAGCGAAGAGAAGGGGGCCAACCAGCAACTTTGCCTGATGGATCCTTTCAGTTTGATTGCCTTTGAAAGTTGCCCGTTGACATTGACTTTGGTCGAAGCAGTACCAAGGAGAGTGGAGATCATCCTCATGAATCTCTGACTACACCTGAGATCTTTCAACGATTGTAAAATATAGTCCCATTTCAATCTGTCATAGGCTTTATCAAAGTCAATCTTGAGGAAGAAAATGTCCTAATTAGATTCTTCAGCAAAGTCCAGACCTTCCTAGATATCAATGATGCCTTCCAATATTGAGCTTCCCTTAATGAAGCCTTTTTGGTCTTTGCTAAGCCACTGATCTAAATGGCAGGATATCGTGTTGGCAATGACTTTAGCAAGAATCTTATATCTAGTTTGAAGCATTGTAATAGGTCTCTAGTTCTAAATTTAGTTCCTCTCCTCTTATTTATGAATAAGTTTGATGATGCCGTTGTTGAGACAAGAAGGAAGGGCACCAAACTCGAGTGCCTCAAGCCAAATAAGATGCAAGGGGGTGGCCACCACATATTTGAATGAAACATTTAGTGAGCCCATCAGGCCCCAGGCTCTTGCCGTTTGAAAGCAAATCAATAACTTCAAGGATCTCTTGTTCGAAAATGGTGGCATCAAGCAGAGCACTCAAGTTGCATGGGATTCTATGCAAGGAAGTCCCGAGAGATGGTGGCCATGCAATCCCGCCTATGGGGGGAGAGGGGACAAGCACCACCCAAGAGACTCGTGAAGTGTGCTTCTATCATGCCAATGTTCTCTTCCTCTGTCTTACATTCCACCCTGTTCTCGTCAAGCTGTAGTGGGATCTCGTCTCTAAGTTTTTTTCTTCTGAGAATATTGCACATCTCTTTGGAAGGTCTATCTGCCTTACCAGCCCACCATTCCTTAAAATAAATTTGAAGTTTTTTCCTTTTGATGTCCTCTTCGTATCTTAATCTTCCTCTAATGTTTTGGAGTCCCTTTTGACATTGAATCTTCCCTTTATCAACTTCTTCTTCGAGTCTCCGGATCTCGCAGTATAGGTTTTCTCTACATCTTTGACGGATGATTTTGAGAACCTTCGTGGTCCTAATCAAGATCTGACAAGACTTTTCCACCGCGTTTCTCCAACACTTGGCTCGAGAGGTACAGATGATGAATGCCTCAAGCCAAGCGTTAGTGATTTCTTGCTGGATAGAGGGAAGTGAGAAAACAAATGGATTGGCATGAAACCAAGGTGCCTTGCGACTTTTAGATAGAGGGGGGAAGGTGAGCATCATTGGGTAATGGTCTAAGACGGTGAGGTGGATTCTTACGTTAGGGTGGGAGGGCCCCATTGATGAATGAGATGCTGTGAAATGTAGCATCTGTCGAGTCTCGCTTTCCTCAAGTCCTCACCCAATTGAAGATTGTACCAAGAAAAACCATTCGAGTCTTTGACTTTGACCAGATCCAAAAACAGTTTGATTTGGCCCCATGTGTCTTTCTCCTAGCCATCAATGATGCGGCTCTTGTTGTTCCACCTATTAGAGGGGTCTTCCACCGTATTGAAGTCACCACAAATCATGACATTATGAGAAAAAAAGTCCAAGGAGGACCAAGTATTGATCCTGGAAGCATCCTCATTTGGAGCATACATAGAGATGAGGGAGAATTGAAAGGGAGTGTTGAATGTAACTGCCATCCACCTATGATTTCTGTCTTCGCTGGTGTAGTCAAGCTTATTAGCCCATAAGTGATTGATACCAATGGTAGTTCCACTAGAACCACGCTGAAGGGTTAAGGAAAACCACACATGGGACTGAGAGATGGTCTTAAGTCTTTTTTTGAAGGTCTTCTCCTTCAATTTTAATCTCCTAAAGACAAATTAAATCTAGGTTTAAGCTTATGTTACAGAGCCATTGACCAATAATGGTGGCTCTTGTGGGGTCAGTTAGCCCCCTAGTGTTTAGTGAAATGATGATCATTTTCTTGCACTTCCCTCATTCTGAGGGTGGGACTTCTCTTTTTTCCTCTTGGAGTCCTCTTTCTCTCTTGAGGGTGGTTCCGACCATGCGCCTTCGGTTTAAGGGGGCTTTTCTAGGGCATACCTGCCAACTCTTTCCCCTTGTGGGAAGCCTCCTATGGTGGAGATGGAGAGGCCATTTCCAGTATTGTTGTTCCAATGATGGAACTTTCACTATCCATATTTTCCTCATTACTTGTGGTGAGACCTTCTTCTTTGCTATTTATGCAGTCCTCTTGATTGACCTCATTAGAGGGGGGTCACTCCATGGGTAAGTTACTTGTGCCTACAAATTCTCGGATCCCTCCCGGATAATCCAGCTCATTAATCTTCTTCTCGACATTGCAGTATAAGTTATTGACTGACTTTTCTGGTGTGCAAGTCTTCTATGAAAGTATCCTTGGGCTTGAGCTTCTCCTAGGGCTAGCTTTCCTTCTTCTTCTAACCTCTCTAAACCCTTCTGAGTCAGTTTCTAGGATCTGGTCATCCTTGTCTTTCTCTTCCAAGGTTGTTCCCACCTGCTTCCCCTTGAGTGATTGGGCTTTGCTGGCAGCTTCTTGCTTATTCTTCTACTTCAGGGGGCAATCTTTAATTCTATGGCCTTGTTGACCACATTGAAAGGAAGCATTGGTAGATTTTTATAAATGATCCTAAAGCCAAGCTTCCCCTTCACCCAAATTGACAATAATTTGAGAGGGGAGAGGCCTGCTGAGGTCTGCTTCCACACACGTTTGAGGATGCCAACGAGCATTAAATGCATGTTTTGTGCCCTTGTATATGAAACCTACGACATCTCCGTGCGAGGCCAGCAGCTTGCCAATCGGAAAAACAATATCCCACAAAAATCCGTAAAGGAATTAAGGGACATTCGGGAGCTCAACCTAGAGAGGGTACAAAAGGGGTTTAGAGTTGTTGGGCACAAAATTGGGGGCCCATTTGAAGATGCATAGGGTGGCGCATTCGACTTGCCAAAACCCAACATTGAGGGCCTAGAGTGCCATTTCTTCATTCTAAAAAACTAGCAAGAGGTGTTTGGCTGGAAGGAAGAGGCATTCGGACTTGGATCTATCTTACCATGCTCCTTTTGCTACTAAAGCCCACTAGAATGAGGTCTACTTTGAGAAGCGATTGGTTTCTTATCTATTGTGTGAAAATTCCATTAGCGATGAAGCTCTTTGTAAGATCTGTAAGGAAAGATGGGTGATCAACTTCAAAAAGCAACACAAAGAATAGTCTATTGAAATTTTTTTTGGATGTTTAGGTGAGGATTTGTGGTTATAAGAACTTTTCCCCTTTTAGACACCACAAGTTGTTCATTGAAGAAACAAGTTGAAAAACAAGATGGTCCCCCATGAAAGGAACAAGAAAATTACCAAGCTTCTTGATTATTTTCCCAAATTTTCTTGTAATCCTTCCTTTTTTCAATTTAAAGCTTGTTTACTTTAAAAAAGAATATGAAGAAAATGTTATTCTTTTTGTCCATTAAGGAAAATAAATAAAAGGGAAAAATGGGATATGTTGAGGATTGAACTTGTTGCTAAGTTCAATTGACAGAGACTTCTTTAAAACGGGATATGTTGAGAATTAAACTTGTTGCTAAGTTCAATTGACGGAGACTTCTTTAAAATGGGATATGTTGAGAATTGAACTTTTAGGAAATTGACGGAGGCATCGATGTCCTTAGTTTACATGATCTGCTTGTAGTCCATCGTTTCTCATAGTTTGTGAATTCTTATTTCTCTTTAAATATTTTGATGATGTCTCAAATAATTTTCTCTCCTTTACAAGCTCCTCCATAGTGTATTGTTTGCACGTTTTAGACTTCTTCTTGTTCTTCCCCAGCTTGATTTGTCGTTCTCTTCTATATGTATTCATGCTTTCAAAATGAAAATTTACACCAGTAAGTCTTCTCGACATAGCACTTCATCATTTGTGTGCAACAATTTCAATTTCTCTGACTCCATGATAGCTCTTGGTTCCATGTTCTCTTCAGTTTCATGTGGAACCTAATTAACTACAACAAAGACCGCACGGGAAAAATTAACACAGAGAAGAATGGGACTACTTCTCTGTTGGATTCTGAAAATGGAAAGTACCGTAGTTCTCTTGCACCTTTCTCAGGTAAGCTATGTCATATGAAACTATTCGAGTAAATAAAGTTCGTTGAGAAAAACATTCTCTTATTGATCAAGAATAAATGAGCTCAAAAATAGTAGATTAACATTACTTCGTTGGATTTATAGGAGATGAAGAAAACAATTGTTTGGATATTATTCAAGCCTTTCTTAAACATTTAACTACAAAATCTATTTGAAAGAAATTGTAAAGTACCATTGTTAGTATACTTTCTCTCAAAAAGGAAGTTTGGCAATAGCCTAGTCTCCCAAACTTTACTTAATAGAAAGAACAACTTACAAGAGAGAGGGTCTAGCACCCATGGGACCTCCCAAATCCCACAAAGCACATGCTAGAAATCATTACAAAGGGGTTTGATAATCCTTTCATCCTCTTTTGGAGGGCTCACTTGCTTTGAATCTTTTTGCTCTCAATGAAAAACACAATGTGATGCCTAAAAGGCAAGGGTTTGTTACAATTGGAAGTTCTTTTTCGTAAAAGGAAAAGAGATTTTTCAATAGACAATTCTTTAAGTGGGCTACAAAAGTTGGTGGCACATCTCTTTTTCCATATCTTCCAGAGGGTCTCGTCTCTCCTTCAGCATTCCACAATGCAAAGGAACAACCAATCACTTCACCCAATAGCACTTCTTTTTAGCTGATTGGTCCCTACAACAATATGATTTTCCTAAAGGCGTGCTAGACTGAAATTGATTTGGAGCAACAAAAAAGAGGTGTCCCAAGTCCTCATTGCCATGAAAGCATTGTTTACACCATGGAGAGTGTTCACAAATTTTGCTACCTTCTACATTGGTCCAAATTCCCTTGTTGAGGATATGCCATATCAAAACTAAGTTTTTAATTGATGAGGGGATGCCTAAGGGATTGGAACTTAGGATATATTTTGCTTCAACACACCTAGGACTATCAAGGTAATTCTTTATCCTTTAAAATGTATTTTCTTTTGCATTTATATATGCGCTTAATCCTAAAGGTCTCCTCATCTTTGTACAATGTGAACTTAATGAGAAACCTTGTTGTTTGTGTGCATTCTCGATCCCCCAGCTTCATTTTTTACAATGTAAACGTAATGAGAAATCGTGTTGTTTTTGTGCATTCTCGATCCCCAAGCTTCAGTAAGTTCTATCAAAGTAGGTCAAAAATGGTATCAAAACAAATGATTTATTATTGAGGCACCTCCTCCACATACCCCTCCTCACTTTCTCAAATTTTTTTATTTTTTTATTTTCAAATAAAGGAAGTTCGGCCTTAGCCTACTCTCCCGGACTTGAATTAAATAAAGGAAAAATACAAAAGAAGGGGACTAGTGCCCACAGGATCCCCCGAATCCCATAGAGCGGGGACGTATTTATAGAGTGTAGCTGGCTTTACAAGAAAAAGGTTAATCACCCACTCAATACGCTCCAGCGGGGCCCACGTGGGTAAAGAGTGTTCTTGATCAAAAGGAATACTTGATGACTCCAAAAAAAGGGGGCCGGGGGTTTCTTACAACTAACAATCCTTTTGCCAAGGAGGAACAGTGAATACTCAATCGACAAGAGTGTCAAGCGTGCCGGAGAGTCACGAAGCGTCCACTCGCTTCTCCCAACAGAGCGGCTTCCAATTGATCTATTTCTGATGATAATTCTCATTCCGATGATCTGCCATAGCCTTTGTGGTAGGCCTTGCAAGGCTTACATGGAGTTATAGAGGAGGTTGATAAACCTCGCATCCCCGTCATGTGGAGCCCACTTGGTTTTAAGCTTAATGTTGACATACTGTAGCTCTTTGTGATGTCTGAAGGGGGGGTTTCTTACAGTTAGCAATTCTTCTGCCGAGAAGGAAAAAGGACTTCTCAATCGACCACTCCTTGGGGGTATTGCCAAAGTTTTGAGCACATCTTTCTCGCAAAATCTTCCGAAGGATCTCTCCCCTAATCGCATTCCACAACCCCGCAGAGCAACCGATCGCTTCACCAATGAGGGCTTCCTTCCAATTGATTTGTTCTTGGAGTCCCAAAGAACGACCAAGAACCCTCCATAACCGAAGGGATTTAGGGCAAGCAAAGAATAGGTGACCTATATCCTCTTTGTTAGGGCAACATCACGTGCGCCAAGGTGGAACCCACAGATCTTGTTAGCTTTTGCATTTGCGCCATATTCCACGGTGTAGGATTTGCCATAGGAGAACCGACTTTTTGTTTTCAATGAGAGGGTGCGAGATAGAAATAAATTTCATATCCCATCGAAGTCAGATCCAATTGAGACTCCATTTCTTGTTGAGACTAATGTGAATGTCATTGCAAGCTTCGACATATGGAAGCTTGGAGAGGTGATTACCATTATATCATTTAAGGCCCATTGGGTTCGAAGAGTCCTATCCCATAAGTAGTCGGACTTTAGACCGGTCCCAAGCGTGGTGTCTGCTCAGTAAAACATTCCATTCCTCATATGTGACCACAATAGTATGGTCAAGGTCCTCAAAGTCCACCCATCTGTTCATGTCCTGTTTCCAGAGGTGCTTCCATTGTTTGAATCCCTTATTCCAGAGTCTCTTGGCACTCAAGACATTACAAGGCTCCACGTTTGTGACTATGCGTGCAATTTGTCCTTTCACACGAATTGTTGTTTGGATTTCGGTCACAAATATAAGCACATCACAGCTTCTAAGAGGTCAAGGAGAGCTCCATATCGTAATTATATTCGAATGTTTTGAGAAATAATACATTTTATGAGTCATGATATAATCTCCAATTTGCATGCTGTTTGTTAAAGATAAGTTGGATGGTTCTCTTTAACCATTATAGTTGGATGGTTCTCTTTAACCATTATACAAATAGGTGAAATAGATGAAGAGTCTTGGATTTGGTGGAAAACAAAATAAGATAGTATCGGCATCTTGTTGGACGGTTCTTTTAACGATTATAGAAATAAATGAAATAGATGAAGAGTCTTGGATCTGGTGGAACACAAGATGGTATCTAGCATCGTGTTCAAGGCATCGCCTTGCATAAATTTCAATGACAAAATGTCGACTTCAAGCACTTAATCAAACAAGGATGTCCTTCAGCCCTTCTTCTCCTTGTGTTGGTAGTGTATAGTAACATTTTCCTTGTGGAAGACCAAAGTTTGGAAGCTCAATTTAGGGAATGTTATTTTCAAATGGTCAAGATGAGATAATTATTAGCTTCTTTTTTTCAAAAATAGCCTATCTCCCAAATTTTAAGTAATAGAAAGAACAACTCTACAAGTGAACACTCCTAGCATCCATAGGACCTCATGAATCCCACAAAGCATGGGTTGCTTCAATCTTGCTAGAAAATATTACAACGAAGGTTGATAAATCTACTCTCCCCCTCATGGGATGCACACTTGCTTTTAATCTTGTTGCTCTCAAGGAAAAGGGAATGATATTGGATCATTTTATCGAATACTAGCTACCCATTTCCAATCTTCATTGATCTTGACAAATTGTTTGATCTTGTTCCAACTTTTCCATAAGGAGAAAAATAGGCTCAATCTTTTGAGAGTTACCTAATAGGGGGAACAAAAGAGTGGGAAGATCAAGATACTTCCACACTAGAAGGCCTACGAGCCTAAGTGCACTCTTATTTCTAAAAATTAGCTTGGCCCAAGAGGCATCCGTGTTGCTCCATGCTTGAATTACCCATTTGGCTGCTAATTTATTCAACATTCCTTCAATGTGTAGAATGCCAAAATCAATTTGATCATTTTGGCTAATGCAAGTAGTCCATCTAGTTTTTGGGATACCCCTTTTGTTAGGGTCTCTTGTCCAAAGAAAGTTTTTGCAAATTCTTTCCAATTTGAGATTTTCTTGGTGCTTTGATCTCTAGGAAGAGGGAAAGTAAATAATCGAAGAAAGAAGTAACACGTTAACCACCATAGCTCACCTTGCTAGGTTCATCTGCATACATTCCCAGTATGCCAACTTGTTGTCCAAATTAGAAAGAGTCGAGTTCCATCAATTACCAATCGAAACATCGAATACCATCTAAATAGAAAACAGGCAAAAGATTTATCCTAACAATCAAGTGGCAACCATGGTCAACCAAAATTTGGGTGGATGCCCAATAATGGATGTGAAAATGATTTAAGAGTGGTTTCTTTTTTATCTTGATGCCTCACAAAATGTATTTAGTCAATGCTAAATAGGACCAATGATTGCCACATTGTTTTGTGCAAAAGCATTCATGCCATCTCCAAAGAGTCTCATGATTATTTGTTATTGATTGAGGGGAAGAGAGCAGCCTTGAATAAGAACATAACGTGCATGATGTTTAAGGGGCATCCTTTCCGGATAGAAAATTTTAATCAAATAACCTAAGAAAGTTGCCCATTGATATTTATCTGTGCTAACGCATTCCCAACAATGTTAAGATCATCCTAATGAATTTTTGTTCATTTCCCTAGTCTTCCAGAGATTAGAGAATGAAGTCCCACTTGAGTCTACCATAAACTTTGTCGAATTCAATCTTAACCAATATGACATTTTGAGTGGACTCTTGAGTCTTCAGTGAAAACTAGTCCTTACTCAACATGAACGATAGCCTCAAGGACGGATCTCCCCTTGATAAACCTTTTTTTTTCCTTACTGATCTAGTTTTGAAAGTGATAAGAAATTCGATTAGCAATAACCTTAGCAAGTTTCTTGTAAGTGGTTTGTAACATCGTAATTAGACACCAAGTTTCAATCCTATTTTTGCTGCCTTTTTCTGCATAATCTAGATAACACCTTCATTGAGACGTTCGGGTACCATAACAAAAGAAATGGACTCTTGTCATACTCGATTTAATGCATTAGTAACAATGTGCTCCAAGATCTTGAAAAATCCATTGGTGAGGCCCTCTAGCCCTAGGATTTTTCCCTTAGGAAGTAAACCAATAACTTCGAGAATATCATCATTCAAAATGGGAGTTTCAAGAAGAGGCTTCATATTTTGTGGAGTTTTTTAAGTGAATGTTTTGAAGATTCTTCGGAGTCTTGACCAATATTTGGTGTCTTCATAACCACCATCCCTCAATAGCTGGCCATGAGGCGTAGGTGGCAAAGGACTAGTTGGAGGCATTGGTAATCTCTCATGGGACCTAGGTGATGAGAAGGTTGTCAGTTTGGCATGCAACCAAGGGGCTTTATTAAGATTGAAAACTAGCTTGAAGGTAAGCACAATTGGGTTGACAAAAAGGTCGAGATATTGGGAGAGGGAAGGGGGCCCCACTTATGGATGATGTTATGTGCAATGTAGCAACTCTCAAGTCTAGCTTCCTCAATTGGATTCTAGATTGAAGGTTGAACCAAGAGAAAACAACCTCATCTTTGATCTCCACTAGATCTAGCTGGAGCTTGACATGGTCCTAGAAGTCCTTCTCATGACCATCAAACACCCGACCTCTATTCCCACATATGTTAAAATGAGTATCCACCAATATTAAGCTCCTAACTAAGAGTAAGGTTGAGGGGCACAGAATCCTGCAATCGCCAAGTGGAAATTCTTTCCAAATCCATTTAGGAGCATACATGGAGACACGTGAATTGTGGAGGGGTCTCAAAGGAAGCACTTATCCACCAATGGCTTTGATCTACTTGGGTATCCATAATTCTAGCATACCAATTGTTGTTAATGTTAATAGGTGATCTGCCATTTTCCTTGGGGTGTGCTATGAAGAGCCAAACATGGGAGGAAGAAATACATTTCACTCTCTTTTGGAGGTCCTCCCCACCAATTTTCATCTCTTGAAAAACAGATGAAGTTTGGCTTTAGGCTTTTATCTTGGATCCACTGGCCAATAATGAACACTCTTGAGGGGTCAAACAAGCCTCTAACATTGAAAGAAACATTTATCATTATTGGAGGTTAAGTTCTTTGCAGGGAGGGGCTTTTTCCCTCATTTTTTTTGTTTTTTTCTTATTATCTTTTTTCTTTGAAGTGCAGGGATGTTGAAATAGGATTTTACCCTTAATAGGGCTTTTCTATGGTATCTTAGCTTTTTTGTTGATGAAACTGATTTGTTTGTCCAAAGCAACCTAAAATGTATCAAAACGTTTTGGTATAGTGTCTACAAACTTTATATAAAACATCAAGATCGAAGATGAAAGGGGCGAGGGGGCTGCTTGCTTAGTTCATGCTCAACTATTGCTGCAAAAACTATGCTTACAAAGAGCTTGTTTTTAGAGAAGTCTTTAGGCTTTTAGCTATCCTAATGGGGTTTCAAATCACCATGAGCAACGAGTGGATTTGGTTTTCAACAAACTTAATTTCACGCTTCAATACTAGGTAAGGGTATGTTCAGAAATATGTTTCGTATTCCCTCCATCATACACCATCTCTATTTGAGGAGGCCTACTCATAGTGAGCTTGATAAGCTAGAAATTACATGAAAGAACTTCTTGCGAATTTGGGATGCTAACTGCAACTCTATTGAGAAAATAAAAATGGGATGTCAGTTTCCTTTCTAAGGAAAAGGGTGGGTTAGGTATCATTGATGTGGTTGTTATGGCAATCCAAATAGTAGGAAAATAGATGCTTAGATCTTCGATTAGTTAGCAAGAGTCATGGAGCCTGTTGCTTTTTAGAAATTAGAAAGCAGTGTCATTTTCTGGGCTCCCCTCGATCGAATAACCACGATATCAACACTCTTTTTCCCTTATAAGAAATCCATTCTCAAGGGTTACAACTTGGTTTCCTCTTTCTACAAGTATGAAAAAACCTTTAGGTAAACTACCAAGTCAAGTTAGATAGGAAATAAATAGTGTGGATTAGGCAAAATGTTTTCATTCCGCTACAAGAAAAGAATGTACCACAAAAGCCAAGAAAATGAATAGTAAATGAGTTCCTTTCTCAACAATTATGTGGAGTTATGATGATAATCGATGGATCATATATGAAGATCTTGATTGTATTGTCTGACTTAACTACAAAGATTGGTGCTCGAGTAAGAGAAGAATTGAAGCTTCGTGAACTAAGATTTCTGTAGTGTAAGATTTCTGTGAAATAAGTGCTCGATTAAGAGAAGAATTGAAGCCTTTTGTAGGAAAATGGAAACAAACTTGAACAAATTTTCATGCTCAAGAGGAATTGTGTCCTCTCCCTCACCCTTAATCAACAACGGGGTTTAACTTACTCATAGCTTCGCTTGAAGTTTGAATTTGTAGCATCGTGGCACCTCCTACTTTGGGTCTTGCAAAACAAAATTAAAAACAGTTTCTAATCCCTGTAAAAAGGAGCTCAAGGGCTTCCCCTTAAGGGGTTTTTCTAGGGAATCTCAGCCAATTTTTTTCCTTTGTGAGTAGTCATCCTCGAGAATGCGTTCTTTATCCTTTCAGGGATCATGGAACCAATTATCCCACAAAACCTAAAAGCTCTTTGTGAAGCTTCCATCTCGGATGTTGAGATTGTGGAGGTAATTGATTCCCTTCCTAATGGCAAGGGCCGAGGGTTGGATGACCTTACCAATGAGTTGTTCAAGACCTTTAAGCATGTGGTGGCCACTCCTTTGAGTTTGGTGTGGAAATGGGTGGTATCTTTTGGCACACTTCACATTTTCCTGAATGAGGGCATCATCTAGATTATTCACAAAAAAGGAAGAAAAAATAAAATTGAAAATTGAGGGCCAATTACAATGTTGCAAACTGGTTACAAGATCTTGGCGATCATATTAATTATTACCTTCAAGATTGGATCAGTCAGGATAAAAAAAGGATTCATTAAGGGAGGTCCATCCTTGAGGCTATCATTGATATATGGGAAGGTCTGGTTTGCACAGGAATCAACGCAACATGTCCTCTTTCTTAAGATTGACTTTGACAAAGCTTATGATAGAATAAAGTGGGACTTCATTCTCTAATTGTTGAAAGACATGGGCTTTGGCCAAAAATTCATTAAGATGAGCTCCACTCTGATAAAAAATGCAATTGCTCAAATAAACATCAACGATCAACTCTCTCATGCCATCGAATTAAGATGATCTATCAGACAAGGGTGTACATTGGCCCCTTTTCTCTTTGGTATCGAGATCAGTGCCTTGTTAACTATCAAGTTCACTTAGGTCATATTTAGGGTCTCAATCTACCTCTCAATCAAGATGATATGTTCATGAGACTTTTTGCCAATGATACTAGTGTAATTGTGCATAACGATCTGTTAAGCATTGAGACTTTTTGGAGTTGTCATAATACCTTTTGTGAGGCTTTAGGCTCCAAAAGAAATCATTCAAAAACCACTTTCAAGGTAGTCTTTGGGCATCCACCTCAATTGATGATTGACAATGGTTGTAAGTTGATCTGTAGTGGTCAAAGCTTCCAATTCTTAGGTATTCTGATGGGATTCGACATTTCGATGGGGCAACAATGGAACTCAACTCTGTTTAAGCTCGAGAATAAGCTTGCATGCTAGAAAGGTATGTCAAATTAATTTGGTTGGATGTGCTATGGTGATTAACACTTTCTTTCTCTCCTCGATGCTTTACTTTTTTCTCTTGTTGGAGGCCAAAAGACCAAGAGGTCTTGAAGTTGGAGAGAATTTGCAAGAACTTCCTCTAGACTAGTGACCCAAACAGAAGGAGTATTCCCAAAACTAAATGGAACACTTGCATTAGCCAAAAGGATCAAGGTGGTTTCATCACTCTAAACATCAAAGGAATGGCCAATAAGTTAGGGGAAAAATGGTTAATTAAAGCATGGAGCAATAATGAAGCCTCTTGGGCCAAGCTTATTTTTAGAAACATGAATGCTCTTAAGCTTGTGGGTCACCCAGAATGGAAGGATCTTGACCTCCTCACGATTTTTTTCTCCTCATTCCAGTGACTCCCAAAGGCTCAAGTTTGACATGTTCTCTATGGAAGAGTTGGAACAAGGTTAAATGGTTTATTAGAATCAATAAATATTGGAAATGGGTGGAAATGGGTGGATGGTTTTAGATAGAATGATTCCATCTAGTTCCCTATCAAGGGCATTCGAAGTGTGGAGTCTTGGAACCACCAAAGAGCGATGAAGCTTTGGAACAAAGGCTTCCACTTATGGAAACACCTCTAGAACCAAGAAACTTGTAAGTGGATTAGATTCCAAGATATTGATCTGGCCAAAAGAGTAGACTATGAAGAATGGCATCTATTGCGGAGCAGATTCAATGCTTAGGACTTCTCAAGGACTTGCATCCTCATTGGTGAGGACTCGTGTCACCATTAGTGTGTAAGATGGCACAATGGCAATAGCCTTATCAAAATTCTAAGATTGAAGAAGGATGCCGAATTTTATGTCACACTCAATAGAAAGTGGTGTCTGGATTGGTTCTACTGGTGATGGGACTTTAAGTCCCAATCCCTTTGGCACCCCTTTATCGAGATAAAAAATTCTATACTTGTGTGGAAAATTCTTCACTATGGAGTACGGACCAATCTAAAAGCTAAAAAAATTATGGGGCCCTCCCGTGGTGTAAACAATGTCTTTGTGGAATGGAGGACTTGGAAAACCTCTTCTATTTATGCCCCAAATCAGTATCAGTTTGGTAAACCATTGAGAAAATCATGTTGGTATAGGGACAAATCAACTAGAAGCAGGCTTTGTTGGGTGAGCGAATCGGATGTTCCTCGATATTGTGGAATGCTATAAGAGGGGAGATTGTATCAAAAATATGGAAAGAGAGTTTTGTTTCCACCTTTGGAAGCCCTCCTAAAGAATGGTCAATCAAAAATTCTCTTTTCCTTTTAGGCAAAAGAATTTCCTATCTTCGGAATTCCCTACCCTTTAGACACCATATAGTGTTCTTCCTAGAGAGCAACAAGATCAAAACCAAGTGGGCCCCCCATGAGGGGGATGAGAGGATTATCAAACGTACGTGCAAAAGTTTCTAGTAAGGTATAAGTAGCCCTTGCTTTGTGGGATTTGGGGGGTCCCATGGGTGCTAGGCCCATTTACTTGTACAACTATAATTTCTATTAATTAAATTTTGGAAGAGTAGGCTCTGCCAAACTTCCTTTTGAAAAAAAAGGATGTCAAGGGAAGTCTCCGTAGACCATTTTGTTGTCGAGCTCCAAAGTTGACAACACATCTCTCCTTCCAAAATCTTCTCTATGCCGTCACTCTTTATCATGTTTCAAAGGTTTGTAGATCGGTCAACCAGGCTACACCCAAAAAACTCTTCTTCTAGTCAATCTAGCTCATTAGATTGAGGTGTTCCAAACCCCTCTCCAAATAAGAAGATCCTTGGGGCATGAGAAGAAAGAGATAATTGTTGTCATCATGGACTTAATGCTGGTTTCGATCCCAAGGTGGAGGATTTAATTAAGAGGATTTGCTTCCTGCTTTTCTTGATTTTGATCCACAAGGACTTCAAACACCATTTTCTATTGAGATCTTGATGAGATCAAGATGCGTTCTTGATTCGTAGGGCATCTTCAATTTAATTGCCATTTCTATATCTGTCCCTTTTGAGTTCAGTTCTTCATGTGCAAGAAGAAGGTGAGTCTCCTAATTCTTCCAAGCATCGGCGCTACTCCTTAGACGGTATGAGTCATCGAAGTCCACTCTATGGCTCGAATAAATGTCGTTGAACCTTATCTAGTTACTTCTCAGTTGCAGACAAATGTATTTGTAGTTGAACCTTATCTAGTTACTTCTCAGTTGCAGACAAATGTATTTGTAGTCCCGAAAGCCTTTTGACCAATTTTTCTTGGCGATTTGGAGATCTTCGTTTTGTATGTCCTTAATGCTGCAAGCCCCTTGTCAAATGGGTCATTATGTCTAATCCTCATTTCCCATTGCGAATGGGAGTTTAAAATAAAATGAGCTTTAATATTGTCGTAAAAACTCCATAGGGATTTAATAAAGAAAAAACTTGACGAGATGCAAGCTTTAGAAAACCATTTTGATGAAGAGGCCATGGGGGTGGTCCATGTTGATATATTTAGGTAGTTCACACACACTAGGATGAAAAGGGCACTTTTTTACTTCTTTTGAAGGTTTTTTTCCTTGGCTTGTATATATGATTATAACCCTAAGAGTTCACTTATCTTTGTACATTCTCTTTCTAATACGTTCAATATTGTGTGTCGTTCCCCAAGCTTCTTCTTATTCCTTGTGTTGTTTGCGTGCTTTTGCAGACCTCGAACTCGAACAATTGGTATCAGAGAAGGTCGCTACTTCATCTAGGGCATCATCAATACCCCTTTGGTCACAGTTTTGCTTTGTGGTGTCAAAATCGTGATCTTAGCTCTTTTTGCCTCATCAAATGCACTATCGTAGCACCTATGTAGGCTATTTTGTCTTTTTGTGCAAAAGATATATACAAGTTTTGGTTCACTAGTATAAGATCCGCAAAGTCTGCTAGAAGTTTAGAGGAAATCGATAGAGTAGTTCTATTCAACGTTCTGAGATACATTCATCTTTCTACATCAAGGTATTTTAGTTAGTGGCCATGGATGAAAGTAGTGATGTACTCCATATGTTGGTTGTTGAGGATAAGTTCGATGGTACCAATTATCCATTATGGGCTTATATGATGTGTCATGTATTGGTTGCATAATGACTATGAAATATTGTGCAGGGTGTTGAAAAACATCCTATTACATCTACAAATACAATTATTGAAGATGATGTAGATGGGGTTGAAGATGATGATATTCTTCAGGTTCCTCTTTGTGCTGTGGTTCTTCCTATAGCTACTGCAAAGCAACTTTTTTGGGATGGAAAAGATGCTCAAGCACATGTATTGATAACTTTGTCTATCAAATGTGCCATTATTCCCCACATTTGCTCCTACAAAATATCAAAGGATGCTTGGGATACACTAACGACTTTACACTATGAAAGAATGAGGCTCGTGTTGTTGACCTCCAAAAACAGTTGGAGAATGAGCACATGAATGAAGAAGATTCCATGGAGAGTTTACTTTGCGATAGCAAAGGGTGTTAATGGAGTAGGTTTCATAGTCAAATTTAAAGTTACAAGAAAGCTCAAAATTGCAATTACACTAGAACATGAACCTAGAACATCCTCAACAACACCTCCATCAGCTAGGCTCTAGTCATTTGAAACTAGAATAGGGCATAGTATAACATCCTACACAATATTCCATTGTCCCCTTAAAATCAGTACATGGCACGTCATGTATATGTGTAACGGGTATATTGAACCATCCAATTTATCCTTAACGGCCAACATGGAAAGTACATCATTTTTTTCCATGCTTGGAGATTGTACCATGGTGCTTGATCATTTCTCAAGAATGCTGAATATAATTACTTGATGGAGTTCTGATTGACCTCTATCAAGCATTGATGTGTTTGTACTTGTGGATAATTAACCTTGTAAGGAGGGGATGCGGACTAGGTGTCTCAATACAAAATGACCTCTTTGGTAGCACATATTGACGTTTGGGGATCCGTAATGCACACAAACGACAAGAGGAAAAATAATACGCTTAGGAGCATGCCACAATGCTTATTATTAATTGTAGAACGAACAAAGATACTTATCCATTTAGGATTATGTGCATATATACAAGAAGATGAAACAAAAAAACCTTTGAAAAGGAAAACAGTGCCATAGCAGTACTTTGTATTTTCAGAAAATATTCTAATAATGGAACAATACATTTTCAAATAGTTTCCGTATATTCATCATTAAAAAAGGTTTGAATAATATCTGAATAATGCATTTTCTTCATCTACTGAACCTCCAAGAAGGTGATGGTTATTCACTATTTTAGAGTTCATTTATTGTTGGTCAATCAATAAATATATTTCTCACAAAATATTGTTTTTTTTTCTTTTACATGAGATAGATTATTTGAGAAATGTGTATGAAAGGTAAGGTACTTGCCACTTTCAAGATCCAACAAAATAACAGTCCTATTCTTCCAAGTGTTGATTTTTTCTTTCTGGATGTTTAGGTTCGCCATGTTAAAGAGATCTTTGCTAGACCTTTTACTTTCATGCAGATGATTCACTGTAATATTTACATGCTTGCGAGAGGCTATAAACCCTGGAAAGAATAATAGCAAAGCATTTTCTTGAATTCAAAGAGCCACCATCTCCATACGCAGGAGAATATGAAACCAAGGGCTCCCATTGAGAAATTGTTCCATACAAGTGATGAAGTGAAATTTTGAGAAACTTGTAAGTAGAGATGTTCATTAGAATTTCCGTTTTGAAAGCATGAATACGAGCCTTGGTATTGAGGTTGTGATACTTTTTGGCACAAACAGATTATCAAACACAAGAGAATAACAAAGCAAGTTGGGGACGAAGAGGAAGAACTGTAAAAGGCCCAAGTACATATATGAGATTTTGAATGAAATTTGGAGGGGGGGGGGGTATAAGAGACCTCATTAAAATTTCAGAGGAAAACAAAAAGTCCGAAACTACAAGGAGTAACTAGGGACTACAACAAGTTCATATCAACTGAAGAAATAGTAAGAATATATATATATATATATATATATATATATATATATATATATATATATATATATATATATATATATATATATATATATATATATATATATATATATGCCTGAGGTACTTTTAGACAAGCCTCCGTGTGGTTTTTGAGACAACAAAATCGGACGTCTTTTGTGGTGACAAGATTATTCGATCAAGCGTTTTGAATGATTAAGACAAGCTGCCCATCAGTGGACAATGCACTTTGATCCAAAAGGAAACTAAAATCAAACTCATGGCATGTAACAAAAGCGGATGATCTATCCATCGTGCTTGTTGTTTTCTCAATAACCTGTCTTCATTTGGCACGATGAGCTTATAAAGAGGATGTTCACAACTTCTTCAGTGCACATTCCAACAGGATCCATATTGGCATCTCAATCAATTCAAACAAATGAAATAATGTAAAAAACTTGTTGGAGGCCGAGTGACAAGGATATGTCGAAGTTGCAAAGGTTTTATATAATTTTCTTCGAGATAAAAGATCCCAATAGAAGAGGTAAGCCGAAGGTCAAACGGCATATCCACTATAGCTCAAAGGACTGTCGTGGCTTGGGCATCTTGGATGCGAAATCCTTGCCAACAAGATGCTAGCCAGCTGAATCATTAAAATTTGGAACAATGGAAAACTCCTGGGCCGTATTAATATTTAAAAAGTTTATAGCTATTTTCTCGTAGGCCTCCCTAGGAGGAGAGAACTCCACCTTATCACTTTCCTCTGTTGGAGTTTTTGATGTCTTCAAAATCACACAAACAACACAAGGTAGAAGAAGAAGAAGCTTGGAGGACTACACAACACATAATATATTACCAAGAAGTGACCATTAGGCTTAAAGGCATATATTCAAGCCAGGGGGGAGAAAACCTCCTTAAGAGGGAAGAAAGTGCATTGGTGGTCCTAAGTGTGTTCACACACATCACTAACAAAATATATCAACAAAATATAGGTCACCCATTAGGCTTATAGTTGTATATACAAGCCAGGAGGAAAAACCTCCTAAAGAGGTAATAAAATGTGTTGGTGGTCCTAAGTGTGTTCACACATATCACAACCAAAATATATTAACAAATGCCCCCTCAGAGGGATGTGATGAACATGGAAATGCTACTCATGTATAAGGAAACTCCAAGCTATGTTGAAAGAGATCAATCTACAAAAAGAAGTAAGATTGAAACTTCACAAAAGCCGTCAAACTTCTCACTAGGTTGAGCCTTTGTGAAAAGGTCTAAAACATTATCATGTGTGGGTACATAACCCAAAGTAATCTCTCTAGTAGAGAACCTCTCCCTTAGGTAATGAAAGTGCACCCCAATATGCTTTGTGAAGCATGAAACACAGGGTTCCTCACAACTACGAATGTAGTTTGATGCTCATTCAAGATGGTGGTGGCAAAAGAATAACCAACACCCAAATCATCTGGAACACATCTCAAAATGCACATTAGTTTGCACTGTGAAAGTTTCCCTACACTCCGTGTCACAACTAGAAGTGGACACTCTAGCCTAGTATGAAGATATTCATGGGGCACTAAGCATGAAGCAAAAACCACTAGTGAACACATGAGTGTGATAGTAATCAGTCGATTGTGAGGCAAAAACACCATGTCAATCTAGTGGTAATGATTATGCCTTGGGATAAAACAACCCAAGCAGTTGGGTACCACTTAAGTAGCAAAAGGTGCACTTAATCACATGCCAATGCTTGACACCTAGGCAATGCATAAACTTTCTCATGTGAGACACAACAAACTAAATATTAGACCAAGTTATGTATAAGTAAATCAAGTAGTCAACAATGTGATGATAGAGAATAACAGCCAATGCATATCCAACATCATGAAGACTCAAGTGCAAACCTATTTCCATGGGAGTGGAAATAGATTTGCAATCATGAAGGCCAAGACACTCCGATAATGTGTTAATATCATCTACTTCAAGCTAAAAGACTACTCACATATCTCAAAAGTTCTTTAAATGAAGGTCTTTTCTATATATTTGAAGATGATTTGTAGGTGAAAGCATATACAGATGCTGATTGGTCTCGATCCCAAGAGGATAGGAGAAGTACAATTAGATATGCAGTGAAGCTTGGCAATAAATTCATCTCTTGGATGGCAGAGAAGCAACCTATAGTTGCTCTACCTCTCATACGAGCTGAATATAAAGCTTTAGCACAATTAACATATGTTCTTGTGTGGCTTAAGAAGTTCATGGTTGAGCTAAATTTTTAGTCTAAAGAGTTACCAATCATGTGTGATAACATGAGTGTTGTGTACCTATCTACCAACCCTATGTTCCCAATGATCCGCCATAGCCGGAGAGACTTGGGGCAGGTAAAGAAGATGTGGCCCAAGTACTCTATGCTACGGTGGCAATGCTTGCACCACGCCACTGTCCCACAAATCTTGTTAGCTTTTTGGTTGGTCTAGATGCCACGATGGAGAATTTGCCACATAAGTACATATTTTTTTATCTCAATGAGGGCATGCTAGATAGACATGAACTTCAGATCCCATTAGAGCCTTCTCCATGTCAGGCACCACTTCTTGTTCAATGTGATATGATAGTCTAAGTTACCCTTGATACTATGAATTTTGAGCAGTTTATTCCCATTGTACCACATAAGAACCTCGTGGCATGGCTAAAATTCTTTTTATAACAAAAACTTTATAAGAAATAATTTCCCGAGGTTCTTCGATATTCTTTTCAAGCATTTATCCTTTGATGATGTTGAGTCTTTTGAACTTGCAAGAGTTCTTGGAACATCAAGCTTACACTATGCTTGAGGTGTATTTGATCTACATCAAAGGCTATCGCGTCGAAAGAATATCCGTTGGAGAGTTTTTTTTCTTATGCTCATTTATTGTATTTTTTGAGAGATTTTTTGATGGTTCATTTACCATTGTAAAAGCCTTGAGCTTTACACATGTAAAGGTAGAAAGATAAACCCCAAATCCAATGAATTTGTGGTGGTTGAAGTTTCATTCAATCAAGCAATCAAATCATCGAAAAGTAGATCAAACTAGATCTTCACTTTTCCTAGATTGTAGGAAAGTGAATTGATTCCCTCCAACAACCATTCCCACCTTCATTTTAATTCGAACTTCACTTGTAGAAGTCTTGGAACACTCCTAGAGTCTATATATAGACTTGAAATCACTTGTACATTACATGGAAGCAATATACATACACTTGTGACCATTATTGTCTTGCTCCTTCAATTCTCTGCATCATCTTCTTCGCCAACAGTAATATTGCAAAGGCTGTTTCTCTCTCTCCAAAGCTCCAAATTGAGTGAAAAATGGCTCATTGGAATGATATTAGTGTCTAGTATATGCGTAAGAAGTTTCATAGCATTTGGTTCAGTAAAGTGGGAGAAATCTGAGTGTTTCTATCTCGGGTTCAATCTCTACGTATTCTTGAAAAATAGGAAGTACCACCGGTGAAGGTCTCATTCATTCCTATAGCATATTTTGCTTATTCCTTATACTTCTGCGCATTATATACAATCAGCCCTATGTGTATGACTCACATAAAAGGATTTTTTCTAATTTTAATCATGCTGGTCGCTATGGGCATTTAAAGTTCATTGTCTCTTACATAGATAGTAAGTTTTTTGAGCTGGTCAACCCGCGAACCTATCTGTTTTGTATCGAATCATTATCCTTGATGCTCCAAAGTACATAGTGTGTTTCTTTGCACTTACCACATGCTTATAAAGTTAATTTGAGTCTCCATAAGCTCAAGGGTTGGTTTTGTGCCAGTTGGCTAGACCAAACTTCATCAAAGGGCATTTTTCTACCTTCTGTAAGCTTCTCCAAGTTCTTTCAGTGGTATCAGAGCTAGATGAAAATGGGTGATGGCTTTCCCTCCATGATCGAGAAGCTTGATTGAAACAACTACACGGCTTGGCAAATCAGGATGGAGGCCTATTTGCAAGGTAGAAATCTTTCTGGAATTGTAGTAGGTGATGAAGCTATGCCTATTCCAAGATCCAAAGGAAGACCTACACAAGAGGAGAAAAATGAGCTGACACTTTGGTGCGCAAGGGATGCTCAAGCAAGGTCCTACATACTAAAATCTATCTTTGACTTTCTATTACCACATATTAGAGGATGCAAGACATCCCAAGGCACTTGGGATGCCCTCGAGACTTTCTTTTCTGCTAGTACCAAAGCAAGAAAGAATCATCTTTGGAACGAGTTCAACCAAATGAAGAAGACACCTAAACAAACCATCACAGAGTTTGTTACCAAGGTCAAGGAGGTTGCGGATCAATTAGCATCCATTGGAGAGGTGATTGAAGAAGAGGTCATCATGAGGCAAATTCTCAACGGCATTCGAAGTGATAAGCAATGGCAATCCTTTACGATGGTTTATGATCTCATCTTGGATGTGCAAACTCCAGACTTCAACATCTTTCTTGGACAACTCTTCAATCAAGAAGCCAACAATACCATAAAGGAAGGTAACTTGTATCATGGTAATTCAACTAGTGCTCTATATGCAGATAAGAAGGATAAGAAGCAGAAAGGCAAGAAGAAGGAAGAAGATGAAGAAGAGACTTCCCAAGCCAACTTTGCAAGCAAGAGCAAGTGGAAAGGGAAGAAGAAAGGAACAAAGCAAGACAAAACCAAAGGTCAGAATGTTCAACCTTGTGCCATATGCAATAAGACCAGCCACACCTCTCAGAATTGTTGGTTCAATGGGAAGAACTAGATAGGAAGTGGAAGAGGTGGATATGGCAGCAATAGAGGCAGAGGTGGACACAACTTCAACAAGAACAATAGAAGCTATAATAGAAGGGACTACAACAATTATTTAGAAGATCAACCACATGAAGACTCATTGCTTCTTATGAATCTAAGCCACAAAGAAGGTAAAGAAGATGATCATTTGTTCTACATAGATTTAGGATGTTCGAATCATGTTGCAGGCAACATTGCTCTTCTATCTGATTTGGAAAGTCCAAAGCATGGACATGAAGTGCAAATAGGGGATGACACAAAGCACAATGTGGAGAAGATTGTTAATGTCAAAGCTTCCAATGGGAGGACAAACATTTTGAGTAAGGTTCTCTATGTACCCACTATCACTAAACACCTAATAAGTGTAGGCCAAATAGTTGAAAAAGGCTTGCAAGTTAGGTTCACGCAACATGGAGCTTTTGTGGAAGATCCATGTCAAGGCTTCAAAAAGATAGCCCGAGGTGAGAAGCATGGTAGGCTCTTTACTTTTGAACTAGGAGAAACCAGGAACATAGCTCTATTCAACTTTGGGTCTCAAACCCTAAGTGAGCTTGAAGTGTGGCATAAGAGACTTGCTCATGTGAATGAAAGAACATTGAAGGATATATGCAGGCATCAAAGTGTTCTAGGACTATCGAACATATCAAAGCAACACATGATCAACAAGTGTGATGCATGTCACATTGGGAAGGCACAAAGACAACCATTCAACCACAAAGGCTACATCCACAACAACGTATTGGAATTAGTACATACAGATGTATGGGGACTAAGTCAAGAACCTTCATTGGCAGGATCAAGGTTTTATGTCTCATTTATTGACAACCATAGTAGATGGACTGTTCTATACTTTATCAAGAGTAAGAATGAAGTTTTTGATTGCTTCAAGAAGTATCTTGCACATATGGAGAATCATACACGTAGATCACTAAAGAAGCTCAGATCTGATGGAGGGGGAGAATAATTCTCCAAAGAGTTTGATGATTTCTTGCAGGAAAAAGGTATGAAAAGGGAAGTGACTACTAGGTAATCTCCTCAACTAAATGGAATTGCAGAGAGGAGAAACGAGACATTGGTTGGACCAGCCCGAACATTGCTTGAAGAGATGAAGTTGCCACATTATCTATGGGTAGAAGCTATTTCAACTGTTGTGTACCTTGTCAAAATACTACCATCCAAATCACTTCAAGGTATGACCCCTTATGAAGCATGGCATGGAAGAAAACCTAGTCATGGACATTGCAAGGTTTTGGTTGTTTAGCTTTTGTTCATGTACCATCACAAATAAGAGGTAAGCTAGATGAAAGGGCAACAAAGGTAGTTTTTATTGGATATGATTCAACTCAGATGGGTTACAGGTTCTTCAATGCTTCAACCAAGAAATTCACTACAAGTAGAGATGTTATGTTTGAAGAACACAGGTCTTGGTATGATGACGACAAACAAAAGGTTACACTACCATATGATCTTGATTCTGACTCTTATCAATTAGGAAGCAAGCATGATACACAGGTTCATGATCCAAGAAGTGATACAGATGATGATCAAGATGAAGGAGAAAGGGATTACAAGCTTTGGAAGTCAAGAGGCAAAGCAAAGATGCAAGAGGTTGGAGAATGCTCGAAACAAGCACCTAGAAGTTGAGCAAGAGAGAAGAAACAACTAGAAAGGTATGGGTATGATTCCACATTTGTTACGAAGCATTCAATATACTTGGAAAAAGATTCAATTTCAGAGGAACCCTCAACCTATGAAGAGGCAAAGGGAAACCCTGATTGGGAAAAGGCCATGAAAAAGAAATAGATGCATTAACGGAGATGGACACTTGGCATTTGGTTCCAATGTCACCGAATCAACAGGTAATTAGTTGCAAATGAGTATATAAAGTTAAAAGAAATTCAAATGGGTCAGTTTGCAGGTACAAGGCAAGTATAGTTGCCAAAGGGAGGTCACAAACTCATGATATAGACTATGAGGAAACATTCTCACCATTGCAAAGATGACTCCAATCAGGACATTGATAAGTGTAGCTGCTGCAAGGAATTGGAGACTCCTCCAACTTGATGTGAAAAATGCATTCTTAAATGGTTGGATAAGTGAAGAGGTATACATGTCACAACCACTAGGTTTTGAAAACCCTAATCATCCATCTTATGTTTTCAGACTTAAGAAAGCATTGTATGGATTCAAACAAGCTCCTAGAGCTTGGAATTATAGGTTCATTAAATATCTTCAAGATCAAAGGTTCAAAGCTAGCAGCTCAGATCCTTCTCTATTCATCAAAAGGGATCACAATGAGGTTATCTATCTATGTGTATATGTAGATGATATTATTGTGACAGGTGATGATCTAAATGGCATTCAAAGGATCAAATATCATATGAAGGAATGTATTTGACTCAGAGAAGATATATTCAGAATCTTCTTCTCAAGCTCAAAATGGAGAACACTAAACCTGTAGGTACACCTTTGGAGATGAATCGTAAACTTAGTGTTTATGAAGGTGAGAAGATTGAAGACCTAAAAGATTATCAAAGCTTGTTAGGTAGCTTGATATATGCTACTCATACAAGGGCAGACATCTCATATAGTGTGGGAGTGCTTAGTCAGTTCATGCACTCACCGAGAAGACCACACATGGATGCAACTAAGAGAGTACTTAAGTATCTCAAAGGTATAATCAACAAAGGTATATTCTATCCTTCCTCTTCAAATTTGGATATCATAACCTGCTCATATGGATATTGGGCAGGAGTTAAGGATGATAGAAAAAGTACATCTGGTTACTTAGCATTTGCAAGTTTGAAGCTAGTGTCATGGAGTTCCAAGAAGCAACCAACACTTGCTTTATCCTCAACTAAAGCAGACTACAGAGGCTTGACCATAGCAACTCAAGAGGCAATATGGTTAAAAGCATTGTATACAAATTTGGGACTTGTGAGTTCCAAACCTCACATATTTGGAGATAATGTAAGTTCTAGGCATCTAGCGGCAAATCCCATTTTCCATGCGAGAACCAAGCACATAGAAGTCCATTAACACTTCATCAGGGAGAAACTCATGGCAAAGGAGATTGACATTTCTTTTGTTCCAACTAAAAAGCCAGTAGTAGATATGATGACGAAGGCTCTTGATGGAATAAAGCTTTGTATATTCAAAGATATGGTAGGTATTCAACCTATCAGAGAATGAAGACTCAAGCATACTTTAGCTTGAGGGGGAGGTGTTGGAACATCAAGCTTACACTATGCTTGAGGTGTATTTGATCTACATCAAAGGCTATCGCGTCGAAAGAATATCAGTTGGAGAGTTTTTTTTCTTATGCTCATTTATTGTATTTTTTGAGAGATTTTTTGATGGTTCATTTACCATTGTAAAAGCCTTAAGCTTTGCACATGTAAAGGTATAAAGTTAAAGCCCAAATCCCACAAATTTTTTGTGGTTGAAGTTGCACTCAATCAAGCAATCAAATCAGCTAAAAGTAGATCAAACTAGATCTTCACTTTTCATAGATTGTAGGAGAGCGAATTGATTCCATCCAAGAACCATTCCCACCTTCATTTGAATTCGAACTTCACTTGTAGAAGTCTTGCAACACTCCTAGAGTCTATATAAAGAATTTAAATTACTTTTACATTACATGGAAGAAATATACATACACTTGTGACCATCATTGTCTTGCTCCTTCAATTCTCTGCATCATCTTCTTCGCCAATAGTAATCTTGTAGAGGCTGCTACTCTCTCTCTAGAGCCCCAAATTGAGTGGAAGATGGCGGATTGGAAAGTTATTAGTGTCTAGTTTATGCCTAGAAAGTATCATAACATTTTTCTTAGTAGATGGGGAGAAATCAGAGTTTTTCTATCTCAGGGTCAATCTCTACGTATCACTAAAAAATAGGAAGTACCACCGGTGAATGTCTCATTCATTCCTATAGCATATTTTGCTTATTCCTTATAATTTTGTGCATTATATACACTCAGCCCTATTTCTATCACTCCCATAGAAGGATTTTTTTCTAATTGTAATCATGCTGGTCGCTATGGGCATTTCAAGTTCATTGTCTCTTCCATAGATAGTAAGTTTTCTGAGCTAATCGACTCGCGAACCCATATGTTTTGTATCGACTCATTCTCCTTGATGCTCCAAAGTACATAGTGTGTTTCTTTGCACTTATCACATGCTTATAAAATCTATTTGAGTATCCATAAGCTCAAGGGCTGATCTTGTGCCGATTGGCTAGATCAAACTTCGTCGCTTCGAAACTCTTTTTTCTACCTTCTACAAGCTTTTCCAAGTTCTTTCAAGAATAAAAAAGGAAAGTAAAGATATTCAGTGACCATGTGTGTTGTGAATGTGCCATGTTTACATGTGCGTTTGCATTCATGTGCATGTGTGAATAGGTTTAATTCCATGTGAATGAGAGTGCATGTACTTATGTGTCTATGTGAATGTTCATGTATCACTGAGTCCATGTATATGTATGTTCCTAAAAAAATGCCTTTATGTGTGTGTGCTTGTGAATCAATGTCTATATGTGTGAATGATTATGCGTACGTGTTTATGTGAGTGGCATATGAGTACCTATGTTTGTGTATGTGATTCCTTTTTTTGATGTGTGTATGACCCTATGTATTGATGTGTGTATGACCCTATGTATTAACGTGTCTATGAGTGAAGATGTGAGTATCTTGTGTGTCTGAACATGGGTGTCTCTCTCTCTCTCTCCGTCTCTCTCTCTCTCTCTCTCTCTCTCTCTCTCTCTCTCTATATATATATATATATATATATATATATATATATATATATATATATATATATATACACGTGTGTGTGTGCACGCGCGTGCACTAATGAGTATGAATGTGTAAATATATGAGTGGATATGAATGTATGTGCATGAATGTGTGTGTGATTATATGTGTGTGATTGTGTATATAGAATCTATATAGATATATATGTGATTGTGTGATTATGTATCCCCACGTGTACATTTGTCCCTAGAACAAAACATGGCATCTACATGTATAAGTATGTGCTCCTTGACTTTATCATCCATATAGTGTGCGAGGTCTATATACGTTTGTATAAAGTCCTTCGAGAATGTCCGTGTATGAACCAATATGTCTATGAATGTTTTTGACCTATTTTGAATTGTCTGTGTGCATATGTATATATAATGCCTATGTGTCCATATGTGTGCATGTATGAGAATAAGTGTTTGTGTTTGTATCTAAATTATGCTATATCGATTAACTCTTCTAATCTACGCTAGTCAATAAAACCGAAACATTATAAAGTAAAAATGAAAAAGAAAAAATTTCGATCAAAACAAAAAATGTCAAAAACAAAAAGAAAAAAGAAAACTTTATGTGTAGGAGTGTGCGTGTGTGTTGGGTTGATGTTACGTGGTGTGCTTGTGATGAAATGTGTGAATATGTGTAACTACCTTGATGAGACCCCTTACTTTTGTCTTGTCTAGCACGTACTTCGAGGGATGTCTACCGGCTATTATTTTGGAGTTCGAATGCAGAGTTCCATGCTTATATCTGACGGCCCAGCCATGCACACATTCCCTTGAATCTCTCTCTCTCCTTTTCCCTACATGAGAGTGACCCATGGCTCTACACATGGGTGCCACATGGCACTCATGTGTGAGCCCATTTCAATAACTTTAAAGGGTGGTTCACACCTTTCTTCAAGATAACTCTATATAACATTTCCTTCCCCTTAACTCCATTTTTGTCCTCAAAAATGGTACTGGAAGGTCTAAAGAGAGATAATCAAGGGAATAGTGCTCCCACTAAGTCCCCACGTATAAAAATACATGGTCATAACTCGATGTTGTTTCCCCATATCCTTCCCCTTAAGAAGACTCTTCGGAAGATAATCTAAAGTTGGGAAACGGTGTCTGAAGGGTGCTAACCCGCTCCCATGTGGCACTATCTTCTGAACTATCTTTCCACTTTACTAGACACTCTTTATACAAGTGACTTCTCATCCGTTTCTCTCGAGTGCATAGTATGCTCTCAGGCTCATGTGGAATAGATTAAAGAGAAATAGGCTCTACTACCTCACTATCTGGAATGAGGTTGTCAGATTCACCGAGCCTTTTCTTAAGCTGGCTAACATGAAAAACTGGATGGATTTGACTATTCTTTGGAAGTTGGAGCTAGTAAGCCATCTTTCCTATTCTCTTAAGTAATTGGAAAGGTCCACAATACCTAGGAGATAGTTTTGGATAAGGTCCCATCTTCATGGTTTCAGACTTAGATTGAACTCTAAGATAGACCCACTCTCCTACCTCAAAGTTGATGTCTCTCCTTTGAGGGTCAGCATAGGCTTTAGCTCTATCAAGAGCTCTCCTAATGTTGTCCTTAGCAAGCCTAAGCATATCATTCATCTCTTCCAAGAAGTCCTTTGCAGCTTGAACCTTCTCATTCTGCAAGCCTACTGTATAAGGAGCTCTTGGCTGAAACCCATACATAAGCATAAATGGACTATGCCCAGTGGAAGAGTGCTTGACACTATTATATGCAAACTCTACTATAGGTAAGTACTATTCCCAATTAGTTGCCTTTCATTCACATATGCTCGAAGCATATCCTCTAGGATTTGGTTAACCCTCTCAGTTTTCCCATCCGACTGTGGATGCTCAGCCGTACTCATGCTAAGTTTCGTACCCAACCTTTGGAAGACCGCTTTCCAAAAGTGGCTAGTAAACTTCCTATGCAGATCGAAAACTATGTCTAAAGGAAGACCATATAACCGGTATAGGTTCTCTACAAAGAGTCTAGCCAACTCTAGTGTCTTCACTGTAGTACATGTCGGAATAAACCTAGCCATTTTGGTTAACCGATCCACAATTACCCAAACTGAGTCGTGCCCTCTCTGTGTCTTAGGTAATTCGACTATAAAGTCCATGGAGATACTCTCCCACTTCCCATTAGGAATATCCAATGGGTGGAGTAGTCCTCCAATCCTCAACCTCTCAGCTTTGTTAACCTGGCATTTAGTGCACTTAAGCACATACTCTAGGACGTCCTTATGAAGTCCAGGCCAATAAAATTGCCTCTTAACAAGATCATAAGTCTTGTTAACTCCAGGGTGTCCCGCACTAGGTGTGTCATGACACTCATATAAAATATGTCGTCTCATCTCAGTATCTCTAGGGACACACACCTTACTTTGTATAACAGATATCCATCGTGGACACTGTAATTCTTCCACTTGAATCCTTCTTGAGTACACGTCGATACTCCATCCTCACTAGAAACCCGTATATCAAGATCCCCATTCTCTATGGCTTCCCAAATCTCGGAATATGGAGGATAAAGCCTACATTTTCCTTTAATGGACTCAAGTATCTCACTAGTGATCTGAGTAAAACTCAGTAAATTGAGCATAGGCATGCGGCTAAGCGAATAAGCCACTACATTAAGCTTTCCCTTCCTATACCTAAGCTCATAATCAAACTCTTGAAGGGTCTCTGCCCATCGGGCCTTACGACCTTTAAGGTCTGTTTGATTAAGAGCCACTTAATGCTCTCTTGATCAAACACTATCGTAACTTTGACACCATATAAATAATGATTCCACTTCTTCAAAGCATGGACAATTACATACAACTCCTTCTCATAGAGGGAGTAATTCTTTTGAGCCGGTTCTAGTTTCTTGATCTCAAAAGCTACTAGTCGACCATCCTGTACTAAAACTGCTCCTATAGCAAAATCACTCGCGTCAATCTCAACCACAAATGGTTTGTTGGGATCTACTATGTGTAAAAGTGGAGCTATAGCAATTGCAACTTTCAATTTCTCAATACTTTGCTTCTGTTCGTCTCCCCAATGAAAGGCTTTCCCTTTCCCTTTAAGCTGTTCCATCATCAGGACAACAATCTTGGCATAATTCTTTATGAATCTTCCATAAAAACCTAATAAACCTAGGAAGATTTGCAGCTCTTCCAAGTTTCTTGGATGTGGCCATTCCATAATAGCCCTTACTTTTCAGGATCCATCTGGATTCCATCCTGGGAGACTATATGCCCAAGGTATCTAACCTTTGTCTTGAAAAATTCACACTTTGATTCCTTAGCAAAGAGTGAATTTTCCCTTAGCACTTGAAATACCTTCCTCAAGTGTTCCAAGTGCTCCTCTTCTAATGCACTATAGATCAGAGTGTCATCCAGAAAGTCTACTACAAAGTGTCCTAGATAAGGCCGTAAAACACTATTCATGAGCTTCATGAAAGTCGCAGGAGTATTGGTGAGACCAAAAGGCATCACCAAAAACTCATAGTGCCCATATCTAGTCCTAAAAGTAGTCTTAAGGCATAATGAATCGTGATCTAATGATATCCTGATCTAAGATCAAGCTTGGTAAAATACCTATGTTGATGTAACTGATCAAATAGATCTTCCAATCTAGGCATTGGAAACCTATTTTTGATAGTTACCTTATTAAGTGCTCTATAGTCTATGCATAATCTCATAGAGCCATCTTTCTTTTTAACTAGGAGCATTGGCGATGCCCAAGGTGAGTTACTAGGTTTAATGAAGCCCTTATCTAAATAATCCTGCAATTGCTTCTGAACCTCCTCATGCTAAGAAACACTAAGCCTATAAGGTGGCCTGCAAATCGGGTTAGTTTTAGTAACAACCTCAATGGCATGGTCAATGTCCCCTCTCTCAGGTGGTAGCCCTCTAGGTAAGTCAGTGGGAAAAACATCTCTATACTCAAACATAAGATCCTTAAAACGTTTAACCACACACTCTTGCAAAAAATAATAGTAGAAAGTCATGTTCATATTTACATTCCTAGCATGAAAATATTGATCAGATGAGCTGTCTATACAATGCTCCATATCATGACTATACAATAAAAACATCTGTTGTACATGCTGAGAATAACCAAGACTATACAACTCTAGTGATGAAATGAGAGGTGCACTAGGTACATCTCTCTCTCTCCTTGAATACAAACTTTACTTCCATTCTTTTCAAATTCAAGTGTGTTGCTTTGATAGCTGCGTTTAAGTGTGTCTCCCAACCCCCATAGCCACTCTCGTCCTAAGACTAGATCTATCCTCTCCATATTCATAATTTGGAAGTCCATATAATTTGTATAATCCTGCATCTTGACTTCCAAATTGGATACCATAGTATCCCATATCCTCTTATCTTGCCCTTGCATCATAGATACAATGTATTTATGTGCACTAGGCTGTTGGGGAATCTTTAATTTCTTGACCAAAGCATAGTTTATAAAATTATGAGTGGCAGAGTCATCTATCATGACCCACACCCTGGTCCCGTATACACTACCATGCAGATTAACTAGGTCATGTGTTCCAAAATGCGGTGACCATAATGAGTGAGTCAAAAAACAGGTGTGCTCTATATCTCGTGCATCACCTCCACTCCCTTGCAGCTAGAGGTGCCATGATAGGAAGGGTCTGCACTAGGTGGACCACCTTTTTTCCCTTTTTGGGGGCCGTACTAGACTGTGATCCCTTTTTCTTTTCTTCCCCCTTCTTGAGTGGACAGTTCCACTGTGAATGGCTAGGAGACAGGCACCTAAAGCACAGGTTCTCTCCTTTGGCCCTCTCAAACTGATGTGTGGATAAGCTAGGTCCTTGTCATCTTGTTTTTTTCCCAAAAGGCAACTTCTTCTTGAATTTAGTCGTACTAAGAGGCTTGAGTGACTGATCCGTCTCCATAGGAGTGAATTGAGGATGGTTATGGTCCTCATAGATCTATGCATACTTGATCGCCTCCTCAAACATCTTAGGTGCATTCCTTCTGACTTCTCTCTTTATGGCTTTATCTAAGCCCCTAACAAACCCTCTAGTCTTTTGGAAATCATCTAAGCCCTTAAGTTTCAAAATGATCTCTCTATAGTGGGATATGTAGGCCGTAAGAGGCCTACCTCTCTATGTAATCCTATCCCACTCATCCCAATTCCTCTCCTCCTCATTCTCAGGAAGAAACTCTTTTAGAAAAGGAGTCTCAAACTAAGTCCAATCAGTAGGGATAGAGTTTTGCTCCTTAAGACTCATCCACCACTTGTAAGCATGCGGGCCGAGGGAGAGACTCACCTCTAGCACATGGTACTCTGGTGGGGTGTTGTTCAATTGATGCAAATCATGCCACTTTTGTAAAAAAGTGTAGATTCCATCTTTGTTCCTGTCTGGGTCATCCCCCGTAAAGGTAGGTGGCTTCAAGTCTTTCAGGAGGGGAGCTTCCCTAGAGCTCTCTCCTTTGTGCTTACTAGGAAGAGAAATATCTTTCCTAGTGAGCTCCAAAGGAATAGGAGGGGTCTCTCTTTCCTTCCTAGCTAGGAAAGAGGTGACACTAGTCTCAAGTGACATCATTTGAGACTTAATCTACTGTATGAGAGATGTGATGCTACCAAGATCTCTCTCTAATTTAAAGGTTTGCTCTTTCAAGTCTATGAATTGGTAACGAGTGACAAATTAATCTAAAAGTTTCTCATATGTATATTCTTCTTGCTGAGGCTCTTTTTCTTCTAAATTTTCTTCTACTTCTTGCCCGAATTCTACTTCTTCCATTCTAGAATCAGGATCCTCTAGTTGCTCTTTATATCGAGAAGTCAGTTCAACTACTTGTTTCGCTTTAGATTCCATGTTTTCTTCCCTTCCCCCATTTGCTAACTAGAGTATACGAAAATGAATGGAAGTAAAGCTTAAATATGTAAGAAGAAGAGAAATATATCACAAGATCACTTCCGTGTTACAAAGTAAAGCTATGGAAGCCAAGTCCAAGTGATCCTTGAAGCTTTAGGTTGCTGATTTTGAATCCTTGCCAGGCCCAAAAAGAAATTGGAAATGTCCGGTTGGTCCGGGGAGGTTCTAAACACCAGAAACCATCCAAAACAATGCCAAAACCACGTAGGAATAGCCCCAACCGGGCAAACTCAGTAAAACTGAGCAACTGTACTTCAAATATTTGAAGCTATCCCAAGTGAAAAAAGTGAATTTGGACATCGGATGATGAAAAACTAGCCTCGGGAGTGGCTGCCTAGTTCCTGCTGAAGTGCTACAGAGAGATTTTTGTGGGGTAAATCTTGTCCAAATCCAACGTCGATGGTCTTTAAGGGAAGCTTCGAGTGTAGCTTCATATTGTGACGAAAATTTTTGAAATCGGATATCATATGAGGAAGCTATGGTGCGGAGAAGCCGGGTATGTCACAAGTAGAAAGTGGAAATGCTAATCTTCATGGAAGGGTGAGTTTGAAAGACTCCAAACTGAGAAACTGATGCTTTTTCAATGAACCCAAAACCAAGAGCCCATCTCCACAACCTACATTACATATATACATCCTCATTTTTCCATAATCTATATCCAAATAATGGATTTGATTCCCACAAAATTAAACAAGAACTCGAATTTTTTCTCTAACTCCAAGCTTGGTCTTATTGCAAATTCAAACCAAGAGGAAGGAGGAGGTCCATGGCAAGCTATGATTAGTCCCACAAAGGCAGTGAGAAGCACAGAAGCTTTCTATATAAAGGAGAACACTCTCTTCACTCCCTCATCCAAGAGAAGGGGAGGAGGGGAGAAATGGTTGTGGCTTGCTTGCTTCTCTTGCAAGCGCCCACGGCGCGTGTTGGTCTTTCCGTCAACCGCCTGTTGGTCTTCCCGTCCGTTGGACATTCTATGCATCGTTGATGCTGTCCCTAGTACCTGTTGGCTCTGATACCAATGTAACTGCCCCGATGAGACCCCTTACTTTTGTCTTGTCCAACACGCTCTTCGAGGATGTCTACCAGCTATTATTACGGAGTTCAAATGTAGAGTTCCATGCGTATATCTGACCTCCCAACCACGCACACATTCCCTTGACTCTCTCTCCCCCTTTCCCTACATGATAGTGACCCATGGCTCTACACATGGGTGCCACATGGCACTCATGTGTGAGCCCATTTCAATAACTTTAAAGGTTGTTTCACACCTTTCTTCAGGATAACTCCATATAACAATATGTGTGTGATGTGTGTATTGATCGTATTTTCTTTTGCATGAGGAAGTGTGTCAGTGATGGGGCAACTCTTCACACATGAGACAAAGCTCAACTAGAATGGAGACAACTCTAGAGGTAACCAATCTTCTACCCTTTACACAGATAGAAAGAAAGTTAAGCATAAAGGTAAAGGCAAAAAGAATGAAGAAGAGGCTAGTACCTCTCAAGTGAACTTTACAAGTAGAGGAACAAGTTCTAGAGGAAGGGATAGAGGAGGAAAAAAAGGCAGGGGGAGATCTAACAACACTTCACGTTGCAATATTTGTGGCCTAACCAATCACACCATAGAAGAATGCTTCAAGAACAGAAGGAATCAGAGAGGAAGAGGCTTCCATAGAGGAGGCTACGGACAGTCCAGAGGCAGGTTCAACAATGAAGGAAGAAATTATCATCATAACTACAATCAAGGCTAGAACAACTGCCAAGGAGGTTTTAGAGGTAGAAGAGATTATTAAAACTACACACAAGACCAAGAGGACTCATTACTGATCATGAACATGACATCCAAGCAAGGTAAAGATGATGAGCATCTTTTCTATATTGATTATGGTTGTTCCAATCATGTGGCTGGAAACATAGCATTGGTATCTGATCTTGAAGAACCTAAAGGGAAGCATGAAGAACAGACATGTGATGATATTAGACATTCTGTTAAGAAACTTGGAAATTTCAAGGTTTGTGATGGTAACATGAACCTTTTGAGTAAGGTTTTATATGTGCCAACCATAACAAAAAACCTAATCAGTATTGGGTAGATTATTCAGAAAGGCTTACAAGTCAGATTCACAAGGCATGGAGCATATGTGGAAGATCCTCAACAAGGCTTCAAGAGGATTGCAAAAAATGAGAAATCTGGTAGACTCTTTACATTTGAAGTTGAAGATACTAGAAACATTGCACTCTTCAATTACAACGATCAAACCTTATCTGAACTAGAGATATGGCATGAAAGGCTAGGTCATATAGGTGAAAGAACACTAAAACAACTATACAGGGACCAGAGTGTCCTTGGCCTTCCAAATATATCCAAGCACACAAATGTGGAGCATGCCAATTTGGAAAATCTCACAGACAATCATTCAACAAGAAAGGATATATGTATGAAGACTACTTGGACCTTGTGCACACAGATGTCTGAAGGTCCTAGTAGAGAGCCATCAATCTCAGGATCAATGTACTATGTTTCATTCATAGATGATTATAGTAGATGGACAATCCTTTACTTCATGAAGCACAAAGATGAAGTATTTACTTGCCTCAAAAAGTAGTTGGCATTGGTTGAGAACCAAACATGTATGAGCTTGAAGAGGGATACACTCCTGAACCAAATGGAGTGACACAGATAGGAATAGACTTATAGTAGAGGCTACAAGATCAATGTTGAATGAAAAGAAAGTACCAAATTACCTATGGTTAGAGGTTGTTTCCATAGCCACATACTTGATTACTAGGCTCCCATCCAAATCCTTGGATGAAATGACACCCTATGAGGCATGGAATGGTAGGAGACCCTTAGGAAGATCAAGTTACCTTATGACTTGCAACATATACTAGAAGATGTCAATTCATAGGATGAAGAGCAGATTGACTTCAAGGCTTGGAAGTCAAAAGGCAAGACCAAGCTCAAGTGATCGGAAGATATTCCAAAGTCGTCCAAACAAGCACCCAGAAGATCTCAAAGGGAGAGTAAAAAACCCATAAGTTATGGCTATGACACATCACTAGTCACCAAGCATTTTGTGTATATGACCAAAGACTCTATGATAGAAGAGCCTTCTTTATTTGAAGAAGAAAGAAGGGAGAGAAGCCATGTAGGAAGAAATTGAAGCACTTGGGGTTTGGTTCCGGAATTGCCAAGTATGAAGGTATTAGGATCCAGGTGGATATATAAAATCAACAAGAATTTATATGATTCTATAAACAGGTACAAAGGAAGGCTAGTGGAGAAAGGGTTTTCTCAAACCCATGGAGTGGATTATGCGGAGACCTTTTCACCTATGGCTAAGATGCCAAGCATCAGGGTTTTGGTAAGTGTTACTACCTCAAAGAATTGGAACCTATACCAGTTAGATGTTAAGAATGCATTCTTAAATGGATGGATCTCAAAAGAAGTTTACATGGCTCAACCACCAAGGTATGAAGACAAGGACAAACAAGGTTATGTATGCAAGCTAAGGAAAGCACTCTATGGTCTAAAGCCAGCTCCTAGAGCCAGGAACCATAGGCTTGTCACATATTTGCAGGATCAAGGTTTTGTTATTAGGAAGGTAGACTATTCTTTGTTCATAAAGAAGACTAACTCTGAAATTATTTACTTATGTGTTTATGTGGATGACATTATCATTACAAGTGATGATGCCAATGACATCAAGAAAATCAAATCTCAGATAATGGAAGAGTTTAAGACTAGTGACCTTGGTTTGCTAACATATTTTCTTGGTTTAGAACTTGTATATACAGATTCTCGAATTTTTATTACTCAAAGAAAATAAACATTCATGATATGCTAGTGAAATTCAAGATGGAAAACACCAAAATTGCAGCTACACCCATGGAATTCAATCACAAACTTAGTTCTCATGAGGGAGAGCTCCTTGAAGATATTATAGGTTACCAAAAGCTTGTTGGGAGTCTCAACTATGCAGCCCTAACAAGAGTGGACATAAGCCAGTTTATGCATACAATAAGAAAATCACACTTGGAAGCTGCCAAGAGGATCCTAAAATATTTGAAGGGTACCATAAATGAAGGGATGTTTTATCCATTCACTTATGATTTGGATATCAAGATGTATTTTGATCCAGATTTGGTTGGCTCCCAAGATGATAGGAGGAGCACTTTTGGCTACTTATCTTTTGCAAGTTCAAAGCTAATATCATGGTCATCAAAGAAGCAACCAACTATGGCATTGTCATCTATAGAGGCAGAATATAGAGGCTTAGGAAATGCAACAAAAGAGGCTATGTGGCTCAAACTACTCTACAAAGATTTGGGGTTACATTCATATACTCCAATGATTCTTGGAGCCAATAGTAGTTCACTTCATTTGGCTGCTAGTCTTGTATATCATGCAAGGCGTAAGCACATTGAAATGCACTATCATTATGTAAGAGAGAAATTACTTAGCAAGGACGTCCCATTTTCCTATGTATCAACTCATTTGCAATGTGCAGATATGCTCACAAAACCTTTGGATGAAACTAAAATGAACAGGTTCAAGATGATGATTGGTTTACAGGAGATCAAGGAGAAATAAAGACCAAGCATGCTAGGGTTGAGGGGAAGCTGTTGGTGCCAAAGAATCCAAGCTTACATACTTGGATAACTAGCATGTATCTCATATAGCCACATATGATGACTCTCTTGTAAAAGTCAGTTTACCTTTTATCCTTGTAAAAGCTCCTATGCTTAATGCACTACTCTCACAAGGAGTTAGGAGGAATTAAATATCAGGTTACTTGGTAGATGATTGATGAGAGAATAAATTTTATAGTTTAGGACTCACTTATGGTGAGAATTTGAATTTGAATTCAAAGCTTGGCTCCGATCTCAACTATAAAAGTGGATTAAAAAAGACGCGCGTGGTAGAGACCAATTAAGAGATCATTTGAGACGGATACTTTCTCATTAGTGATCTCATTCCATAGCTCCTTCAATACCCTCATATTGTGAAATTGGACATTTCCAATGTCATTGTACTATTATGTGATTTAGTACATACACATTGATCATATCTCTGCTTCACTTCTCTCCCACGGCCATCTCAGAACAGTGAACTTTTCAGAGCTTGTTCTCAGTGCATTATTGATCATTTGATGTGATTTAACTTGCTATAGAATCATCATACCTTCTTACTCATAGCTACACACTTTCATTGTTATTGGCTTTTCCAATCGTGAGATTTCATATCTTTGCTCTCTAGTCTGCACACTGAAGCACCCATAAAATGTCGAGCAAGTCCTCTAACTTGCTAAGCATCTGTCTGAGTGTGTAGTCCATCATTTTTATTGAAATAACTCATGATTGTTAGCTATCTATGTTGATTAGATACCACCAAAAGGAATTTGGCTAATTGCAAGCATGTTGAGATCACTATTCATTCTACCGACATGTGCAAAGACTAAAATAGCAAGTCTATGATCTTGGTTCAACTTTCTACTTATATCTTTTGATCCTTTGATTAGACGATCATGTTCGAAAGCACATAGGTGATTACTTGTGATGAATAGGAATCTAAAAGGGCCTACTACACTCTCTCCAAAACGTGTTCTTGGCTGATATGAACTAGGGCTTTTCAGCACCACTTCATCTCTAGAATCTATCCACCATCTCTTCAACATTTGTGTGCATCATTTGCTTCCTAAACAGTCTGAATCGCACCTTCAATGTTTTAGATATATAGACTATTGTTCATTCACTTTATATTCATGAAATAACTTGTTTTAACTCACTTATCTTCTTTCTTGAAGTTTTGTAGAAGTAATTACTAAACTCTGAGTAGATTGTGAGCTCTAAGTATTTTTTTTAGAGTTATTTTCCATAAATAGAAGCTTTTCTCTGCATGCTAGTTTCTAAAAGTTTTTTGGTTTTACTCAAACAATTCAGATCAATGCTACAAGCTAATATGGTCATATTATTGCATAGATTGGAACCTTAGGAAGTGTATTAGAGTCTATAAAAAAGAAATTGGGTAATGTAGATTATGTCTTTGCAAGGACCCTCTTGTTGATATACTTAGGTAGTGATGTGTGTGAACACTCTAGGACCATCGGGGCACTTTTTTCCCTCTTTAGGAGGTTTTGTTCCCCCGGCTTGTATATACACCTATTGCCCTAATTGGCTACTTATCTTTGTACATTCTCTAGTAATACATTTGGTATTGTGTGTTGTGCTCTAATCTTCTTCTTGTTCCTTGTGCTGTTTGCGTGCTTCAACAATTGGTATCAGAGCAGGTTGCCGCTTCATCTAGGGTGTCATCTACACCTCTCTGGTTGCAGTTTCAAATTCGCATGATCTGAGCTCATTTCGGCCTCCGAATGCACTATTGCAGCACTTGTGTAGAATATTTCATCTTTTTGTGCCAAAGGTGTATACATGTTTTGGTTCACCAGTATAAGCATCTCGAAGTCTACTACAGGTTTAGTAGAACTTGTCTGGGCAATTCCATTCAACTTTTTCAGATACATTCAATTTCTGCATCAAGTTATTTTATTCACCGGCCATGGCTGAAAGTAGTGATGTATTTCGTATGTTGACTGTTGAGGATAAGTTGGATGGTACCGACTACCCATTGTGAGCTTATATGATGCGACATGTATTGGTTGCAAAAGGACTGTGGAACATTGTGCAAGGTGTTGAAAAATGTCCTATTACACCTACAACTATTACAACTGCAGGTATTGAAGCTGATACAAAAGGTGTTGAAGATGATGATATTTTGCATATTCTTATTCGTGTTGTGGTTTCTTTTGCACCTACTATAGAGCGAATTTGTTGGGATGGCAGAGATCCCCAAGCACATGCATTGGTAGCTTTGTATGTCAAACGTGCCATTATTCCTCATATTTGTTCTTGTAGAACAACTAAGGATGCTTGGGATACACTTATCACATTGTACCAAGCTAGAAATGAGGCTCGTGTTGCTTACCTGTGATAACAATTGGAGAGTGAGCACATGATTGAAGGTGATTCTATGGACAGTTTTCTAACGAAGATCAAAGACTTGAAGGAATAGTTTATTTCTGCTCATGAGGTTATACCAGATAGCTCACTTGTACAGACCGTTCTGAATGGTCTTCCTGATTCATATCATAGTTTTGCTTCTACTCTCCGGTTGATGATGAAAGGAAGTCCAAATGCCTTTTCATTTGAGGAGTTAGTCTCTGTTCTGTTGTAGGAAGATCAATCCAGGCAGAACAGGTCCATATGCATGTTCCAGATCAAGCTTTACTGGCTAGTCAGAAGGGCAAAGGAAAATGGAGCTCTTCAATTAGTGAGCAAAAATCTGCTAATTCTGCACAATTGAAGAGGGAAGACAAAGATGAAAAGAAATCAGAAAAGCAGAAATTGTTTTGCAAGTACTGTAAAGGAAATGTTCATATCATAAAGAACTGACCAAAACTGGTTGCTAAAGAGGCAAACAAGAAAGAGGTGGGAATGGTTGTTGCAGAAGCCTCTATACCAAAAACAAAGTCTGCTAATCTTGTGCAGGAAGAAGAGGAATGCATGAGGAATGCATGAGGAATGCATGTTTGTAGTAGACTCAGATGTTTGGTACTTTGACAATGGAGCAACCAAACATATTTCCTCACAGTGCAGTTTCGTCTCTTCACTCGAGCCTGCCCCTAAAGGGAATACTATTACATGCACCAACAAATCCTCTTATCCTTTTATGGGAGTTGGTAAGATCATTTTGACTACTACTTATGGTAGTTTTTTCACTTTGTCAGATGCTTTGTTTGTGCCAAGGATCAAGAAAAATCTGTTATCAGTTTCTACATTAGCTAAGATTGGCTTGGTTGTGAAATTTGTTGATGACACATAAATAGTTCATGATCTATCGAATGGCGATGTGATTATTGCTTCTGGAATTTTATGTCATGGGCTATATAAGCTCATAGACTATGAAAGATCTGTAAAAGATTTAGCATGTGTAGTACATGATTCTCAGGCTATGTCAGATGCAAAGCTTTGGCATGCATGCTTTGGTCATCTGAATTTTGTTAGTTTGCTATGCGTGCAAAAATCTGAAATGGTGTCCTCTTTGCCCAAACTTGAGGCACTCAAAAAACATGTTTGTGAAGGCTATATTTTGGGAAAAATGCAACATTCTTCCTTTCCAAAAGATGGTTCAGTTTGGGCTACTCAAAAATTCCAGCTTGTACATAGTGATGTGTGTGGTTTTATGTAGGCACCTTCTTTTGGAAATTATCTTTACTTCGTGACTTTCATCGATGATTTTTCCAGGCATGCATGGGTATATCCATTGAAGGCAAAGTCCAAAGTGTTCATGTGCTTCAAATAGTTTTTGGTTTTGGCTGAAAATCTATTAGCATGTAAAATGGGCACCCTCCGTTTTGATCGAGGGGGGGAATATATGTCTTCTAATTTTAATGCATTTCTGGCTGAACATGGGATAAAACATCAGTGTACAATGCAGTATACACCTCAAGAGAATGGAGTTGTTGAATGAAAGAATATGTTACTCATGGAGATGGCGAGGCGTATGGTCAAGAGTCACGCTTTACCACATAGTTTTTGGCTTGAGGCTGTCATGTGTGGAACATATCTACTTAACATGTGTCCTACTAAAGCGCCATAGTCTATCACTCCATATGAGGCTTGGCATGATGGCAAGCCATTTGATGCTCATCTGCATGTTTTTCGTTGTTTCGCATATGCATAAGTGCTTGAACAACATCATAAAAAATTGGACGATAAGCAGTAAAATGTATTTTTGTTGGGTACAGTTTTGAAAGTTATTTTTGGGGAAGATGCTATTCAGCCATTACTTTCATGGACTAAGGAGACATTTGTTAGCTCCAAAGACATGTATGATACTTTGCTGCCTCTTTTTACAAGTGGACAGTCTAGTGCTGGTCCTAATGAGGCAACTTCGCAGCCTTTGCCGGTTTCATGTGATGATGCCGATCATCCCATTTCTTATGCAAATTTACATGATGCACTTGTTGATGAGAGAGCCGACATTGAGGATGCAAAAAGTATGCCAAAATGGCTAGTGCAGACTTTGTGTGACAACAAATTAGATGCACCTCTATCATATCGTAATCGATTAGGCTCTCATAGTGCCTCTTTTGCATCACATTGCTATGCTATGGCTGCATCTAGTCTCTGTGATGAGAATGAGCATGTTTCATTTGATGAAGCACAAAATTCATAAAAATAGATGGCTGCTATGCAATCTGAGTATGATGCTATAATGAAGAATGGTACTTGGTCTTTATGTGACTTGCCTCCTGGCAAGAAGGCCATTGGCACTAAGTGGGTTTACAAGCCGAAGTGTAAGCCTGATGGAATGGTTGACAGGTATAAGGCTAGGCTTATTGTAAAGGGTTATGCACAAGAAAGAGGCATTGATTTTGATGAGACCTTTGCACCTACATGCCATATGACTATTGTTCGGAGCATCTGTGCACTTGCAACCCATCATGGTTGGAATGTACATCAGTTGGACATTAAAACTCCATTTCTGAATGATGACTTGCATGAAGAAGTGTATATTTTTCAGCCCCATGGCTTTGTGCAAAAAGGGCATGAAAACTAGGTGTGCAGGTTAAAGAAGGCATTATATGGTTTAAAGCAAGCACCACGTGCTTGGTATGAGAAGATACATGCCTATCTGATTGCACATGGTTTTGAGAAGAGTCCAACTGAAAGCACCTTATATGTTAATCATGCTAATGATATGCTTTTGATCATTGTTGTCTATGCTGATGACATGCTGCTCATTGATCCTATTGAGAAGCATATTGCTGATTTTAAGGCTAATTTGCATGCCTCATTTGAGATGTCTGATTTGGGGCATTTGCATCACTATTTAGGCATTCAATTTATGCAAGTTGATGGTGGAATGGCTTTGTGTCAAACGAAATATATTGACACATTATTGCAGTGTTTTGGCCTTGAAGACTATAACCCTATTGCCACTCCTATGAAGATAGGTTTATGATTGAGTCTTCATGATGTTGGAGATGCATTTGATGTTGTCCTCTATCAGCACGTTGTTGGATGCCTGATTTACTTATGCATTACTCAGACAGATATTTAGTTTGTTGTCTCACAGATGAGCATGTTTATGCATTACCTAGGAGTCAAGCATTGGCAGGAGATTAAGTGCATCTTTTGCTACTTGAGTGGTACCCGGCTACTTGGTTTATTTTATCCCAAGGGGAGATCACTACCGCCAGATTTGCATGCTTTTTTTGACTTTGATTGGGCTGGTTGCTATGACACTCGTGTGTCCACTAGTGGCTTTTGCTTCATGCTTGGTAGCTCATGTATATCTTGGTTGAGCAAGAATCAGCCTACTATGGCCACTTCCAATTGTGAGGCTGAGTATAGGGCAGCTTTCATAGCAAGTGTTGAGTGTGTGTGGCTCAGACGCCTTATGGCTAATTTGGGTGTTGGTCAGTCTTCTGCCATGACCATCTTCACTGACACTGAGAATGCATTGGAAGTTGTGAGGATCCCTGTGTTCCTAACTCACACTAAGCACATTGAGGTGCATTATCATTATGTCGGGGAGAGGTTTTGTGCATTATCATTATGTCAGCTTGGCATATGTGCCCACGAAGTAGAACATTGCAAACCTTTTAATGACGGCTCTGCCTAGGGAGAAGTTTGAAGCTTTCCAAAAAGCTTTGGGCTGACTAACTTTTGTGGAGTGATTTCCACATAGCTTGGCACTTCATTATACCTGAGTGCGAGCTACTTGTTCACCACATCACTCCCAAGGGGGATTTGTTGATATATTTAGGAAGTGATGTGTGTGAACACTCTAGGACCACCGGGGTACTTTTTTCCCTCTTTAGGAGGTTTTTTCCCCTGGCTTGTATATACCCCTATTGCCCTAATGGGATACTTATCTTTGTACATTCTCTAGTAATACATTCTGTATTTTTTGTTGTGCTCCAAACTTATTAATATTCTTCCTTGTGCTATTCGTGTGCTTCCGTAGACATCTAACTCCAACACCTCTCATCTCTATAATCATCTATCACTATTCATACTTGTATTAGAGCTCCATCATAGTTTGAAGATTACAACTCATTGTTTCCTTTCATCAATCGAAAAGATGGAACTATGCAACACTGTCTAGGATGGAATCATATCTTAAATGGAAAAACTCTATGCACACATATCTAGAGTTGCTTTGATGACTACGCTAAGGACCAAGGGACAAGGAACAAAAGAGAAGCAAGAAAGGTTGGAAACATGGTGTGCAAAGGATGCTTTAAAAACTTCATAGAATCTAAAGAGATCATGTGCTTCAAAAAGAAATTTTTTTGCAAGAGGCTATAGGGAGATTATCATGAGGATAGCTAGTGGTAAAAACGGTGCAAAAAGTATCATAGTAAGAGGTAGAGAAATCCCACAGCATTGGCAAGTGATTAGGTTGAGAGGTATAAGTTTGAGGTGAAGAATCATCAATACTATAGGAGCTTCATGAGAATCGATTCAAGATAGAATGTCCATCACCACATGAGAAGAACCAAGACAATGAATGACATCATACTGGAATTCTTGAAGCAATAAGACCTAAGGAGCAAACCAGCCCCCCACATTCTATTGGCACACCAGAAAGGTAAGGGCTCAAAGATCCACATGAAAAGTAGATCTGTAGGCCTAAAAGGTAATGGAGAAGTTTTTTGATAGAATAAATGAGGCCTAAACACTCTTGTTTAGTAAGACAATAGTTCTGTGTAGCAATGTCCAAGCCAAGAATAGCATAATAGATAGACTTGTATCATTTATCATACATTTTCATGAGAACACTTCCAATGGTGATGTCCGAGGTGTCCAAAAAAGCATGGAAGAAAATATCCCACTTAGGTACTTGCAAAATAGGTGCTTGATTTATAAGTTGTTTTAGGCATGTAAAGCTAGTTTGATAATCATCTGTCAACTAAAAGTTGTGTGGAGCCATAGTGGTAAGGAAAGTAAGGGGGATGGTAAGGTGTGCAAGAATTCACAAATGTCCACCATGGCATTGTATTTGACCTAGAACCCAAAGGATGTTGTTTGGGATCTTGATTGGGGAGCTTCAAGAACGACCTTAACTTTATTAAGATCAACTTGCATACCTTGACGAGAAATGATCTAAGCGATAAATTTTCCACAAAAAACATGGACATACAGGGCTTAAGGTACAAATGATATTCACAACGGTTGAGGAAGCATAATCAGAGATGATTCAAAATGCATGATTTCATATCCTAAAACAAAACATTCATCAATGAGAACATGCATTAAACTAGTAAGGTAATAAGACAATATGTCCTACATGCACCATTGGGGAGCACTAGGTGGATTTCACAATCCTACCACATGATCATACAACCATAAATGCCCCAATTAGTAATAAAGGCAGTTTGGGGATTCCTTGCTCAACCATAGGAAATTGCTTATACCAACTATAGCCATCAAGGAAGGAGAAAATTTCACGGGGATTGACTTCATCAAACATGCTATCGAGAAACGACGAAGGAAAATGATTCCAGATTGTTGCAACATTCACCTTTTGCTAATTAACACAAAGATGTAGTTATTTCTTTTTGTTAAGTATAATCACAATGGGAGAAATCCATTTGGCATGCTCAATTGGCACTATGAAACCAACTCTTAGCAAGCATTGGATTTCTTCTTTGAATTTGTTACTATAGCTGGGATTTATTTGATAGCTCGGCTACTTAGCTAGGTAAGCATCACATTTTATCAAACACATTGGTGATAAATCATGGGGTCAAGTCCCTTCTTGTCCTTGTAATCCCAAGCAAATGCATCATTAAACTCATTCAATAAGGCTTATATATCCTAGAAAACGTGGTCCTCTAAGTAGCACTATCTTTGAATGACTTGGGAGAAGATTAACATGTTCACCGACTCTGCCACATATAGCCAAGCATGAACCTCACAAGGCATCGACTCGTCAATGTATACCTCCAGTTCTTACATTTAAGAACAATGCATGAGAGGAACAAGCTTGCAAACTTTAGCTTTCTTCAACTAGGGCTATGAAAAAAAAAACTAAATTATAATCTTAACTAGATTTTGATAAATTTAAAATGACAAAGGTCACACGGAAAGGGTTCTTGATTGGAGGGAAATCCTATTGTAGGGCCCTAGACTTTTCCTTCAGAATTGCTATTATTATTAACATAGTTCAATTATCAGAATGTTCATTCAATGGCTCGTACACTAAGACCTATGCTTTCACTCATTCCACACATACTTACAAAGTGCATATGTGACCAATTACAACACTTTATCACTTCACAATGCAATCAACATGGAACAAAAAAACTTTGTGGAACATAAATGAAGAGAAATTAACACTTTGGTTTAAACCAAATACTCTATGCTAGAGCTCGCAGCACCACTAGTAGCTACCCTGCACTGTGTGTGTCACATGACCCCCATTCATTATATTACTCTGGCATTTTAAAGGTTTCGATCATTGGTTACATCTTTCCTATTATTCTTCTAGCCAATATAATTATAAATAAATATATATATGCTTCCTTCCTAACAGAGTTTTCTGGTCGTTAAATCGCTCATTCCTTCTAATAAGTCTAATTGATGAGTTTAGTTTTCGAAATTGTAAAGAGAAAATGATTTTTCGGACACTACTAGATTGGTTGATTGCCAAAAAAAAATTAGGGATTCTTCCCCTTTATGCTTTACTTCATTAATACCTTCATAATTTCTTTCATCAGAATTTCTCTTACTTTTTGGTTTCTATTGAATGGTAATCAGCTTCTCCTATTCCATTTTTTGGACTCTTGTGAAACCTTAGTTATTTTCATGTTTCACATTGGGATTACCTAAGTTCTTCGTTTGGATTTCTTTGCCTCTTGGAGCTCCACGCAAAGCAAATATCAGCTCCTCAACTTATTAGCAACGAGGTCCGGAAACCATTTGAGAAGGCACATAGTAGTGCGCCTACCAAGTACAGACATATAGTCCTCCATTTCAACATTTTCAAAGAACAAAATCACATATTGTTGGAGAAAAATTTGGCATTTGCTGATGCAAAATTCCATGTGAGAAACACTTTTTACATAGCCATTGAGAGAGGAATTCAAGTGGCTTTTTTTTTTTTGCTTCAAGAAGGCCTTCTTAGATTTTTATTATTATTATTATTATTTTTTTTTGCTTCAAGAAGGCCTCACATGCGAGAAAAAGAACCGAGGTTTAATAGCAAATAGTCGGAGGTATAAGCCATTGCCAATGTCCTCCACTACGAGATCCACATTTTTTCACCACACATTGGATGGTAGCTGCCATTACCTTCATTGCTTTTTGCTGGATTTCATTGCCTTCATTTTTTTTTAATATAAAGGAAGTTCCGCATTAGCCTACTCTCCCGGACTTGAATTAAATAAAGAAAAGTAGAAGAGAAGGGGACTAGTGCCCACAGGAACCCCGAAATCCCACAAAGCAGGGGAAGCTTTTACAGAGCTTAGATGGCATTACAAAGAAGGTTAATCACCCTCTCATCACCCTCATGTGGGGCCCACTTGGCTTTAAGCTTGTTATTGATCGAAAGGAGTACTTGATGATGCCTGAGGGGGGGGGGATTTCTTACAGTTAACAATCCTTTTGCAAAGGAGGAACAATGATTTCTCAATTGACCACTCTTTGGGGGAGTCTCCAAAGTTCAAAGCACATCTTTCCTGCCAGATTTTCCATAGGACCTCCCCTCTGATGGCGTTCCAGAGAGTCGCGAAGTAGCCGATCGCTTCTCCCAGTAGGGCTTGCTGCCAAGTCAGATGTTTTTGAAGTCTAATTTTCTTTCCAATCGTTTGCCAGAGTCTGTTGGAGTTGGGGTAGGTAAAGAAGATGTGTGAAACATCTTCGATAGACTGGTAGCAACGTTTGCACCAAGGAGGAATCCCACAAAATTTTCTAGCCTTAAGGTTGGTCCAGATTCCATAATGAAGAATTTTCCATAAGAGGACAGACTTTTTAATTTCTATGAGGGGGTGCCAGATAGCCATGAACTTCATGTCCCACCGAAGCCGTGTCCATGACAGGCACCACTTCTTGTTGAGGTTAACCTGATAGTCAATCGTTTCTTTGATGTTCGGGATTTTTGATAGGCTATTCCCATTGTGCCATTTGAGACCAAGTGAGCTCGATGTCTCGTGTCCCATGATAAGGCGAACTGTGTGTCGGTCCCAGGTGAGACGTCTGCTTTGCAAGGTGTTCCATTCTTTGTACGAAATGTTGACACAAGGGACAATATCCTCGAAGTTGATCCAGCCGTTGGTGTCTTGTTTCGAGAGATGTTTCCATTTTTTGAAGCCTTTGTTCCATAGCTTCTTGGCATTTTGAATGTTCCAAGATTCCACACTCCGGATGCCATGGATCAGAAACTAGATAGAGTCGTTTTGTCTGATATTGGCTACCCACTTTTAGTCTTCACTTATTCTTGTGTAGCTCTTGACTTTATTCCAACTCTTCCATAGGGAGCACACAAGATTTGAGCGTTTTGCGACGACGGGGATCGGGGAAAACAGCAAGGTCAAGATGTCAAGATTCTTCCAATTTGGGAAACCCACGAGAGCCAACTCATTCTTGTTTTTGAAGATCAACTTGGCCCACGAGGCCTCCCCGTTGCACCAAGCCTTAATCATCCATTTGGCCTCCAGTTTGTTAGCCATGCACCCAATGTCCAGCATACCAAGTCCCCCACTATCTCTATGGCTGGTGCAGATTGGACCATTTGATTTTAGGCACCCCCCTCCTATTGTGGTCGCCCGTCGAAAGGAAGTTTCTACAAATATTATCCAGTTTGGACAGATCTTGCTCTTTCGGTCTCCAACAAGAAAGGAAATAAATGGTAGATGATAAGAGGAATGTGTTGATAACCATAGCACGACTAGCAAGATTGATTTGCATAGCTCTCCAATAGTTAGCTTGTTTTTGAGTTTGGCCAGCACCCAATTCCACCATTGTTCCATAGAGACGCCAAACCCCAAGGGAATCCCAAGAAGCCGAAGAATTTGGCCCTGTGGAATGATTTGACAGCCATGATCAATGAGAAGGTCGAACTGTGACCCAACAATAGCTCTAAAGGCGGTCTTAGAGTGGTTGATTGTAGATCGAGAGGCTTGACAAAAGGTAGCTACACACCTCGAAAACATCTCCACGCTGGTACTATCATTGTGAACAAACGCGTTCATATCATCGGCAAAAAGTCTCATGGTGATCTGACTGTGGTCATGAGGCAAACGAAGGCGTTTGATATTACCAGCTCCCACCTGATGCTCCACGAGCCTGCTAAGCCCTTCCGTGGCAATGGCAAAGAGAAGGGGAGCCAATGGGCACCCTTGTCTGATAGATCTTCTAAGTTTGATCACCTTCGAAAGTTTGCCATTAATGTTAATTTGGGTCGATGCATTTCCGAGAAGGGTCGTGATCATCTTGGTGAATTTCTGATTACATCCAAGATCTTGGAGCGACTATAGAATATAGTCCCATTCCAGCGTGTTGTAGGCTTTGTCAAAGTCGATCTTGAGGAAGACCATGTCTTGTTTAGACTCATTTGCAAATTCAAGACCTTCCCAGATATTGATAATGGTTTCCAAAATTGACCTGCCTTTGATGAAACCTTTTTGGTCCTCGCTTAACCACGCTCTCAAGTGGCAAGAGATTCTGTTGGCAATGACTTTGACAATAATCTTGTAACCTATTTGGAGCATCGTAATAGGACACCACTTCTCTATTATGTTCTTTTCCCCTTTTTTGTGTATTAACTTGATAATGCCATTGTTGAAACAAGAAGGAAGTGCGCCAAACTTGAGCGCCTCTTGCCAAATAAGACAAAGAGGGGTGGCAACCACCAACTTGAAGGATTTAAAGAACTCATTAGTGAGCCCGTCGGGTCCCGGGCTTTTACCAGAAGGGAGGGCATCAATAACCTCAATGATTTCTACTTCAGTGATAGGGGCATGTAGTAGGGAGAGAAGGTTGAGTGGTATCCTATGGGCGAAAACCCTAGATATGGCTTCCATACAGTCCCTTCTATGGTGGGAGAGGGGGTTCGAGGTCCCCAAGAGTCTCGTGAAGTGCCCTTCAATGATCCCAAAATTATCTTCTTCCGTATTGCATACATTTCCATTTAAGTCTAGCAATAAGTGGATCGATTCTCTGTTATGTTTCCTTTTAAGGATACGACACATCTCTTTGGTGGGTTTGTCGGCTTTGCCAGCCCAAAACTCCTTGAAGAAAATTTTCCTTTGTATTTCTTCCTCGTATCTCAGCAGCACTCTGATTTTTTTTGGCTTGAGATTTATTTGGGCTTCCATTGCCTTCATTTTCTTTTAATATAAAGGAATTTCGGCATTAGCCTATTCTCCCAGACTTGAATTACATAAAGAAAAGTACAAGAGAAGGGGACTAGTGCCCACGAGACCCCCCAAATCCCACAAAGCAGGGGAAGCTTTCACAGAGCTTAGATGGCATTACAAAGAAGGTTAATCACCCTCTCATCATCCTCATGAGGGGCCACTTGGGTTTAAGCTTGATATTGTTCAAAACGAGTACTTGATGATACCTAAAGAGGGGGGGATTTCCTACAGTTAACAATCCTTTTGCCAAGGAGGAACAACGATTTCTCAATTGACCACTCTTTGGGGGAGTCACCGAAGTTGAAAGCACATCTTTCTCGCCAGATTTTCCATAGGACCTCCCTTCTGATGGCGTTCTAGAGAGTCGTGAAGCAGTCGATCGCTTCTCCTAGCAAGGCCTGCTACCAACTAAGAGGTTTCTGAAGTCTAATTTTCTTTCCAACCGTCTGTTGGAGTTGGGGCAGGTAAAGAAGATGTGTGAAACATCTTTGATAGACGGGTAGCAGCATTTGCACCAGGGAGGAATCCCACAAAATTTGCTAGCGTTAAGGTTGGTCTAGATCCCATGACGAAGAATTTGCCATAAGAGGACAGACTTTTTTATTTCTATGAGGGGGTGCCAGATAGCCATGAACTTTATGTCCCATCAATGCCGCATCCATGACATGCACCACTTCTTGTTGAGGTTAACCTGATAGTCAATCGTTTCTTTGATGTTCGGGATTTTCGATAGGCTATTCCCATTGTGCCATTTGAGACGAAGCGAGCTCGACGTGTCGTGTCCCATGAGAAGGCGAACTTTGTGTCGGTCCCACGCGAGACATCTGCTTTGCAAAGTGTTCCATTCTTCGTACGAAATGTTGACGCAAGGGTCAATATCCTCGAAGTTGATCCAGCGGTTGGTGTCTTGTTTCCAGAGATGTTTCCATTTTTTGAAGCCTTTGTTCCATAACTTCTTGGCATTTTGAATGTTCTAAGATTTCACACTCCGGATGCCTGATCGGTAACCAGATAGAGTCGTTTTGTTTGATACCGGATGCCCACTTCCAGTCTTCACTAATTCTTGTGTAGCTTTTGACTTTATTCCAACTCTTCCATAGGGAGCACATGAGATTAGAGCCTTTCGGGAAGACGGGGATCAGGGAAAACAGCAAGGTCAAGATGTCAAGATTCTTCCAATTTTGGAGACCCATGAGAGCCAACTCATTCTTGTTCCTAAAGATCAACTTGGCCCACGAGGTCTCCTCGTTGCACCAAGCCTTAATCATCCATTTGGCTACCAGTTTGTTAGCCATGCACCCAATGTCCAGGATACCAAGTCTCCCATTATCTCTATGGCTCGAGCAGATGGACCATTTGATTTTAGGCATCCCCCTCCTATTGTCGTTGCCGGTCAAAAGGAAGCTTCTACAAATACTATCCAGTTTGGACAGATCTTTCTCTTTTGGTCTCCAACAAGAAAGGAAATAAATGGTAGATGAAAGGAGGAAGGTGTTGATAACCATAGCACGATTGATTTGCATACCTCTCCAATAGTTAAGCTTGTTTTCGAGTTTGGCTAGCACCCAGTTCCACCGCTGTTCCATAGAGACGCCAAACCCCAAGGGGATCCCAAGAAGCCAAAAATTTTGGCCCTGCGGAATGATTTGAGAGCCATGATCAATGAGAAGGTTGGGCTATGACCCAACAATAGCTATAAAGGTGGTCTTAGAGTGGTTGATTGTGGATCCAGAGGCTTCACAAAAGGTAGCCAGACACCTCTAGAACCTCTCCAGGCTGGTACTATCATTGTGAACAAACGCGTTCATATCATCGGCAAAAAGTCTCATGGTGATCTTACTATGGTCATGAGGCAAACGGAGGCCTTTGATATTACGAGCTTCCACCTGATGCTCCACTAGCCTGCTAAGCCCTTCCGTGGCAATGGCAAAGAGAAGGGGAGCCAATGGGCACCCTTGTCTGATAGATCTTCTAAGTTTGATCACCTTCGAAAGTTTTTCGTTAATGTTAATTTGGGTCGATGCATTTCCGAGAAGGGTCGCGATCATCTTGGTGAATTTTTTACTACATCCAAGATCTTGGAGCGACTACAGAATATAGTCCCATTCCAGCCTGTTGTAGGCTTTATCAAAGTCGATCTTGAGGAAGACCACGTCTTGTTTAGACTCATTTACAAATTCAAGACCTTCCCAGATATCTATAATGGTCTCCAAAATTGACCTGCCTTTGATGAAACCTTTTTGGTCCTCGCTTAACCACAGTCTCAAGTGGCAAGAGATTCTATTGCCAATGACCTTGGCAATGATCTTGTATCCTGTGTGGAGCATCGTAATAGGACGCCAGTTCTCTATTCTGTTCTTTTCCCCTTTTTTGTGTATTAACTTGATAATGCCATTGTTGAGACAAGAAGGAAGCGCACCAAACTTGAGCGCCTCTTGCCAAACCAGACAAAGAGGGGTGGCAACCACCAACTTGAAGGATTTAAAGAACTCATTTGTGAGCCCGTCGGGTCTCGGGCTTTTACTAGAGGGGAGGGCATCAATGACCTCAATGATTTCTGCTTCAGAGATAGGGGCATGCAGCAGGGAGTGAAGGTTGAGTGGTATCGTGTGGCGGGAAACCCTAGATATGGTTGCCATACAGTCCCTTCTAAGGTGAGAGAGGTTGTTCGAGGTCCCCAAGAGTCTCGTGAAGTGCTCTTCAATGATCCCAAAATTATCTTCTTTCGTATTGCATACATTGCCATTCAAGTTTAGCAATAAGGGGATCGAGTCTCTATTGTGTTTCCTTTTAAGGATACGACACATCTCTTTGGTGGGTTTGTCGGCTTTGCCAGCCCACAACTCTTTGAAGAAAATTTGCAAATTTTTTCTTTGTATTTCTTCCACATATCTCAACAGCGCTCTAATTTTTTGAAGACCTTTCTGGGCTTGAGATTTTCCTTTGTTCACTTCCTCCTCGAGCCTCCAGAGTCTGTGATAAAGAGCTTCTAGGTGAGCCCGCCGCAGTGTCTCTAGCATCTTCCTGGATCTAATCATGATATGTCGTGACTTATGGACCGCACTTCTCCAGCACTTGGCTGGGGACAAGCCGGAGGCGAACGCCTCCTTCCACACATCAGCAATTTCTTGATGGACGGAGGGGAGAGAGAAGGAGGGCACACTGGCATGGAACCAAGGAGCCTTACGAATCTTGGTGGAAGGTTGGAAAGTGATAACGATCGGGTGGTGATCAGAGATGGTGAGGTCTGTGCGTTGCGAGAGGGAAGGGTGGCCCCACTGATGAGTAAAACTCTAAGAGATGTAGCATCTATGAAGTCTACCTTTCCTCAGGTCCTCGTCCGCTTGGAGATTTGACCAAGAAAAACCATTTGAGCCTTTGAATTCGACCAAATCCAAGTGTAGTTTGGTTTTGTCCCACGTTTCTTTCTCCCGACTATCGATGACCCTGCCCATAGGGTCCTCCACCATGTTGAAGTCACAACAAATAAGCACGTTGTGGGGGAGCGAGTCCAAGGAGGCCCAAGTGTTCAGTCTCTCTGACTCCCCATTAGGGGCATACAAGGAAACAAGAGTAAAACAAAAGGGAGCACCAAAAGAAACAACAACCCATCGATGGTATTCATCTTCAATGGAGTTCTCAAGCTTTTCAAACCAGAATTGATTAATACCGATTACCGTTCCATCGGACCCTCGCTAGTGCGCCGTTGAAATCCAAACATGGGATGATGAGACATGTCTAATTTAATTTAATCAATTTTAATCTCTTGAATACATATAAATTCTGGGTTTAGGCTAATGTCACGAAGCCATTGACCAATGATGGTCGCTCTTGAGGGGTCGGTTAGCCCTCTAGCATTTAACAAGATGATGATCATTGTCGTAGTGAGCCCTCTTTGCAGGAGGGAGCTTTGTCCTTTCTTTTCTTGGATTCATCTTTCTTTTTCGCTAGAATCAGATCTCGAATTAGCAATAGGTTCTTGTGGGGATTTTTCGAGGGTAACTCCATAGGTTGTTTTCCTTTGTGGGATGCCTTCTACTGGGAAGAACTGCGCATCGTTTTCAACATCGTTTTCGGAATAGTCGATCTGATGACGGAACTTTCACTATCCATGTTATCTTCGTTACTAGTAGATTACAAGCACACCCACAAAGGGAAAATGATACAAGAATACATGAATGATACAAGATGTTCCACAACCCGAGACTGATAGGTATGAATAACTCGACTAGAGATGATACAAGAGATCCCACAACCCGGGATCTTAAGTATGAAACAAGATATCTCGATTACAAGAATTCCCTTCAGGGAGATGAACTAGATACAAGAAATAAATAGAAAGGATCTCGTTCCACGAGATTACAATAGGACAAGAAAGGATGTCCACGATACAAGACTAGACAAGACTGGAACAAGAGACAAGACTAGAACTTGAAAGAACTTACTTGGTGTTCATGACCCCTTGAGCTCCCAAGACTGGCATCCATAAGACTCAGAATGAACGTGGCCAACTCCTCCTTATATAGGTTTTCAAAGGCGGTGCTATATGGCGGTTACGATTTGATGATGTCATCATGATATCATCGACTTGAAACAACACCTCTGGATGTCAGAATTCAGCAAATAGATAGTCCATCTTGGGGTTTTGGCATGTTTCGAATGCAATGGTAGCATTAGATTCTCCAAAATCTAAACCAATCATGAGATATGTAAAGTCACATGGAATCTCAGGTTTAGGATGGTTTCCTTTGTGTCCATGACATCACCCCCCCTCAAGCGACGAGTTCCACGAGGAGTGGCCATGTTCTCTAACTTGGGTTTCATTGGATTCTTCTTATGGAATTCACGAACCTTGACTTTTGCTCTCTGAAGATTTTCTATGAGCTCCCAAGTAGGATCACTGATGTCATAGGTTTTCCAACAAATAAGGCATTCCAATCTTCCTTGAGAGATCCTTGAATCTAATACATGCACGATGTCGAATTCTTCATGTTCCTTAATCTTGATAGGTAGTGAAGGACTGGTTCTCTCTTTAGCTTCCTTGGGTTCTTCATGCGATAGATCCTCTGAGCTTCTACTAGAATGTTGTGGTCGTTCCAAGATCTTTGACGGAGAGCATTGAGTAAGCACACTTGCTTGATTGAACATGAACTCCTCCTTGTCCTTTATCTTCTTGTTATCTTCATTATTTGTATGCTTCATGTCATTCGTAATGACTTCTTGGCCTTCAAAGTTTCTTGATTTAGATTCTTGAGGAATAGTGTCTTCATTATTCAAGACTTCTGACTCTTGGACTTGAGGATTGAACTGATCGAGAGTGTTTACAATTTTGTGTGAATCTGACTTGGTTGGGTAGTTCGAGTTGAACTTTTGGGAAAGGTGTAAAGGTATTTTCTAGATAGGATGGAATCAAGTTGGTGGTGGTTTTGAGTGCCACTAGTTAATATCTTCCGAGTCAACTTCACTAGATGGTATCCGAAAAGTCCAAAAGTTGCAAGAAAATCCATTATCTTGCAAAATAAGTGTTTGGAGGTTAGTAGCTTTAGTAGTCTTAGGTAGAGTAGTTTTTTTTTAATATAAAGGAAGTTCGGCATTAGCCTACTCTCCCGGACTTGAATTAAATAAAGAAAAGTACAAGAGAAGGGGACTAGTGCCCACGGGACCCCCCAAACCCCACAAATCAGGGGAAGCTTTTACAAAGCCTAGATGGCGTTACAAAGAAGGTTAATCACCCTCTCATCACCCTCATGAGGGGCCCACTTGGGCTTAAGCTTGTTATTAATCAAAAGGAGTACTTGATGATGCCTGAAGGGGGGGGGGGATTTCTTACAATTAACAATCATTTTGCCAAGGAGGAACAACGATTTCTCAATTGACCACTCTTTGGGGGAGTCACCGAAGTTGAAAGCACATCGTTCCCACCAGATTTTCCATAGGACCTCCCCTCTGATGGCATGCCACAGAGTCGCGGAGCAGCCGATCGCTTCTCCTAGTAGGACTTGTTGCCAACTGAGATGTTTCTGGAGTCTAATTTTCTTTCCAACCGTCTCCCAGAGTCTGTTGGAGTTGGGGCAGGTAAAGAAGATGTGTGAAACATCTTCGATAGACCGGTAGCAGCGTTTGCACCAAGGAGGAATCCCACAAAATTTGCTAGCCTTAAGGTTGGTCCAGATTCCATGATGAAGAATCTGCCATAAGAGGACAGACTTTTTGGTTTCTATGAGGGGGTGCCAGATAGCCATGAACTTCATGTCCCACCGAAGTCGCGTCCATGACAGGCACCACTTCTTGTTGAGGTTAACCTGATAGTCAATCGTTTCTTTGATGTTTGGGATTTTTGATAGGCTATTCCCATTGTGCCATTTGAGACCAAGCGGGCTTGACATGTCATGTCCCATGAGAAGGCGAACTTTGTGTCGGTCCCAAGAGAGACATCTACTTTGCAAAGTGTTCCATTCTTCGTACGAAATGTTGATGCAAGGGTCAATATCTTCAAAGTTGATCCAGCGGTTGGTGTCTTGTTTCCAGAGATGTTTCCATTTTTTGAAGCCTTTATTCCATAACTTCTTGGCATTTTGAATGTTCATAGATTCCACACTCCGGATGCCATGGATCATGAACCAGATAGAGTCGTTTTGTTTGATACCAGATGCCCACTTCCAGTCTTCACTAATTCTTGTGTAGCTTTTGACTTTATTCCAACTCTTCCATAAAGAGCACACGAGATTAGAGCCTTTCGAGAAGACGGGGATCGGGGAAAACAACAAGGTCAAGATGTCAAGATTCTTCCAATTTGGGAAACCCATGAGAGCCAGCTCATTCTTGTTTCTTAGGTAGAGTAGTTTCTATGGATGGTATGGAAACTATTAAATGCTCTCTATGTGATGTAGGTTGTGGTGGCTCATTGGTAACCACTGGCATCTGACTCGGCACTTTTGGAGCTAGTTTCCATTCAACTCCGCTCAAAGTTTTTTGAGCCGTAATATTGTCGGAGGCTACCTAATTAATTCCAATTACACTAGAATTTTTGGTGTGGGATTTGGTTCTAATTGAGTTTTCTATTACTAAATCGACTTCTCACTGCTCATGGTTTTTTATCCACTGCATACTTCGGATAATTTTCTCCCAACCGCGGTAGTGGCATACGTTCAACTGCACCTTTAAATTGTTTCAGTCCCTAGCGGGTTGCCAATGTTAACCTCTACTTTGACATGTGCCACAATAATAGTTTTTTTTTTTTTATATAAAGGAAGTTCGGCAATAGCCTACTCTCCCGGACTTGAATTAAATTAAGAAAAAAGGGTACAATAGAATGGGACTAGTGCCCACGGGACCCCCCAAATCCCACAAAGCAGGGGAAGCTTGATTGAGTCCTAGGTTGCATTACAGAGAAGGTTAATCACCCTCTCGTCGCCCTCATGCGGGGCCCACTTGGGTTTGAGCTTGTTGTTGATCAAAAGGAGGACTTGATGGTGTCTGAAGGGGGGGCTTACTATTAACAATCCTTTTGCCAAGGAGGAATAGTGATTTCTCAATCGACCACTCCCTCGGGGGATCGTCGAAGTTAAGAGCACACCTCTCCCGCCAAATTTTCCACAGGACTTCCCCTCTGATGGCGTTCCAGAGTGTCGCAGAGCAGCCGATCGCTTCTCCCAAAAGGACTTTTTTCCAACTAAGCTGTTTTTGAAGTCTGATTTTCATTCCAACCGTCTGCCAGATTCTGTAGGAGTTGGGGCAAGTAAGGAAGATGTGTGGGACATCTTCGATAGCACGGTGGCAGCGTTTGCACCAAGGAGGGATCCCATAAAGTTTGCTAGCCTTATGGTTGGTCCAAATTCCTCGATGAAGAATTTGCCATAAGAGGACTGACTTCTTAATCTCTATTAGGGGGTGCCATATACCCATGAATTTCATGTCCCACCGAAGCCGCGTCCAAGATAGGCACCACTTCTTGTTGAGGCTGATCTGGAGGTCAACCGTTTCTTTGATGTTCGGGATTTTGAGTAGGCTATTTCCATTGTGCCATTTGAGACCAAGCGAGTTCGGAGAGTCATGTCCCATGAGAAGGCGAGTCTTGTGACGATCCCAAGCGAGGCATCTGCTTTGCAAAGTGTTCCATTCTTCGTAGGAGATGTTTATGCGAGGGTCGATATCCTCGAAGGTGATCCAGCTGTTGGTGTCATGTTTCCAGAGGTGTTTCCATTTTCTGAATCCTTTGTTCCATAACTTCTTGGCATTTTGAATGTTCCACGACTCCACACTCCGGATGCCATGTATCGGAAACCAGATAGAGTCGTTTTGTCTGATTCCGGCCGCCCACTTCCAGTCCTCACTAATTCTTGTGAAGCTTTTGACTTTATTCCAGCCCTTCCAGAGGGAGCACACGAGATTGGAGCCTTTCGGGAAGACGGGTATCGGGGAGAATAGCAGGGTCATGATGTCAAGATTCTTCCAGTTCGGGAGCCCCGTGAGGGCCAACTCATGCTTGTTTCTGAAGATCAGCTTGGCCCACGAGGCCTCCCTATTGCACCAAGCCTTAATCATCCATTTGGCTGCCAGTTTGTTAGCCATACACCCAATGTCCAGGATACCAAGCCCCCCACTATCTCTAGGGCTGGTGCAGATGGCCCATTTGATTTTAGGCACCCCCCTTCTGTTATTATCACCCGTCCAAAGAAAGTTTCTGCAGATACTATTCAGTTTGGATAGGCCTTGCTCATTCGGTCTCCAACAAGAAAGGAAATAGATGGTAGAAGAGAGGAGGAACGTGTTGATAACCATCGCACGTCCAGCGAGATTGATTTGCATGCCTCTCCAATAGTTAAGCTTGTTTTCAAGTTTGGCCAGCACCCAGTTCCATCGCTGCTCCATAGAGACGCCAAACCCCAAGGGGATTCCAAGAAGTCGAAAGATTTGGCCCTGCGGAATGATTTGACAGCCATGATCAATGAGAAGGCCAGGATGATGTCCCACAATAGCCCTAAAGGCAGTCTTAAAGTGGTTGATTTTGGATCCAGAGGCCTCACAAAAGGTATCAAGACACCTCCAGAAAGTCTCCAGGCTGGTATTATCATTGTGAACGAACGCGTTCATATCATCGGCAAAAAGTCTCATGATGATTTGACTGTGGTCGTGAGGCGGCCGGAGGCCTTTGATATTGCCAGCCTCCACATGATGTGCCACAAGTCTGCTCAGCCCCTCAGTGGCGATGGCAAAAAGAAGGGGGGCCAGAGGGCACCCTTGTCTAATAGATCTTTTAAGATGGATCGCCTTCGAAAGTTTGCCGTTAACGTTAATTTGGGCCGTTGCGTTTCCGAGAAGGGTCGCGTTCATCTTGGTGAATTTCTGAGTACATCCGAGATCTTGGAGCGACTGCAGAATATAGTCCCATTCTAGCCTATCGTAGGCTTTGTCAAAGTCGATCTTGAGGAAAACCACATCTTGATTAGACTCATTTGCAAATTGAATACCTTCCCAAATATCCATAATGGTTTCCAGGATAGACCTGCCTTTGATGAAACCTTTTTGGTCCTCACTAAGCCAAGATCTCAGGTGGCACGAGAGTCTGTTGGCAATGACTTTGGCGATGATCTTGTAACCTGTTTGGAGCATCGTAATAGGCCGCTAGTTCTCGATTCTGTTCTTTTCCCCCTTCTTGTGAATCAACTTGATAATTCCATTATTTAGACAAGAAGGAAGAGCACCAAACTTTAGCGCTTCTTGCCAAACCATCCGAAGAGGGGTGGCAACCACCAGCTTGAAGGATTTAAAGAACTCGTTAGTGAGTCCGTCGGGTCCCGGGCTTTTACCGAGGGGGAGGGCATCAATGACCTCAATGATTTCTGGTTCAGAGATAGGGGCATGAAGCAGGGAGTGGAGGTTGGGTGGTATTCTCCGGGGGGAAACCCTAGAAATAGCAGCCATGCAGTCCCTTCTATGGTGGGAGAGGGGGTTCGAGGTTCCCAGGAGTCTCGTGAAGTGCCCTTCGATGATGCCAAAATTATCTTCTTCCGAATTGCATACATTGCCATGTGGATCTAGCAGTAGGGGGATCGACTCTCTGTTGTGTTTCCTTTTAAGGATACGGCACATCTCTTTGGTGGGTTTGTCGGCTTTGCCGGCCCACCACTCCTTGAAGAAGATTTGCAAGTTTTTCCTTTGTATTTCTTCCTCGTATCTCAACATTGCTCTGATTTTTCGGAGACCTTTCTGGGCTTGGTATTTTCCTTTGTTCACTTCCTCCTCGAGCCGCCAGAGTCTTTGGTAAAGAGCTTCCCTACGAGCCCGTCGCAGAGTCTCGAGCATCTTCTTAGTTCTGATCATGATTTTACGAGACTTGTCGACCGCACTTCTCCAGCACTTGGCTGGGGCCAAGCCAGAGGCGAACGCCACCTTCCACACATCGGCAATCTCTTGATGGACGGAGGGGAGAGAGAAGGTGGTTGCGTTGGCATGGAACCACGGAGCCTTGCGGATCTTGTTTGAAGGTTGAAAAGTGATAACGATCGGGTAGTGATCAGAGATGGTGAGGTCAGAGCGTTGCCTGACGGTAGGGTGGCCCCACTGATGAGTAAAGCTCTGAGAGATGTAGCATCTATCGAGTCTAGCTTTCCTTAGGTCCTCGCCCGCTTGGAGATTCGACCAAGAAAAGCCATTCAAGTCTTTGAATTCAACCAAATCTAAGTGGAGTTTGGTCATGTCCCACGTTTCTTTCTCCCGACTGTCGATGACTCTACCCTTGCCCATCCATCTGTCCATAGGGTCCTCCACCATGTTGAAGTCTCCACATATAAGCACGTTGTGGGGAAGCGAGTCTAATGAAGCCCAAGTGTTCAGTCTCTCCAAATCCCCGTTAGGGGCGTAGAAAGAAACCATAGTAACACAAAGAGGAGCACCAAAAGAGACCGCAATCCAGCGGTGACTTACATCTTCAATGGAGTTCTCAAGCTTTTCAAGCCAGAGTTGTTTAACACCGATAACCGTTCCTCCAGACCCCCGCTGGTGCTTCGTTGGGATCCACACATGGGCCGAGGAGACCTGTCTGAGCCGTTTCTGGAGGTCTTCTCCGTCAATTTTAATCTCTTGAATACATATAATGTCTGGGTTTAAGCTAATGTCGCGAAGCCATTGACCTATGATGGTCGCTCTTGAGGGGTCGGTTAGCCCTCTAGCATTTAACGAGATGAAAATCATTTTTGTGTTGATCCCTCTTTGCGGGAGGGAGCTTTGTCCTTTCTTCTCTTGGCTTCATCTTTCTTTTTTGCTGGGATCTGATCCCGACTTAGAAATCGGTTCTTGTGGGGGCTTTTCCAGGGTAACTCCATAGGCTGCTTTCCTTTGCGGGATGCTCCTTTCTGGGGAGAATTGGGCCCCGTGCTCGACACCGTTTCCGGGATCGTCGATCCAATGATGGAACTTTCGTGCCACAATAATAGTTAAATGAACATAGTTAACAAAATTCAATCATAACATAGTCATCATCACTCGCACACTAGAAGGCTGATCAGGGTTCTTGGCATGAGGGAAATCTTGTCGCATGGCCCTAGAATTTTCCTTCACAATTACTATTATTAATCACACACTTCAATTACTCAAATGTTCATTCAACAACGTGCACACTAAGGCCTATGCTTTGAATCATTCCACACATACTTTACAAAGTTCATATCTTACCGAATACATCAACTTATCACTTGACAATGCAATGAACATGGAACAACAAACTTAGTTGAATAGAAATGAAGAGAATTTAACACTTCAATTGAAACCAATGAGCAAACTTAGTAGAACAAAAGTGAAGAGAATTTAACACTTCAATTTAAACCACGAACTCTACGCTAGTGCCCAAAGCACCACTAGTGGCTACCTTACACTACGTATGTGTTATGCGGTTATATCTTTTTTATTATTATTCCAACGAGTATAATTATACAAAAGATATTAATCCTTCGTTCGTAACATTTTCCTTCTCGATCGAATTTTTGGTCATTAGGATCATCAAAATCAATCGTTCCTTCTAGATAATCTAATTGATCAGTTAAGTTTTCCAAATCGTAGAGAAAAAATATTTTTTGGGACACTGCTAGATTGGGTGATTGCCAAATAAACAATTAGAGATTCTTCTCCTTCTATGCCTTACTTCCGTAATACCTTCATAATTGTTCTCATCAGAGTTTCTCTTACTTTCTTGGTTTTTTTTATAATTAAAATCAGCCTCTCCTATTCCACGTTTTGGACTCTTGTGAAACCTTGATTATTTTCACGTTGCACATTGGCATTACCTAAGTTCTTCTTTTGGATTTTTTGCCTTACGGGTTTTCCTTTGATTCTTTGACCCTACGTTCTAAAGTGAAATCATGCATTTGGCATGTTTTAATAGGTTACTTTGCCCTGAGGTTCTCAGTTCTATCTTAACTCATCTTTGCCGTGAGGTTTCACGACGGATAGGAGGAGCTATCCGTCGCGAGCGACTGGTGGCGACTGATTGATTTGGCAACGGATTGGGGCCTTGCGATTGACAAGAAGTGTCACGACTGATAGGAGAGGGCGTCAGTCACGATTGACTGGGGGCGTCAATCGCGTGCAACAAGTGACTCAAAAACCTTCGATTTCAAATCTCCTTTCCCGCTCGTTCTGTCTATCCGAGAAATCCGAAATCCTTCCCATCGTGGTGTGAGTCAGAGTTCCAAAGGACATGCCTCAAAATTTGAAGAGCAACGCGGGGTGCAACTATTGGCAGCTATCGGACGCGTGCTCTGGAGTTGTTTTTTCTTCTCATTAAGAGCTAATTTCAGTTCATGTTCAGAGAATAGGCTCGTGCGTTTTGAATGATTGCAATAAAAGTTTGAAGAGGAAAGTTTTTCAAAAAAGATAAGAGACCCTTGCCTACCCCCTCCTTGGTCGAGTGGGTCAAATCGCCAATGTTGTCTTGGGCGGTTTTGGAGGCTTCTTGAAATCGCCAATGTTGTCTTGGGCGGTTTTGTCTTGGGCGGTTTTGGAGATTAATGAGCTTGACTACCCAGGTGGGAAGCTACCTGAGATAGGCACCTACGACAAAGCCCTAGAGATCCCTGACAATAAAGAAACCCCCCAGGAGGGTTACACCACAAGCAAAGAAGATGGTTTCACCACCACAACATGGATAGTGAAAGTTCCATCATTGGATCGACGATCCCGGAAACAGTGCCGAGCACGGGGCCCAAGTTTCCCCAGCAAGGGGCATCCCGCAAAGGAAAACAGCCTATGGAGTTACCCTGGAAAAGCCCCCACAAGAACCGACTTCTAAGTCGGGATCAGATCCCAGCGAAAAAGAAAGACGAAGTCAAGAGAAGAAAGGACAAAGCTCCCTCCCGCAAAGAGGGATCAATGCAAAAATGATTGTCATCTCGCTGAATGCTCGAGGGCTAACCGACCCCTCAAGAGCGACCATCATCGGTCAATGGCTTCGCGACATTAGCTTAAACCCAGACTTTATATGTATTCAAGAGATTAAAATTGACGGAGAACACCTCCAGAAGCGGCTCAGACAGATCTCCTCGGCCCATGTGTGGATCCCAACGAAGCACCAGCGGGGGTCTGGAGGAACGGTTATCGGTGTTAAACAACTCTGGTTTGAAAAGCTTGAGAACTCCATTGAAGATGTAAGTCACCGTTGGATTGCTGTCTCTTTTGGTGCTCCTCTCTGTGTTACTTTGGTTTCTTTGTACGCCCCTAACGGGGATGTGGAGAGACTGAACACTTGGGCTTCCTTAGACTCGCTTCCCCACAACGTGCTTATTTGTGGAGACTTCAACATGGTGGAAGACCCTATGGACAGATGGATGGGCAAGGGCAGGGTCATCGACAGTCGGGAGAAAGACACGTGGGACATGACCAAACTCCACTTGGATTTGATTGAGTTCAAAGACTCGAGTGGCTTTTCTTGGTCGAATCTCCAAGCGGGCGAGGACCTGAGGAAAGCTAGACTCGATAGATGCTACATCTCTCAGAGTTTTACTCAACAGTGGGGCCACCCCACCATCACGCAACGCACTGACCTCACTATATCTGATCACTACCCGATCGTTATCACTTTTCAACCTTCCATCAAAACCCGCAAGGCTCCGTGGTTCCATGCCAACGCTTCCACCTTCTCTCTCCCTTCTGTCCACCAAGAAATTGCCGATGTGTGGAAAGCGGCGTTCGCCTCTGGCTTGGCCCCTGCCAAGTGCTGGAGAAGTGCGGTCGACAAGTCTCGTAAGATCATGATCAGAACTAAGAAGATGCTCGAGACTGTGCGGCGGGCTCGTAGGGAAGCCCTTTACCACAGACTCTGGCGGCTCGAGGAGGAAGTGAACAAAGGAAAACAACAAGCCCAGAAAGGCCTCAAAAAAATCAGAGCAGTGTTGAGATACGAGGAAGAAATACAAAGGAAAAACTTGCAGATCTTTTTAAAGGAGTGGTGGGCCGGCAAAGCCGACAAACCCACCAAAGAGATGTGTCGTATCCTTAAAAGGAAACACAACAGAGAGTCGATCCCCCTACTGCTAGACCCACATGGCAATGTATGCACTTCGGAAGAAGATAATTTTGGCATCATCGAGGGACACTTCACGAGACTCTTGGGAACCTCGAACCCCCTTTCCCACCATAGAAGGGATTGTATGGCTGCCATTTCTAGGGTTTCCCCCCGGAGGATACCACCCAACCTCCACTCCCTGCTTCATGCCCCTATCTCGGAATCAGAAATCATTGAGGTCATTGATGCCCTCCCTCTCGGTAAAAGCCCGGGACCCGACGGACTCACTAACGAGTTCTTTAAATCCTTCAAGCTGGTGGTTGCCACCCCTCTTCGGATGGTTTGGCAAGAAGCGCTAAAGTTTGGTTCTCTTCCTTCTTGTCTAAATAATGGAATTATCAAGTTGATTTACAAGAAGGGGGAAAAGAATAGAATCGAGAATTGGCGGCCTATTACGATGCTCCAAACAGGATACAAGATCATCGCCAAAGTCATTGCCAACAGACTCTCGTGCCACCTGAGATCTTGGCTTAGTGAGGATCAAAAAGGTTTCATCAAAGGCAGGTCTATCCTGGAAACCATTATGGATATTTGGGAAGGTATTCAATTTGCAAATGAGTCTAATCAAGATGTGGTTTTCCTCAAGATCGACTTTGACAAAGCCTACGACAGGCTAGAATGGGACTATATTCTGCAGTCGCTCAAAGATCTCGGACTTAGTCAGAAATTCACCAAGATGGTCGCGACCCTTCTCCGAAACGCAACGACCCAAATTAACGTTAACGGCAAACTTTCGAAGGCGATCCATCTTAGAAGATCGATTAGACAAGGGTGCCCTCTGGCCCCCCTTCTTTTTGCCATCGCCACTGAGGGGCTGAGCAGGCTTGTGGCTCATCATGTGGAGGCTGGCAATATCAAAGGCCTCCGGCTGCCTCACGACCACAGTCAAATCATCATGAGACTTTTTGCTGATGATATGAACGCATTCGTCCACAATGATAATACCAGCCTGGAGACCTTCTGGAGGTGTCTCGCTATCTTTTGTGATGCCTCTGGATCCAAAATCAACCACTCCAAGACCGCCTTTAGGGCTATCGTGGGACAGCATCCTGACCTTCTCACTGATCATGGCTGTCAAATCATTCCGCAGGGCCAAATCCTTCGACTTCTTGGAATCCCCTTGGGGTTTGGCGTCTCTATGGAGCAGCGATGGAACTGGGTGCTGGCTAAACTCGAAAACAAACTTAACTATTGGAGAGGTATGCAAATCAATCTCGCTGGGCGTGCGATGGTTATCAACACGTTCCTCCTCTCTTCTACCATCTATTTCCTTTCTTGTTGGAGACCGAGTGAGCAAGGCTTGTCCAAACTGAATAGTATTTGTAGAAACTTTCTTTGGACGGGTGATCATAACAGAAGGGGGGTGCCTAAAATCAAATGGGCCATCTGCACTAGCCCTAGGGATAGCGGGGGCCTTGGTATCCTGGACATTGGGTGTATGGCTAACAAACTGGCAGCTAAATGGATGATTAAGGCTTGGTGCAATAGGGAGGCCTCGTGGGCCAAGCTGATCTTCAGAAACAAGAATGAGTTGGCCCTCACGGGGTTCCCGAACTGGAAGAATCTTGACATCATGACCCTGCTTTTCTCCCCGATCCCCGTCTTCCCGAAAGGCTCCAATCTCGTGTGCTCCCTTTGGAAGGGCTGGAATAAAGTCAAAAGCTTCACAAGAATTAGTGAGGACTGGAAGTGGGCGGCCGGAATCAGACAAAACGACTCTATCTGGTTTCCGATACATGGCATCCGGAGTGTGGAGTCGTGGAACATCCAAAATGCCAAGAGGCTATGGAACAAAGGATTCAAAAAATGGAAACATCTCTGGAAACATGACACCAACAACTGGATCAGCTTTGAGGACATTGACCCTCGCATAAACATCTCCTACGAAGAATGGAACACCTTGCAAAGCAGATGCCTCGCTTGGGATCGTCACAAGACTCGCCTTCTCATGGGACACGACACTCCGAACTCGCTTGGTCTCAAATGGCACAATGGAAATAGCCTACCCAAAATTCCGAACACCAAAGAAACGGCTGACCTCCAGGTCAGCCTCAACAAGAAGTGGTGCCTGTCTTGGACGCGACTTCGGTGGGACATGAAATTCATGGGTATCTGGCACCCCCTTATTGAGATTAAGAAGTCTGTCCTCTTATGGCAAATTCTTCATCGAGGAATTTGGACCAACCATAAGGCTAGCAAACTTTGTGGGATCCCTCCTTGGTGCAAACGCTGCCACCGCGCTATCGAAGATGTCCCACACATCTTCCTTACTTGCCCCAACTCCTACAGAATCTAGCAGACGGTTGGAATGAAAATCAGACTTCAAAAACAGCTTAGTTGGAAACAAGTCCTTTTGGGAGAAGCGATCGGCTGCTCTGCGACACTCTGGAACGCCATCAGAGGGGAAGTCCTGTGGAAAATTTGGCGGGAGAGGTGTGCTCTCAACTTCGGCGATCCCCCCAGGGAGTGGTCGATTGAGAAATCACTTTTCCTCCTGGGCAAAAGGATCGTTAACAGTAAGAAGTCCCCCCCCTTCAGGCACCATCAAGTCCTCCTTTTGATCAACAACAAGCTCAAACCCAAGTGGGCCCCGCATGAGGGCGATGAGAGGGTGATTAACCTTCTCTGTAATGCAACCTAGGATTCATCCAAGCTTCCCCTGCTTTGTGGGATTTGGGGGGTCCCGTGGGCACTAGTCCCCTTCTATTGTACCTTTGTTTCTTAATTTAATTCAAGTCCGGGAGAGTAGGCTATTGCCGAACTTCCTTTATATTAAAAAAAAAAAAGATAAGAGACAAAACATACGAAAAAGAAGGGAAACAAATAGAAAAAGAAAAGAGAGAAAAGAGCTACCCTTTAATGTGGGTTGACCGTGGGCTATTCAAGATGGGCTTTTTTGCTGTTAATTCGAGGGTTAAAGAATGTGGCGGCAAAGTTTTTTTTGAGCCTCGTGTAGATTTTGCGAAATCTTTTTAATTTGGTCATGGATTTGGCGGCCCCCTCATTTGTGAGAAGTAACTTGGCCCCTCCTCCGGGGGAGACCAGTAACCTAGCCTCTCTGTTGGAGGGGGGGTCTTGTGCCGCCCCTAGGGCCTCCGAGAGTGTTGAACCCCCCATGGTCTCCCTCAGTAGATCCATAATTCTGTCAACTTAGGAGGAGCTCAAGAAAGTTTGCCTCATCGGCCAAATGTTTGGCCCCAGGCCCCCGCTCGAAACTGTGCGACAGTGACTTCGAAACGAGTGGTTCCCCCATGGACTAATTGTTTGTAAGTGTCAGTTCTTATCGGCAAGCCGCATGTTGCTAGTCTTTGAAAATGAAGATATGGTGTTTCGAGCCCTAAGCGTCGGCACCTGGCAACTCGGCTTGGTGACCCTCTGCCTATTTAGATGGTCCCCTAATTTTACTCCCGACAAATCAAAATCGCTTCGGTACCCCCTCTAGGTTGAGCTCCCTAACCTTCCATACTTCTTGTACAACTTCGTGTGGGACATTGTTTCTCCTATCGGCAAGCGGTTGGCCTCATGCGAGGACATAGGTGGTCTCATTTATGAAGGTGCAAGACACTCGTTCAACGCTCGGTGGCACCCTCAAATCTGTGTCGAGGCCGACCTCAGCATGTTGCTTCCATCGAAGATCAAAGTGGACTTGGGCGAAAGGAATGTATGGGAGCAAGACATCAATTACAAAAACCTTCCCAATGCGTGCTTTTGTTGTGGCCAACAAGGTCATAGGATTAAAGATTGCCCTTTGAGACAAAAAAGCAAGCAAAATCAAGAAGCCTCCAAAAACGCTCAAGACATCAAAGGCGCTTTGACCCACTGGACGAAGGAAGAGGAAGGCAAGGGCCCCCTTAATCCAGATGCTGATGCAGACGGGTTCATCGAAGTCAGAAGAAGAAGGAAAAGAAGCCCTAGGGTTACTTCTGAGCGAAACAACATGTCAGTTACCCCCTCTAGCAATTTGTATTGCAATCTGGAAAAGGAGATCAATGAGTTTGACTACCCAGGTGGGAACCAACTTAAGGCGGACACCAACGACAAAGCCCTAGAGATCCCTGACAATAAAGAAACCTCCCAGGAGGGCTACACTACAAGCAAAGAAGACGGCTTTACCACTAGTAATGAAGATAACATGGATAGTGAAAGTTCCATCATCGGATCGACTATTCCGGAAACGGTGTCAAAAACGGTGCCCAAGTCTTCCTAGCAGGAGGCATCCCGCAAAGGAAAACAACCTATGGAGTTACCCTAGAAAAGCCCCCACAAGAACCTATAGCTGATTCGGGATCCAATCCTAGTGAAAAAGAAAGATGAATCCAAGAAAAGAAAGGAAAAAGCTCCCTCCCGCAAAGAGGGCTCACTACGACAATGATCATCATCTCGTTAAACGCTAGAGGGCTAACTGACCCCTCAAGAGCGACCATCATTGGTCAATGGCTTTGTGACATTAGCCCAAACCCAGATTTTATATGTATTCAAGAGATTAAAATGAACGGAGAGGACCTCCAAAAGCGGTTTAGACATGTCTCCTCGACCCATGTTTGGATTTCAACGGCGCACCAGCGGGGGTCCGGTGGAACGGTAATCGGTATTAATCAACTATGGTTTGAAAAGATTGAGAACTCCATTGAAGATGAAAGGCATCGATGGATTGTTGTTTCTTTCGGTGCTCCTCTTTGTTTTACTCTTGTTTCTTTGTACGCCCCTAACGGGGAATTAGAGAGGCTGAACACATGGGCCTCCCTGGACTCGCTCCCCCACAACATGCTTATTTGTGGTGACTTCAACATGGTGGAGAAACCTATGGACAGATGGATGGGCAAGGGCAGGGTCATCGATAGCCGGGAGAAAGAAACGTGGGACAAAACCAAACTACACTTGGATTTGGTCAAATTCAAAGACTCAAATGGCTTTTCTTGGTCAAATCTCCAAGCGGGCGAGGACCTGAGGAAAGCTAGACTTGATAGATGCTCCATCTCCCAGCGTTTTACTCATCAGTGGGGCCACCCATCCCTTGCGCAATGCACCGACCTCACCATCTCTAATCACTACCCGATCATTATCACTTTCCAACCTTCCAACAGGAACCGTAAGGCTCCTTGGTTCCATGCTAGTGCGCCCACCTTCTCTCTCCCCTCCGTCCATCAAGAAATAGCTAGTGTGTGGAAGGAGGTGTTCGCCTCAGGCTTGTCCCCAGCCAAGTGCTGTAGAAGTGCGGTCGATAAGTCTAGACAAATCATGATTAGATCCAGGAAGATGCTCGAGACTGTGCGGCCGGCTCGTAGAGAAGCTCTTTATCACAGACTCTGGAGGCTCGAGGAGAAAGTGAACAAATGAAAATCTCAAGCCCAGAAAGGTCTTCAAAAAATCAGAGCGCTATTGAGATACGAGGAAGAAATACAAAGGAAAAATTTGCAAATTTTCTTCAAAGAGTGGTGGGCTGGCAAAGCTGACAAACCCACCAAAGAGATGTGCCGTATCCTTAAAAGGAAACATAACAGAGAATCGATCCCCTTATTGCTAGACTTAAATGGCAATGTATGCAATATAGAAGAAGATAATTTTGGGATCATTGAAGGGCACTTCACGAGACTCTTGGGGACCTCGAACCCCCTCTCCCACCATAGAAGGGACTATATGGCAACCATATCTAGGGTTTCCCCCCGCAGGATACCACTTAAGCTTCGCTCCCTGCTACATGCCCCTATCTCTGAAACAGAAATCATTGAGGTCATTGAGGCCCTCCCTCCCGGTAAAAGTCCGGGACTCGACGGGCTCACCAATGAGTTCTTTAAATCCTTCAAGTTGGCGAAAAAAAAGGGGAAAAAGAAGAGAATAGAGAACTGGTGTCCTATTACGATTCTCCAAACAGGATACAAGATCATTGCCAAAGTCATTGCCAACAGAATCTCTTGCCACTTGAGAGTGTGGTTAAGCGAGGACCAAAAAGGTTTCATCAAAGGCAGGTCAATTTTGGAAACCATTATAGATATTTGGGAAGGTCTTGAATTTTCAAATGAGTCCAAACAAGACATGGTTTTCCTCAAGATCGACTTTGATAAAGCCTACGACAGGCTAGAATGGGACTATATTTTGCAGTCGCTCCAAGATCTTGGATGTAGTAAAAAATTCACCAATATGATCGCGACCCTTCTCGGAAACGCATCGACCCAAATTAACATTAACGGAAAACTTTTGAAGGTGATCAAACTTAGAAGATCTATCAGACAAGGGTGCCCATTGGCTCCCCTTCTCTTTGCCATTGCCACGGAAGGGCTTAGCAGGCTTGTGGCGCATCAGGTGGAAACTGGTAATATCAAAGGCCTCCGTTTGCCTCACGACCACAGTCAGATCACCATGAGCCTTTTTGGCGATGATATGAACGCGTTTGTTCACAATGATTGTACCACCTTGGAGACGTTCTGGAGGTGTCTTGCTACTCATTGTGAAGCCTCTGGATCCATAATCAACCACTCTAAGACCGCCTTTAGAGCTATCGTGGGGTCTCAGCCCGGCCTTCTCAGCTGGCCAAACTTGAAAACAAGCTTAACTATTGGAGAGGTATGCAAATCAATCTTGTTGGTCATGCTATGGTTATCAACACATTCCTCCTTTCTTCTACCATTTATTTCCTTTCTTGTTGGAGACCAAAAGAGCAAGATCTGTCCAAACTGGATAGTATTTGTAGAAACTTGCTTTGGATTGGCGACCACAATAGAAGGGGGGTGCCTAAAATCAAATGTTCCATCTGCACCAGCCATAGAGATAGTGGGGGTCTTGGTATCCTGGACATCAGGTGCATGGCTAACAAACTGGTAGCCAAATGGATGATTAAGGCTTGGTGCAACGGGGAGGCCTCGTGGGCCAAGTTGATCTTCAAAAACAAGAACAAGTTGGCTCTCATGGGTTTCCCAAATTGGAAGAATCTCGACATCTTGACCTTGCTATTTTCCCCGATCCCCATCTTCCCGAAAGGCTTTAATCTCGTGTGCTCCCTATGGAAGAGTTGGAATAAAGTCAAAAGCTACACAAGAATTAGTGAAGACTGGAAGTGGGCTGCCGGTATCAGACAAAACGACTCTATCTGGTTTCCGATCCATGGCATCCGGAGTGTGGAATCTTGTAACATTCAAAATGCCAAGAAGTTATGGAACAAAGGCTTCAAAAATTGGAAACATCTCACTTCGAGGATATTAACCCTTGCATCAACATTTCGTACGAAGAATGGAACACTTTTCAAAGCACATGTCTTGCCTGGGATCGACACAAAACTCGCCTTCTCATGGGACACTACACATCGAGCTCGCTTGGTCTCAAATGGCACAATGGGAATAGCCTTTCAAAAATCCCGAACTTCAAAGAAATGATTGACTATCAGGTTAACCTCAACAAGAAGTAGTGCCTGTCATGGACCCGGCTTTGATGGGACATGAAGTTCATGGCTATCTGGCACCCTCGCATAGAAATCAAAAAGTCTGTCCTCTTATGGAAAATTCTTCATCATGGAATCTGGACCAACCTTAAGGCTAGCAAACTTTGTGGGATTCCTCCCTGGTGCAAACGCTGCTACCGGTCTATGGAAGATGTTCCACACATCTTCTTTACCTGCCCCAACTCCAATAGACTTTGGGAGACGGTTGGAAAGAAAATTAGACTTCAGAAACATCTCACTTGGTAGCAAGCCCTGTTGGGAGAAGCGATCGGCTGCTCCGCGACTCTTTGGAACGCCATCAGAAGGGAGGTCCTATGGAAAATGTGGCGGGAAAGATGTGCTTTCAACTTCGGTGACTCCCCCAAGGAGTGGTCAATTGAGAAATTGTTGTTCGTCCTTAGCAAAAGGATTGTTAACTATAAGAAATCCCCCCCCCCCCCCCCCTTCAGGCATCATCAAGTTCTCCTTTTGATCAATAACAAGCTTAAACCCAAATGGGCCCCTCATGAAGGTGATGAGAGGGTGATTAACTTTCTTTTAAATGCCATCTAAGCTCTGTAAAAGCTTCCCCTGCTTTGTGGGATTTGGGGGGTCGCGCGGGCACTAGTCCCCTTCTCTTGTACTTTTCTTTATTTAATTCAAGTCCGGGAGAGTAGACTAATGCCGAGCTTCCTTTATATTAAAAAAAAGATCGAACTTCCTGTTAAAAAATATTGAATAGAACTGCTTATTACATTTACCTGTGAAGTTGAAAAGGCATTAACCTTTTTTGACCTAACCACATATGAGATGCTTCGGTGCAACATGGAATATGAAAACAGACATCATTTATCGGGGGAATCTGGAGGAAAGCCATAAAGTTCCACCGAAATGAACTGATAATTATCTGTCATTTAGTGCTTTTTTCTTCTCTTCGATGATCTGAGATTATGCCACTTGCACTCATCTTTGATGAATCAGATCATAAATTTTGTTCTTAGTCATGATGGATGATTTGTTGACAGGTCACGGAAGTCAAAAGCAACGGCTTATTTCCGTCCATAATTATTGTGAAAATGATCACTCTTTTTCGATCTCATTGTCATATTTGAGTGTTGTGATTCCACTTTATTACAACTTTCGTTCTGTACAATCTGCGACTATCGTTGTGTACAATCTGCGACTATATTGTTTTAAAGGAAGTTTGATCATTGAAAGCTGCTCTTCCGATTTAGTTTTAATTAGTTGAAAATACAATGAAAAGTGGGCTGAGAACCCATGAGACCTTCCTATTTCCACAAAATCTTAGATGTCTAACAACTTTTAGGATAGAGAGTCCAAAGATGAGTTAAGATAGAACTGAGAAGTAGTTAACATGAAACTTCTTCTTGAAGCTCCAAGTATGAAAGCTGAGATTCTCGAAGTTATCAATTCACTTCCTAATGAGACAAGCCCTGGTCTTGATGTCCTCACCAATGAGCTTTTCAGAACCTTTAGACATGTGGATGTCACCTCTACATTTGGTGTGGCAAGACGTGGTTTCAATCGGTGCACTACCTGAATGTCCGCACAAAAAAGGAAACAAAAACAAGACTGAGAATTGGCGCCCAATTATGATGTTACAAAAATGCTACAAGATCATTGCTAAAGCTATTGCAAATAGAATTACCTATCAGTTCCAAAATTGGGTAAGTGAGGATAAAAAAGGATTCACCAAACTTCCCAGGAGGTCACCCATCCCAGTATTGTTCCCCCTAGAGCTCGCTTAACCGTGGCGATCTCTTGCCACTAAGCTACACTCTTGTGGTGTTTGAAGAAGGGGAAACACTAAGGTTGAAATAACCTTGAACTTTTTTGGTCCCTCAAAGCTTCATTTTTGCTTTCAAAGCCTATTTTTGAAGCAATTTTGGGGTGTTTTTGGAGCCATTTCGGAGTACTTTCGCACATAATTCTCTTCACATAGGTCCAAGAACATCAAGAAGAGTGTTCCTTGTACTTCTCAAAAAATAAATATCAAGCTTTGGGGCTGCATTTTCAGCCACACTCGTAAAACTACAGGTTTCTCGAGGGGTTTTCAGTTTTGGTGGGAGCAATCGCTGCAAAATTTATGCAAGTTTTTAAAGCCTAAAACATCAGAGTTGACAGACACTTGCAGGTGTTATTGGCTAGTTTTTGCGCTGTGTATTCAGCTTTTTAGTGTCATTTTACTGCATATATTGAGCATATACACACCATGTACGCTTCGATGGATACCGCTTATGTACGTCCATGTGGTCATTGATGTAGCGGTTACGTTCTTTGCATAAAGCCTTTTACGTTTGATAAAGAGGGTCGTGGTGAGGTTTTCTTAACTGGGAGACACCCAGATGTCGGGGTCTCTTCGGTGATGCAGGTGGAAGACTTACCAAGCCTCGCCATAGGAGATGTATGATAGTTGTTCATAGGTGCTCAATAAGCCTAGTTGGCTTCTATTGGGTAACTGATTATATATGCAGTGGAGTCAGTGATTCACTATGCATGTAGACATGTCACTACTTGCAGTTTTATGATACTTGACACTGGTCATATGCTAATTTTACATAGGATACTCTGGCAAAATTTTTCCAGATTTCTAGTTTAGTCAACTATATAGTGGTCGATTTACTCCTTGATACACTTATTTGTTGGTTTTTGGATGCTTCTAGCTCCATTATCATACTATTCAGTTCTCTACGATCATGGCATCAAAGGTCTCAAGCACATCCGGTGGATCAGGGTCTAGTGCTAGTGTTCTGAGGAGGAGCTCTAACTTGCAGGGCAAAGACCATTTTGAGATCCGAAAATTTGATGGCACAAACTTGGCTCTATGGAAGAATAAGATTAAAGATGTGCTGATTCAAAGGAGGCAATGGAAGCCAGTAAATGGGATTTCAAAGAAGCTTGCTGACATGGATGAAGATGATTGGGATGAGTTAGATGAAATGGTGAGGTCTACCATTCACTTGCACCTGGCAGATAATGTTTACTTTACAGTATTAGACTGTGAAAGTGCAGAGGAGCTTCAGAAGAAGTTATGCAATACATATGAAAAAGAGACGGCATCAAATAAAGTGTATCTGATGAGAAAATTATATGACCTTCGTATGGACACAGATAGTGTTGCTGCTCATTTAAATGAGTTTGATGCTAGATTCTCCCAGTTACAGGCTCCAAAAATGGATATGGATAATGAAATGAAAGCAGTATTGTTGTTATGCACCCTGCCATCATCATGGGATACGTTTTGCACAGCTATTAGCAACAGTGCACTTGGTGGTAAACTCGTCTATGATGACATATGTGGAGCACTCTTGAGTGAGGAGATTCATAGAAAATCTATGGTTGGCACTCAGAGTGGAGATGCATATAATGTTCGTGATTCTTACCAAGGAGAGAATCAACAACGTGGCAGGAGCAAGAACAAGGAAAAGAATGGTCAACGAAATAAGAGTAGAAGTAAATCAAGGAAGAGGGATATCGAATGCCATTATTGTCATAAGAAAGGACACATGAAGAAAGACTGTTATGCATTAAAGAATGCTAAAAGTAAAGGACAAAATGTTGATGGGCATGTTAAACAATTACCTGCACCATCTACTTCGACTGTGAAGATTGAAGAAGTTAATGCTATTTCTGATGATGCTGATGTGTTCACACTTGATAGTACTGTGCCATCTAAGGCACTTCTGACTGATTCTCTTTCCCACACCTGGTTGTTAGATTCTGGTGCTTCTTTCCATGTGACACCACATAGAGAATGGTTCTCTAATTATGCAGCAAAGTCTCTTGGTACCGTGTGACTTTGTGACTCTTACCAGTGTGATGTTGTGGGGATTGGAGATGTGGTTGTGTAGTTCATTGATGGTTCAAAATTTACTATGCATAATGTACACCATGTACGTCAATTATCACGTAGTTTGATGTCAGTTGGTCAACTTGATGACCTTGGTTACAAGGTGGTCTTCTATGCTCAGTCCTTTCATATATCAAAGGGCAATATGGTTATTGCAAAAGGAAGCAAAGTTGTCTCACTTTATCCTTTATTTGTATCACAGAAAGAACACTTGTTAGTTGTTACTGAAGAGCCTATGGCTTGTATTTGGCATGGTCGTTTGGGCCATATATCTCGTAGTGGAATAAAAAATCTTTCTCATTCTCGCTACTTACCTGTGTTATCTTTCTCTGATTTTTCATTTTGTGAGCATTGTCAATAGGAAAGCAAACCAGAAATGTGCATAGAACGCACATTGACTCTTCAATTCAGCCTTTAGATCTCGTTCATATAGATGTGTGTGGTCCTATGCCCACTAGGTCCTTAGGTCGTTCTCTTTACTTTGTCACTTTCATAGATGATGCTACTAAAAAAGTCTGGGTATATCCTATCAAATCAAAGGATGATGTATTCCCTACTTTCAGAAAATGGCTTGCTTCAGTTGAGACTGAAAAAGGAACTAAGCTTAAGGCTTTACGTTCAGATAATGGGGGTGAGTATACCTCACATGAATTCAGCCTTTTCTGTCAGTCTAGAGGGATTCGTAGAGAGTTTACAACTCCTTATAACCCAGTACAGAATGGTGTAGCTGAGAGGTTGAATAGAACTATTCAAGATAGAGTAGTCTCTATGTTGCATCATGCAAACCTCTCACAAGGTTTTTGGGGAGAAGCAGTATTGACTGCAGTTCATGTGATTAACCTTTCACCTAATACTGCCAAAGGTCTGAAAGTGGCACAAGAGTTATGGACAGGGAAACCACCATATTATGATCATCTTCGAGTTTTTGGGTGTGAAGCATATGTTCATATACCCAAGAATCTTAGACAAAAGTTGGATCATAAGTCAAGGAAATGCATTTTTCTTGGATATGGTCGAGAAGGAAAATTTGGATATCGCTTATGGGATCTTGAAACACGGTCAGTGATCCGAAGTAGTGATGTCATTTTAGTGAGTCTAAGATGCATAAACAGCCCATTAAGGAGGTTGAAGTGAGATGAGTCGTGTTTGAGGATACTAGTCCTCCGATTAGCATGCATAAAAATGCTGCACATAGGGATGTTCAAGAGAATTTCCATTCAGATGAGTCTGCACATGTTCCTGTTCAACAACCATTGAGACGTTCTGCATGTGTCTCATATCCACCTGATAGATATGTTCCAGGTTTAGATTTTGTTATGCTAACAGATGCCGGTGAGCCTTCTTTCTACAAAGAGGCTATGCAGACAGAGGATCATGTCAAGTGGGAGCGTGCCATGAAGAGTGAGTTGGATTCTATTCACAAGAATGGTACTTGGGACTTAGTACCTTTGCCAAATGGCGGGAGAGCTTTACCATGTAAATGGGTATATAAGCTGAAATTCACATCAGATAGTGCTTCTCCAAAATATAAAGCACAACTTGTTGCAAAGAATTTTAAGCAACAACATGGTGTTGATTTTGAGGAAATCTTCTCTGTAGTGGTCAAGATGACTACTTTGCGCATGTTGCTTGGATTCGTTGCAATGGAGGACTTAGAGCTAGTCCAAATGGATGTGAAAACAGCTTTCTTGCATGGAGATCTTACAGATGAGATCTATATGGAACAACCAGAGGGTTATGTAGTCCCTGGGAAGGAAAGTCTAGTTTGTAAGCTCAAGAAGATCTTGTATGGACTTAAACAGTCTCCTAGACAATGGTACCAAAAGTTTGATGCTTTTATGAAGTCCCAAGGCTATTCTCGGAGCAATGAGGGTCATTGTCTCTACACAAAGAGATGTTCTGATGGCAGCTTGATATGCCTGATACTTTACGTCGATGATATGTTGATTGCTGGGAAGTCCTCTTATGATTTGTCAATTCTCAAAAAGAAGTTGAGTCAGACATTTGATATGAAGGATTTGGGGATGCCAAACATATTCTTGGCATGCACATTACTCGTGATAGGAGTAAAAGATGCATATACTTGTCTCAAAGTGAGTACATATCCAAAGAACTTCATTGATTCAATATGCAGGGTGGAAAGGCATTGAGTACACCTTTACCCATATATGTGAAATTGAGCAAGGATGACTGCCCCAAATCAGATGAGGAAAAGGAATTCATGACCAAAATTCCCTATCAGTCTTCTATTGGTAGTCTCATGTATGCTATGGTAGCTATGAGACCAGACATTGCATTTGCAGTGGGAGTTGTGAGCAGATATATGTCTAATCCTGGCAAGAAACATTGGGAAGCGATCAAAACAATTTTGAGATATCTGCGTGGCACTAAGGACAAGTGTCTATGCTTAGGTAGAGGGAAAGCATCCATGATTGGTTACACATATTCTGACTATGCTGGTTGTGTAGACAATCGTAAGTCTACATCAGGGTACATTTTTCATTTTGCTGGAGGTGCTATCTCTTGGAGATCTCGTCTTCAAGAATTTACAAGTGTTTCCACCACAGAAGCAGAGTATGTTGTAGCAAGTGAGGCATGTAAGGAAGCATTGTGGATTTCTCGTCTTGCTTGTGATATGGGTTTACCTCAGCATGTACCTCACTTGCTTAGTGATAGTCAGAGTGCCATTGCTTTGGCTAAGAATCCGGTCTATCATGCAAAGACCAAGCACATTGAGGTGAGGTATCACTTCATTAGAGATTGCTTAGCCACTGAGAGCATTATTCTTGAGAAGGTTCACACTCGAGATAATGCTGCAGATGCTTTGACTAAAGCTCTACCACAGGATAGCTTTCGACACTGTTGTCACTTGAAGGGGGTTACTTGATTCTTGATCTTGCGCAGTCACTTGTATACTGTGTAACATGCCCATCAGGTGGGAGGTATAGTTTGTATACTTACACTCAGGTATTCTTTATTATTCTTTATTTTTCTCCCATAGTTACTCTGGCCATATTGGCCTTTAGTGGGAGATTGTTACCATTAGTGTCCATGTGAAAGACCAAATGGCCACCGGACACTTCTTTGTATATGTTCTTTAATAAAACATATAGTGGCCTGGTCAGTCACAGACAGTAAGTTCGACCGCATTTGTAAGACCTAAGAAGTCTGTCTTCGTGCTCCTTGTGTATTGTGTTTTTTGCGTAATCTACTGCCTCTCTACGGAGTACTGTGTGCGGCCTCAGGAGCTCACTTTTCTACTCCGAGCATATCATCGTGGAGCTCTCAAGAAGGAGAGCGCACTGTGGTGCATCGCCATCGAAATACTTCAATAAACCTGCTTGACACCTTGGCAATGCATAAACGTGCTCATCTATGAGATAGCAATCTAAATATCTAGTTGAGTAATGCATAAGTAAATCAAGCATCCAACACCCTCTTGATAGAGAACAACATCAAATGCATCTCCAACATCATGAAGACTCAAACATAAACCTATCTCCATATAAGTGGCAATATGTTTGTAGCGTTCAAGGCCGAAAAGCTGCAATAACATGTAAATATATTTGGTTTTACACAAAGCTATTCCACCATCCACTTGCATAAATTAAATGCCCAAATAATTATGCAAATGCCCAAAATCAGACATCTCAAATGAGGCATGCAAATCAGCCTTAAAATCATCAATATGTTTCTCATGAGGACTAGTGAGAAGCATGTCATCAACATAGACAAGAATGATCAGAAGCACATCATTTCCATGCCTAACATATAAGGTGCTTTCAGTTGGATTTCTCTCAAAACCATGTGCAATAAAATAGACATGTATCTTTTCATACCAAGCACGTGGTGCTTGCTTTAAACCATAAAATGCCTTCTTCAACCTGAACAGTTTGTTTTCATGACCTAAGCCATGAGGCTGAAAAATATACACTTCCTCATGATAATCACCATTTAAGAATGCAATTTTAATGTGCAACTGATGTACATTCCAACAATGATGAGCTGCAAGTGCACATATGCTATGAATAGTAGTCATTTGGCATGTAGGAGCAAAGGTCTCATCAAAATCAATGCCTCTTTCCTAACCATAAGCCTTTGCAATAAGCTTAGCTTTATACCTGTCAACTATTCCATCAGGCTTACGTTTCAGCTTGTATAGCCACTTAGTGCCAATAACATAGCGATCTGATGCAAAAGAAGCACTATGAGAAAATGAACAAGTATGATATGATAGAGTTGCATCTAATTTGCTATCTTGTGAAGTCTGCACTAGACATTTAGGCATAGTTTTTACCTCCTCTATATCAATTCTCTCATCAACAAAAGCATCTTTTAAATCTTCATAAGAAATGGAATGATCTGCATCATCATATGAAACCTATAAAGACTAAGAAGTTGTTTCATTAGGACCATCCCTAGACTATGCACTCATAAAAAAGAGGCAGCAAAGTGTCATACATGTCATTGGAGATAATTGATGTCTCCTTAGTACATGAAAGTAATGGCTGAGTAGCATCTTCCACAAAAACAAACTCATGGCTAACCAAAATGCGTTTAGTACGTGGATGATACAAACGATAGCCTTTTCTTTTAGAACTCTACCCAAAAAAAATAAATTTCACTACTTTATCATCCAATTTCCTATGTTGTTGTTCACACACTAATGCAAATGCCATATGGAATGATAGACTGTAGTGCTTTAGTGGGACACCTGTTAAGTACACATGTTGCACACATAGGAGCCTCAAGCCAGAAACTATGTGGTAAAGCCTCACTCTTGATCATATACCTCTCCATCTCCATGAGTGACCTATTTTTCCATTTAGAAATAGTTCAACTCAAAAGGAGACATACCTGTCACCTTCTGAGGCCTATTGTTATAAGCAAACTCAACTAGTGGCAAACAACTATCCCAATATGTATGTCTCTCATGCACATATACCCTCAATATGTCCTCTAAAATCTTGTTGACCTTCTCGGTTTGACCATCTATCTAAGGATGATCACCACTACTCATCTTTAATGATACCTTCAGTTTGTCAAATAGAAACTTCCAACAGTGTCTTGTGGATCTGATATCCCTATATGGAACTATTGATGTGAGTAACCCATGCAATCTGAAGACATGTTGGATAAAAAACTCTGCTACCTATAGAGCTTCTATTTTCTCATGCATGGGTCTGAAATGAGCCATCTTGCTCAATTTGTCTACCACAACTAGGATAGTATCCTACTTCCTTTGGGTCTGCAATAACCTGACTATGAAGTCCATGGATACACTATCCCAATTATGATCTAGAATATGTAAAGGATGCAAAAGACTTGGTGTCTCTACCCTTTCTGCTTTCTTGACTTGAAACATAAAACATTGTTGAACATAAGTGTGGATTCTTGCTAATCTAGGCCACCAAAATGTTCTTCTAACAAGATGTATTGTCTTGTCAACACCAGGATTTCCTACACAATGCACATCATGGTAATCATGCATGACTTTTCTCAAATCCTAAGAATCCGGTACGCAAACTTGTCCTTTCTGTTTGACTGTTCCATTCTATTATGAGAAGTTGGAAAACGGAATGGACATGTTCCCTGCACTAGTGGAAGAAACAGTTGAAGATGTCCCTCTCCTATAAGTAATCACTGATGGCCCTAATAATCTGTAACAAATGTGGATCTTTCACCTATGCTTCCGTTATCTCTTGAAGCAATGAGCTTTCTAGGATTATAAATCTCATTTGACACAGTATCCGTGATAGCACATTAGCAACTATTTTCTCTTTGCCTCTTCTTTAAAGGATTTCCAAGTGAAATTCCTACATGAGCTCAACCCAATGAGCTTGTCTGCCTCGAAGATCTGGCTCACTATAAAAATACTTAAGTGTATGGTGATCTATGTATACCTTAAGGTCTGCACCATAAAGATAGTGTATCCACACTTTAAGTGCATGCACCACTACATACAACTCCTATTGATCCACTGGCCAGATGCATTGTGCACTAGTCAATTTCTTGATCTTAAAAGCTATTGGCCTACCATCTTGGCTCAAAACCACCCCTATGGCTATGCCACTAGCATATGTCTCTAACTCAGAGGGTTTATGTGGATCGACCACTTTCAGTATAGGAGGCTCTGAAACAGACTGTTTGAGAGTATCAGATGTATCTTGTTGCTCTTGCTTCCATGCAAATGGAACTTTGCCTTGAAGCTAGTTCATCATAGGCGCTACTATCAACGAATATGAAGAGATGAGTTTTGGATAGAAATTGGAAAGTCCTAAAATTGACCATAACTGCCCCTTTACTGAATCTTCTCTGGATTCTCTCGGCAAGGGCCATCATGCAACACTTATTCCCATTACTATTAAGTACCTTAGGGTATCCCCCGAGCTTGGGACCTTGGCTAGCTAGCCCTTGTCCCTCACACACATGGACTGATCCCTATGGATCAATGTCATGATCCTTGTGGATCAATGTCTGAGAGGTGGGTAAGGAAAGTGGATAAATTTACTAAAGATGTGCATGATGTCTTTTAGAAGAAGTAGTCAAAGGAAGTGATCCATTTTATGATTGATATCGACGGTCTTGAGTGCAAGACAGATAAAGAAAATAGTATGTTGATTGTGAATCACTTCACGTAGATTCCTCTTATGCCTCATAGAGGTGGTAGCATGGTGGCCATCTCTAAAGTTATAACCAAAAGAATTCCATAGTATGAATCCTCTTCTTGAAGCTCCTGTTTCAAACCTTCAAGGATGTGGTGATTATTCCATTATCTTTGGTGTGTCAAGAGGCTCTATCTTTTGGCAGACTACCCAAAATACTCAGCGAAGGTGTTATCAATATTATTAATGAAAAATGTAGCAAAAATAGGTTTGAAAAATGGTGTCTAATTATGATGTTACAAATCAACTATTGGCTCCCTGACTATGGTTATTGATAATTGCATTGCTTGTGAGCTTCAAAATTGGATGAATGAGAATTAGAAGGGGTTCATGAAGGGGAGGTCCATCCTTAAGGCTATCACTGATGTTTGTGCTTGGAGTCCTCATGAGGAGCATCATTGATCATAGATATACATTTGTGCCCTAAATTCTTGAGACCCTTGAGACAGATATGCAGTAGGGAGCAGTTCTTGTTGTTCATCACCTTGTTGTTTCTTGATATCTAGATGTGCCAAAGGATATGGCTTCTCTAGATGTTCAAGAGCACATAGTCCATACCCTTGCTAGACCCCACTAGGGTTTCTCTATAGGAGAGGTCGACCTGCATTTTATGACAGATAGGAGAGAGCAAGCACCAAGATTTTTTAGTATGCCCGCAGCTGAAGAAAAGATGGGGGATGTCCTCCTCATTGTCACAAAATTTACAAACTTCAATTTTGAATCCATATTTCCTGGCTTTGGACCCGCACCAAACCCCATTGTGTAGGATGAGCCACATCAAAGAAGAGTGCTTGAGGTTCCAAAAGCTCGAAAACCTATGTTGCCCCTGAGCAGCATTCTAGCAAAGCTTCCATCTGGAATTAAGTTTATGTAGTATAGTGGTGACAATTCCTCTCTATTTTTTGAATCTTCTCAGCATTACCTGAGTGATCTCTATCAAGCTAACCCTTGTTCTCTGATGAGAGTTAGCAAGTCTGTTCACTAGCATGCTTTTGTGCTCCAACAGAACCTGCAAGCACCCAATGGAGAGGTTTGAACTGGTAGCAATTTGCTTATTGGATAGAAGCTAGTTATTATCACATAAATCTCTCCACGAAGAGAATCCATGAATGCAGCATTTGTGTTGCTTAATGCCCAGAGAGCCATTCTCCCATAGTGAGAGCCATCCACTCTAGATACTTGCGTGCATGAAGAAGTCAGAAAGAAGAAAATAGTTGGGGAAACATTTAGTTTTGACCTCCATCCAAGCATTCCAAAACCTGTAAGAGATGATGCTACCAACAAGAGTGTAAGAGTGAGGAGAAACCATTATGTCCGAGAGATTATGCCCTTTCCAAGCTTTGTAATTAGTCAGGTAGAATTTGTGCAAGTTACATTTCAGGAGGAGATCCCAAATGTCTGTGGATTAAACATCCCTAGCTACCCATTTGGTTGAAAGTTTTGTGGCCATTTTGATAGGGTACTAGATGCCAAGCCCACCCTCTTTTTTAGGGAGACAACAGGTGGTCCATGCCACTTTGGGGATTCTGTTTTGGTGATTGTTGCCACCCCCACAAGAACCTTCTTGAGAGAGCAAAAACCAAATTACAATCATTGTTTATTAGGCAACCAACACGACAAAAAGTACACAAGGGAGGGTGAAATGTACTGGTTTAGAACAAAGACTCTATGGGAGAGGGAGGATTGACAAGCATACCATTGAAAGATCTTCCTTCTAAACTTGTTCATAATCCAGTACCACCTTTGGTTAAGGGACACCTGGAACCCCATGGGGATACCCAACAGTCTAAAAATTTCCCCTTCCTTAATAATGTCACAGCCGAAAGAAGTGATAGAGGGGGGCACTTGATTGGTGGAAGCTTTAGAGGCTATGTTTCTATGGTTAATATGGGACCCACTAGCTAAACAAAAGGTGTTTAGGCAGTTAAGCACATAATCATCATAATTAGGCTCAGCTTTAACCAAAATATTAGTGTCATTAGCAAAAGCCTGAAGGCAGAGTTGATTGGAGGACCGTGAATGGAAATCCCTTCAAGCTTGTTGTTGGACAAGGCATCCTTGAGCAACCACACAAGGCAGTCACTAGCAATGGCAAAGAGGAGGGGGGGGGGGCAAGGGGGCATCCTTGTCTAATGGATCTCTTGATTCTGAAGTGGGGAGAGAGAGCGCAATTCAAAGAGACTCGAGAATGAGCATTGCCAAATAAGGTACTCATAACTCTAATCAAATGCTTTCCAAGCGCAATATCATGAAGGAATTGGAGAATAAAGTCCCATTCCATTCTATCATAGGCTTTGTCAAAGTCTACCTTAAAAAACTAGAAGTGTTGGTTGGAATCTTGGGCAAAGTCAATACCTTTTGAAAGGGAGATGATAGCATTCAAAATGAAGCAGCCTTTGATGAAACCTTTTTGTTCAAACAGGATAAAGTCTTTCATATAAGGATTGAGTCTTCTAGCCAAGCTAGAGGCTACGATCTTATAGATAGAGGTTAAGCAGATAATAGGTCTCTAGTTGTTGAGATCCTCCTTAGGTCCTCTCTTATGAATTAATTTTACAACTCCAGTGTTAATCTCAATATGAAGAGTGCCTTTTCTAATAGCTTCTTTCCACATACAGAGAATGAAGGGGGTCACAAAATCATCAAGATCAATGAAAAACTCATTAGGAATACCATCAAGACCACCAGATTTGCACGGTTTCAATTTACCAATGGTTTCTTTAATCTCATCGATAGTGAGGGGCAGGTCTAGCAAGGTAGCTAGGGGGTAGAAACATTTTTCTTTCTCTTGAAGGCAATGGTAGCTCTGGCTCCGTGGATATCCTCCCCCACTTGGGAGAACTAGAGAAGGCATCTATAAAGAAGCGTGTAGCCTCTTGCAAATTCTCCTCCATACTAATAGCAACACCACCAGACTGTTTCATCAACATTAGAATGAATTCCTTACATTTCTTTTTTTGAGTAGAGAAACAGGAACTGGTTGGGACGGTTGACTCTCCCCGCCCAAAATTCTCTTGAAGCAGAGAGAAGGCTACTAGCCTCAAGGTAGACCTCATATTTTAATCTCTCCTGAAGGCATAAAATTTTATCCATAAGGTTGGGTCCTTTAGAGGCCAATATGGAGTCTATATCTCTAGAGATTTGTTGCCTTCTTCTATACCTAGTGTTTTGTCTGAGGTTCCTATAGTGAGTGAAAAGAGCTTGCACTTCCTTAACGGCTTTAGACCTAGCAACCAAAGGGCTGGGGCAAACCCTAAAGTATTTGAGAAATATCTCCTTCGTGTGCTTGATGACACAGGGGATTTGAAGCAGGGTAGGGTCCAAGTGCAGCCAGCCGGCCTTAAAGTTGTGGTAAGGGTTCCTCAAGGAGATAAGCAAACATAGGTGGTCAGACATACAGATGGTCTTATCAGTGAGGGCCTTGACATGTTGAAATGACTAGCTGCATGGAAGTGTTTAGCTTTCTATTTGTTATTCTAGATGAAGCCAGAATGGTCAGAGATATCCAAAAGATCATGAGTAGCAACTAAATTAAGCGAAGTAGACCGTTCATGACCAGAGACAGTGTTACCTTGCTTGTTATGTCTATCCCTTAGGGAAGTGACCATGTTAAAGTCACCAGCTAACAGGATGGGGCCTTGGGGCTTTCTAATCTCTTCCCAACAAAGACTTCTTTGGGAAGAGTAGTTCGAAGCATAAAGACTTATGATGGTGCAACCGTAGAGTTTAGCAAGGGAGACACCAATCCATTGGTGTGAGGGGATGATGAGAACATCTTAAACAAGATGTTTGATGGAGAGGGAGAACCCAAGAGAGCCCCTCCCTTGACCAAAAGGGTGATTAGTACAAAACCACTCATGCTTATTGGATACTATATTAAGATGCACCATAATTTTATTCTTGTTCACTTTGAGCTCCTGAAGACATAAAAAATCAGTCATAATAGAGCTATCAAAAATCCACTTAGCAAACATTTTAGCCCTTACTAGATCAGTGACCCCTTTCATATTGTAAGACAACATATTGATGTTCATCATAAACGAATTAAAGAAGCAACAGGCTAGGCACAAGAGATACATCATTTTTGGATATTTTCAGTTTGTTCAGAGAAATGGATTTCTTCAATATCTCCTTCCTCTTAGACCTGTAGTTACCTCCAATGTGTCGAGCCTTGCTTACATGTTGCCAAAGAGGAGCCTCATTTTCCTTTTGGTTGCCCAATGACTCGTCCTCTTCAATTCCCCTGTGTTGCATTTCTCGAATGCAAGCTTCATCTGTGTTGCTTAACTCAATGGAGAACTTGCTAGAATCTGGAGCAAAATGGTCAGGACAATTCACTTCAGGAAATAGAGCTGAAAAGGCATGGCTGATATTTGAAGATTTTTTTTTTTGTTTATGATGGTGGTCCAATCCTCACTATCTGTATTGTGATTAGAATTTACTTGTTTAACCTTGGGAGGAGCCTTAGACCCGATGGGAGCCAAAGGAGTGACTTGTTTACCAGAGGGATGGATCATCTAGACAGTAGACTTTTGCAAGACCTCAACCAATTAGAGACCTCTTCAAGAAGAGCATCAAAAGAGTTACCCTAGGTTGTTTTTACCTCTTTTTTTTATACTTAGCCTGCTGCTTTTTAGGAAGAGCGACTCATGGAGCTGCTAGGGAGGAGTTCTGATTGTCTAAAGAGTTGATAGTTGGTTGTTGTAAGTCACGAAGTAGGGGCCACTCTTTCACCCAATGACCTTGCCAGAAGCATTGGGAAAATTATGATACACCACTTTTTGCTCATGTAAGCACATCCCTTCATAATCAAAAATTTTAAGGGAAGTTTTGATAGAAGTACTGATATCAATCTCAACCAAGACTTGCGGATCCCACTTTTGCTTGATGTTCCCCTTAGTTTTTTGGCCTAGGACTTTACCCAAAAGTCCAAACAACCCATCAATCCAAGGGTAAAATTGGACCGGGAGGTCTGGGAATTGAACCCAAACCAGGACACGTGTGGGTTTAGGTCCAGTGGGTTGAATCTAGGGAACCACCTAAAAAATGAGATGGGGGTAGACTTAATAACCCATTGGCCTTCAGTGATGATCTTAAAGCATCATTAGAGTCATCAAAGAAGAATAAGTAAAACCCATCTGCTAAATGCTGGATCTGCTTGATAAATAAACCTCTTGATTCCCAATTAGTCCTAATCGAGTGTTTGCGCATATCTAGAGGTGGTTGTGGCGTGTGTCAGAGCACAATAATGACCCTATCTTACATTTTTTCCTACCATTGCTTGAAGGAATTCCTATCGATTATCAACAAGTCACCTGACAATGAACTCGGGCTTGGAAACCTTTCCTCGAAAAAACATTCAGGTGTATCAATGATGGGGGCTTTGCCCTTATCTACGAGAACAGAACCCATATATTTTTCAAATGTACTATGGGGGTGAGTCCCATTCGACAGAGCTGCAACAAAAGAATTATGTTGGACAGAGAATACATGTTTGTCTGCTAGTGGGGTTGAATCGACCAAAGCACTAATGCTTACAGGGCCTCCAAACATGGGATTCTTAGTACTTTCCACATTTGGGGGAGAATTATGTACCTACGATGCCAACCATTGAGAGTCGGCCATCATATCCTCACTCTTTGAGGTCATATCTGTTAGTCAAGGATAAATACAAGATTCCCTCCCCCCCCCCGGAGGGAGAAGGCAGTGCTTCACAAGAACCCTCAGCCTACGCAGAGAGAAAGCCATACGGGAACCGGGAGTGTAGCTTATTCGCACACCATGCAGAAGACATTCAGAACTGAGAGGGAAGATGCAAGAAGACGAACCCTAAAAATTCGACATTCATGATTATCCCACATCAAAAATTGTTGTATCGCATTTTGCAATAGAAAATATATATAGAATGATAGATACATGATACCGGGAGATGCGATGGTTGCGGTTCTTTCTACAAAGTATGACATGGAGAGCTCCAGCAAGGCATTATTTTCTTATCTGAAATTGTGATTTAAATTATCAAGAAAATGAAAAAGCTGCAAGAATGCTAAAAAGGAGTATAAAGAAGGTTTGTAGAATGAACACTCTGTGCTTCGTATTGAAAAAGAATTTGTCAATTTTTAGGATTCTTTTCAAAGTTGAGTATACATCTTTTCTTCCAAATCTTCTAGAATGCTTCGGCCGTCACAATATTCGAAAAGGTCAATGAGAATCCAATCACTTCATCAAGTTGGGCTTGATTGCAATAAACTTTTTTTTTTAACATAAAGAGAGTTTGGCAATGCTTACTCTCTCTGACTTTAATTAAATAAAAGAAGAATACAAGTGAATATGACTAGTGCCCTCGAGACCCCCCAAGTCCCACAACGTGGGGGCAACACAAACATGTCAGGAAGTCATACCTTCATGTGAAGCCATACAAAGCTTACATGGAGTTATAGAGGAGGTTGATAAACCTTGCATCCCCATCATGGGGGGCCCACTTGGTTTGAAGCTTATTGTTGACATATTGTAGCTCTTTGTGATGTCTGAAGGGGGGATTTTCTTACAGTTAGCAATTCTTTTACCGAGAAGGAATAGTGACTTCTCGATCAACCACTCCTTCGGGGTATTGCCAAAGTTCTGAGCGCATCTTTTTTGCCAAATTTTCCAAAGGATCTCTCCCGTGATCGCATTCCACAACATCACAGAGCATCCGATCGCTTCACCAATGAGGGCTTGCTTCCAATTGATTTGTTCTTGGAGCCCCAGAGAACAACCAAGGACCCTCCATAGTCGAAGGGATTTAGGGCAAGCAAAGAATAGGTGACCAATATCCTCTTTGCTATGGCAACACCGCTTGCATGAGGGCGGAACACCACAGATCTTGTTAGCTTTTGCATTGTTCCATATTCCACGGTGTAAAATTTTCCATAGGAGGATCGACTTTTTGTTTTCAATGAGAGGGTGCCAGATAGACATAAATTTCATGTCCCATCGAAGTCGCGTCCAATTGAGACACCATTTCTTGTTGAGACTGATGTGAATGTCGTTACGAGCTTTGACATATGGAAGCTGGGCGAGGCGATTACCATTATACCATTTAAGGCCCTGTAGGTCCTGAGCATCCTGTCCCACAAGTAGTCGGATTTTGGAGCGGTCCCAAGCATGGCGTCTACTCAATAAAATATTCCATTCCTCATAAGTGATCGCAGCACTAGGGTCAAGGTCCTCAAAGTCCACCCATCTATTCGTGTCCTATTTTGAGAGGTGTTTTGATTGTTTGAATCCCTTATTCCAGAGTCTCTTGGCACTTAAGACATTCGAAGGCTCCACATTTCTCATGCCTTGGATCAGGAACCAAATAGAATCATTTTGTCTTATACCTACAACCCACTTCCAATCTTCACTGATTCTGATGTGAGGTTCGAATCTGTTCCAACTCGTCCACAAGGATTGAACTAGGAGCAATCCTTTGAGTGAGACCAAAAACGGAGAGAATAAGAGTGTGAGGATGTCGAGGTTTTTCCATCCTGGGTGGCCCACCAAAGTAATCACGTTTGTGTTTCTAAAAAATAATGTGCCCCAAGAGGAATCTTTGTTGCTCCAAGCCTTAATCCAATAACTTGATGAGGTAGCAATATAAGATTATTAAACTTGATGTGGTAGCAAAATAAGATTATTGAGATTTTTCCATGTCTAGAGACTCTTAGGGAGGGATAAGATGAGGTTACCCAAGTCTTCTCTTGCACTCGTGCACTGCCTATACTCTGAAGGCACGCTGGAAATATTATTTGCTTTTATACTTATCCAAATCTCCCTATGGAAGAATTTTCCACATAACGACAACTTGTTTGTTCTCGATAAATGGGTTGCACAAGTCATTCAACTTGAATACCCACATGATTCAAGTCCAAAGCTAGACATCATTTCTTAAAAGCGAGTAGTGACAATCTAGGCTTGTTTTGATTATAGGAATCTTTTGCATTTTCTTGCCATTATGTCCAGTCAAGAGGTAGGTCTTTACTTCAAGCGAAACATTGATTTTGTGCCTTAAAAGGTTCCATTGTTTAAATCCAACTCTAAAAAATGGTTTATTGTCTTCAAATTTGATCCAATGTCTTCTATCTTCGTTATAGTAGTTTTTCCACAATTGAAACCCTTGATTACAAAAGTTATTTGCTCCTTGGACATCTTCTGGCTCATCTTTCTTGATACCAGCCATTGGGAACTGAATGGAATTATACTCCTCATTGCCCATGGCCCACTTCCAATCATTATTGATGTTGCTAAAGGGTTTCATTTTTATTTTACCCTTCCATAAAGATTACATGGGTTTTGAACCTTTAGGAGTCACTAGGAATGAGGAGGGAAGAAGATGATAAGGTCCACTTCTGTCCAGCTATGGAGACCTACAAGAGAAAGGTTATCATTGTTTGTGAATACTAATTCGGCCCATGAGGCTTTGCCATTATTCCAAGATTTAATCATCCATTAGCTGGCCACTGCTCCCACATCGAAGATGCCCAAGACACTAGAGTCCCTTGAGCTAGAGGGGGGGGGGGGGTGTTGGAGATTTATTACAATCACAAATTCGACCTAGTATTTCGCAATTGACCACTCTCTAAGAAGTTTATTGAACTTTGATGCACACCTTTCCTTGCAAATCCTATCACATTCGCTAGGGCAAAGGAGCATTTGTCTATCTCATGGAGCAAAGCTTGCTTCCAATTAACTTGATAGTGTGGTGCAAGAAGTCTATTAATCTTGTTTCACATCAGGATACGCATAGGCTTGGAAAAGAAAAGGGGGTCCAAATTCTTCAAATATTGTATTTCTTGCACCACAATGATGATAATCATGTTTGTTTTGATTCTCAAAGTCTCTTATATTTTGTTGCCATTCTACAATCTCTACCATTCCAAGCAAAAGTTACGCCTTCGTTTCATCCCAAATGTCCATTTTAAAATGCACAAGGCTTTGAAATCAATGCTTTGGGCCCCCAGTGTCCTCAAATCTGATCCAATGCTTTTTATTTTTCTTCTAGAACTACTTTCACATACAAAACCTTTTGTTCCATACATGCTTCACTCTTTGAAGGTTCTCATACTCAAATTTCGTGATTATAGAAATTGCGAACCATAAAGATCTTTGTCTAATTCCAACAACACACTTTCAATCATTATTAACACTCCAGCATGGCTTCAACTTCTTCTAGCCCTTCCATATGGAGGATACTAGATGAGGGCCTTTAGAAGTAATGAAGAACAGAGAGAATAAGAGAGTAAATCTAGCCGTTCGATCCCGGAAGATCAATGAGAATAAGGATATCGGTGTTTCTAAAGATCAATTTGCCACATGAGGATCTCTCATTGCTGAAACTTTTAATCACACATTCGGTTTCCAACTTGTTGATCCTTTCTACAAGATCCAAAATACCCAAAACCCTGGTGTCATTCTTTTTTAGAGAAGATTTCCCATTTTCTTTGTTTCATAATTTTTCTTCTCTTTGAATTTTTCGCGTACCAAGAACCTTGATTCCTTTGATCCGAAACCAAATAGAGCCATTCTATTTGATACTAGATATCCAAATCTAGTCGTCATTAATCTTGCAGTATGGTTTCATTGTGCTTCAACTCTTCTATAAGGATGAGCTGAGATTGGAGCCTCTATAAGTCCCAAAAAAAAAAGGAAAGAGAGAATAGAAGGGTGAGCAGATCAAGGACTTTCCCTCCACATATGCAGATGAGCAAAGAGGGTTTTTATTTCTAACAATCAACTTGGCCATCTTGCGTTCTCTGCAGATGTCGAACTCCAACAAAGTTAGCCGATGATATAGTAACAGAGAAAATTTGTTTACTTTCATATGCATAAACTAATTTTTTTTTGTTAAATTGACTTTAATTATATTAATAATGAAAAACAGAAGATAAAAAAATAGGGACATACAATGGATGCGTGAGGTCAAAACCACAAGCCATGGAGTCAAGGAGAGTTACTGTGATAAACGTAGGATATTTATGACGTGTTGATATCCTTCACATGGGAGCCATTTGCGTTCGAGTTTATTGTTCTCTATTACAAAGAATATATGGTATTTGAAACTGGGGTGTGCTCCTGGAGTTTATCATCCTTCTTGCATGGAGGTCAAGGAGGGACTGAATAGAAAATTCTTAACATGGGTTTTCAAGGTTATTAGAGTAGTGCTCTCTCCATATTTTCCAGAGAACCTCAGATCTCATCACATTGCAAAGGGTAGAATTCCAACCAATCGCCTTCTGAGCAGTGGCTACTAACTTAAGATGCACTCTGACTCTCCTCTCAGCACCAGGTCTTCTTGGGCATGATAAGAGCAGCTGTGCAAAGTATCCCCTCCCTTGAAGGCATCTTTTGCACCATGGCATAGATCTAGAGATTTTTGTAGCTCTCACGTTGTTCGAGATCCCTCTAAGCAGAATGTTTTGCTTTCTTTCATTCCATCAGAGGATTCCAAAGCCCTTTGAACTTGAAATTCCCACAAATGTAGTAATAATTCACACACCACTTCTGATCGAGGACTAGAATGAAATGCAACTGATGCTTTAATCTCGACACATCTTCGATCTTGTTTTCATTTACCTATTTTCATAGCTTTAGGATCAGAGGGTTTGTGACCATTAAAGAGGTGACATACAGAGTCCTACTAGGCATTCATCCTTTGTCTTAAGAAAAACCAATCATCATAGTGTTGGAGCAAGTCTATGACAAGCCTAAGTATTGGCTTGAGTCTCACAAAGTCATTAAAGAAGCTTCAAAATGAAGACTATGTAAAGTTCACTTGTGAACTACCTCTTGTAACTTTTGAAGAGTTTACTTAATGTAAAAGTAAGAGAATCTTAAGTGGTTGAGCCCACATGATCAAGAATGGAAAGAGGAGCCACGAATTCGTGATTTGTGGTAGGTAGAGAATCAAATCAATCATTGATTGATTGGAGAGTGATTGAGGGAAGTTAGCCTCCCAAACTCAACTATAAATAGATGGCAGTTTTAGTCGTGGTTAGAGAGACCTATGTGAAGACCTCCAAGAGCTGAGCTTTATGCCATATCAAGGTGTGATTACAAGGTACACATATGTATCAGTAAGTCCATTGTATTTTACAAGCAATATACTTTCATTTTCAGTATCATTTGGGTTCATATTTCCATGTTCTTGTGATGTGTACTACTCACTGCCATTACTTCAGTTTTTCTCAGTCAGCTTGCAGAGATTGTTTCTCTGCACTTGGTTCATCATTTTCAGTGATTTAACTTGGTAAAGTTAGCTCTATAAGTCTACTATATGCTCACAAATTTTCATGTCATTTGGATGTTGGAATCTTCAGTTATGTTCATTTGAAGTCAACAGGGTATGTTCATCTTCACTTCTCTGTCAGGTACCCGATTTTTTCAGTCATCTTGTCAGAGTCATTTCTCAGTGTTTACTCATTCAAATTCAGTGATTTCAAGCTTGCTGGATTCAGCTTACTGTCTAGTATAAGCTTACAAATTTTCATGATAATTGGATTCTTACATCTTGAGTTATGTTAATTTTTCTACTCACTGGTCTATTTCTGTAGCAGCCCGTGAAAATCGGGATGATGTCATCACTTGTTAAAACTCATTCTCAGTGTGTGGTTCATTATTTTTTATGAGATTACTCTCTAAAGTTAGCTCTTTAAGCTACCTAGCCTTCCCCAAGAGGAATTAATATAATTGCTGCTGTGCTCAGAGAATTATGTAAAACACTGGACAGGTGTATCAACCAAGAATAGCAAGTTTTCACCTCTGAGCTAACTCCAACTTATCTGTTTTGATCTATCTTTTTGAGAGTGATCTTCCAAGGTACATAGGGTGTCTAATACATCCATTGGCAAGCTAAAAGGGCCCACCATCTACTCCTGGAGTTCATTTGGCTGGTGTAGAGCAAAGATTTTGCAACACCTCTTCATCTTCAACACATACCTATCCATCTCTTCACAGTGGTATCAGAGCAAGGTTGGACAACATGGCAGATGGATTTCCTTCATCAATTGACAAATTGGACAGAGGTAACTACTCAGCTTGGTCATTAAGAATGGAAGCTTATCTCCAAGGTAGAAGTTTATTTGGTTATGTGGCTGGAGATGAAGTTATGCCAAGTTTCAGGAACAAAAGTCAACCAACACAAGAAGAGCAAGAAAGATTGAGCACATGGTGCTCCAAGGATGCACTTGCAAGGTCTTATCTCCTCAACTCTATCTCAGATTTTTTGTTGCCTCACATTAGAAGTTGTAAGACATCTCAGGAAGTGTGGGATGCACTTGAAGCTTTCTTTTCTTCAAGTACCAAAGCTAGGAAGCATCAACTATGGCTGGATTTCACAACTCTCAAGAAGGCTCCCAAACAAAATGTGACTGATTTTGTCACAAAGCTCAAGGACATAGCGGATCAGTTGGGAAGCATTGGAGAGGTAATAGATGAAGAGCAAATTGTAAGGCAGGTCATCAATGGCTTGAAGGCAGATGATAAGTGGGAAGCATTCACCACAGCTATGGATTTGTACATGGACATGCATGTACCTGATTTCAACACACTCATTGGACAACTACTTACTCAAGAGGCAAAGCTTATCAAAAATGGAGAAAGCTCTAAAGGTAATCAATCTTCAGCTTTATACACGGATAAAAGCAAGTCTAAAGATAACAAAGGAAAGGCAAAGAAAGTGGATGATGAAGCAGGTACATATCAAGCTAACTATGCAGGTAGAGGAAGACATGGCAGAGGTAGAGGAAGAGGAGGTAGACAAGGCAGGGGGAGATCCCAAGACTCCAACTCATGTTCTATTTGTGGATTAACTAATCATACAACTGAAAATTGCTTTAGGAATTCCAGGAATCAAAGAGGCAGAGGATACAATAGAGGAAGTTATGGCTACTCAAGAGGAAGGTTCAACAACTACCATGGCAACTACAACAACTACAATCATTCAAACTATCAAGGAGGGTACAAAGGAAGGAGAGACTACAATAACTACACAGAAGACTCAAACAAAGAGGATTCATTATTGATCATGAACATGGCTATGCCACAAGGTAAATCTGATGAGCATGTTTTCTACATAGATTCAGGTTGTTCAAATCATGTGGCAGGAAATGTGGCACTCCTATCAGATTTAGAAGATCCAAGGAATAAGCATGAGGTACAAACAGGAGATGATACAAAACATCCTGTGGAGAAAATAGGCAATGTCAAAGCACTTGATGGAAACATCAACCTACTCAGTAAGGTACTCTATGTCCCTACCATTACAAAGAATTTGATAAGTGTTGGGCAGATAGTAGAGAAAGGGTTGCAAGTCAGGTTCACAAAAGCAGGAGCATTTGTTGAAGATCCAAGTCAGGGATTCAAAAGAATTGCAAAAGGTGAAAAGACAGGTAGATTGTTCACATTTGAATTACAGGACACTAGAAACATTGCTCTCTTTAATCATGGTAGTCAGACACTCACAGAATTGGAAGTATGGCACAAAAGGTTAGCACATATTGGTGAAAGGTCATTAAAACAAATCTGCAGGGACCAAAGTGTACTTGGACTTCCTAATTTATCAAAACAACATATGATTTATAAGTGTAGTGCATGTCAATTTGGAAAGTCTCACAGGTTACCATTCATGAAGAAAGGTTATATGCATGGAGATCTCTTGGAGTTGGTTCATACAGATGTATGGGGACCTAGCAAGGAAGCTTCAATATCTGGATCAAGGTATTATGTTTCCTTTATTGATGATTGCAGCAGATGGACTATCCTATTCTTTATGAAACACAAAGATGAAGTTTTTTCATGTTTCAAAAGATATTTGGCTCTTGTGGAGAATCAAACAGGTAAATCACTAAAAAGGCTAAGGTCAGATGGAGGGGGAGAATACTTCTCCCATGAGTTTGATTCTTTTCTTCAAGAAAGAGGAATCAAAAGAGAGGTAACTACAAGGTACACTCCTGAGCAAAATGGAGTGGCAGAAAGGAGGAATAGGACAATTGTTGAAGCTGCAAGGTCTATGTTAAATGAAAAGCATTTACCTAATTACTTATGAGCTGAGGCTGTATCTACAGCCACTTACTTGATTAACAGGTTGCCTTCAAAATCCCTTGATGGGATGACTCCATATGAGCCTTGGAATGGAAGAAGACCAAGTTTAGATCATTGTAAAATTTTTGGATGTATTGCTTTTGCTCATGTTCCTTCACAGGTTAGAGGCAAGATGGATCCAAAAGCAGAAAGGTGTGTATTTATTGGATATGACAACAATCAAAAGGGCTACAGGTTATACAACCCTACCAACAAAGGATTCTTGGTAAGCAGAGATGTAGTTTTTGATGAGAACAATTCATGGTATGAAGATTCATGCAGGAAGGTCAATTTACCATATGATCTTGAAGAAGATTTTCCAAAGCTTGGTAGAGAAAAATCAAAGATTGAAGAACAAGACACCTCAGAGGATGATGAAGAATGTCAGATGGAAAAGATCAAAGCATGGAAGTCTAAAGGTAAAGCAAAATTGCAGGAACTTGGACATGAGGCAGAATCATCAAATCATGGCTTAAGAAGATCTATGAGGGAAAAGAAAAAACCAGAAAGGTATGGGTTTGACACCTCATTAGTAACTAAACATTCTATCTACATAGCACAGGACATAAACCAAGAGGAGCCATCATCATTTGAAGAGGCCAAAGCAAAAACAGAATGGAAGCATGCAATGAAGGAAGAGATTGAAGCACTTGAGGAAAACAACACTTGGGATTTGGTGCCCAAGACTTCATCCATGAAGGTAATAGGCTCAAGATGGGTCTATAAACTCAAGAAGAATTCTGATGGTTCAATTAACAGGTATAAGGCAAGGCTTGTGGCAAAAGGCTTTGCACAAACTCAGGGAATTGATTATGAGGAGACTTTCTCTCCTGTGGCAAAGATGCCTACTATTAGGGTTTTGCTTAGTATTGCCTCTTCCAAGAATTGGAAGATACTTCAACTAGATGTAAAGAATGCATTCTTGAATGGTTGGATAACAGAAGAGGTATATATGGCACAACCACCTGGTTTTGAGAATCAAGTTTATCCTAATTATGTGTGTAAACTTAACAAAGCATTGTATGGTCTCAAGCAAGCTCCAAGAGCTTGGAATTTCAGGCTTGTTTCATTCTTGCAGGACAAAGGCTTTCAACCAAGCAAGGCAGATCCTTCACTCTTTATTAAAAAGAGTAATTCCGAGGTCATCTACCTATGTGTATATGTAGATGATATTATATTGACAGGAAATGATGCAGATGGTATGAAGAAGATCAAAGATCAGATGAGAGAAGAGTTCAAGATAAGTGATTTGGGTTCACTTACCTACTTCCTAGGTTTGGAAGTTGTCTACAAAGATCATGGTTTGTTTCTCACTCAAAGAAAGTACATTAAGGACATGTTGGCAAAATTCAAGATGCAAGATTGTAAGATTGCAGGTACTCCAATGGAGGTCAATCACAAATGGAGCTCACATGAAGGTGAACTCATAGAGGACATCACATCATATCAAAGTCTAGTGGGTAGTCTCAACTATGCCACATTGACAAGAGTAGATATATGTTACAGTGTGAGTGTGCTAAGCCAATTTATGCACACACCAAGGAAACCACATATGGATGCTGCCAAAAGGATACTCAAATATCTCAAAGGAACCATAAATGAAGGACTTTACTATCCTTATGTATCTGATTTAGGTTTGAAGCTATTTTCTGATGCAGATTGGGCTGGCTCCAAGGAAGATAGAAGGAGCACTTCAGGTTATCTTACCTTTGCAGGTTCAAAGCTTATTTCATGGTCATCCAAGAAGCAACCCACAGTTGCTCTCTCTTCTACTGAAGCTGAATATAGAGCTCTTGCCATAGCTACACAGGAAGCTATGTGGATGAAGACATTGTTCAAAGATCTTGGATTGGAGTTTGGAACTCCAACTATTTTTGGTGACAATATGAGTTCTATTCATTTGGCTGCTAATCCTATTTTTTCATGCAAGGACTAAACATATTGAAGTTCATTATCATTATGTACGAGAGAAGATCCTAAGCAAGGAGATTCAAATATCATATGTGTCCACTCATCAACAATGTGCAGATATTCTAACTAAAGCATTGGATAGTACAAAGCTTTGCAAATTCAAGGCTATGATTGGTTTGCAGGTAATCTTGGAAGATTGAAGACCTCAAGCATACTTGGCTTGAGGGGGAGCTGTTGGAGCAAGTCTATGACAAGCCTAAGTATTGGCTTGAGTCTCACAAAGTCATTAAAGAAGCTTCAAAATGAAGACTATGTAAAGTTCACTTGTGAACTACCTCTTGTAACTTTTGAAGAGTTTACTTAATGTAAAAGTAAGAGAATCTTAAGTGGTTGAGCCCACATGATCAAGAATGGAAAGAGGAGCCACGAATTCGTGATTTGTGGTAGGTAGAGAATCAAATCAATCATTGATTGATTGGAGAGTGATTGAGGGAAGTTAGCCTCCCAAACTCAACTATAAATAGATGGCAGTTTTAGTCGTGGTTAGAGAGACCTATGTGAAGACCTCCAAGAGCTGAGCTTTATGCCATATCAAGGTGTGATTACAAGGCACACATATGTATCAGTAAGTCCATTGTATTTTACAAGCAATATACTTTCATTTTCAGTATCATTTGGGTTCATATTTCCATGTTCTTGTGATGTGTACTACTCACTGCCATTACTTCAGTTTTTCTCAGTCAGCTTGCAGAGATTGTTTCTCTGCACTTGGTTCATCATTTTCAGTAATTTAACTTGGTAAAGTTAGCTCTATAAGTCTACTATATGCTCACAAATTTTCATGTCATTTGGATGTTGGAATCTTCAGTTATGTTCATTTGAAGTCAACAGGGTATGTTCATCTTCACTTCTCTGTCAGGTACCCGATTTTTTCAGTCATCTTGGCAGAGTCATTGCTCCGTGTTTACTCATCCAAATTCAGTGATTTTAAGCTTGTTGGATTCAGCTTACTGTCTAGTATAAGCATACAAATTTTCATGATCATTGGATTCTTACATCTTGAGTTATGTTAAATTTTCTACTCACTAGTCTATTTCTGTAGCAGCCCGTGAAAATCGGGATGATGTCATCACTTGTTAAAACTCATTCTCAGTGTGTGGTTCATTATTTTTGATGAGATTACTCTCTAAAGTTAGCTCTTTAAGCTACCTAGCCTTCCCCAAGAGGAATTAATCTAATTGCTGCTGTGCTCAGAGAATTATGTAAAACACTGGACATGTGTATCAACCAAGAATAGCAAGTTTTCACCTCTGAGCTAACTCCAACTTATCTGTTTTGATCTATCTTTTTGAGAGTGATCTTCCAAGGTACATAGGGTGTCTAATACATCCATTGGCAAGCTAAAAGGGCCCACCATCTACTCCTGGAGTTCATTTGGCTGGTGTAGAGCAAAGATTTTGCAACACCTCTTCATCTTCAACACATACCTATCCATCTCTTCACACATAGTCCTTTCATAGGCTCTATTGAATGTCCTCAAATCTTATCCATCCTCTTTCTCGCTGAACCAACAAATGCTTTCATCAATGAAAGCCTTTGGACCACATGTTTTTGGCTCTATGGAGGTTCTCACACTCTGGACCTTTGACGCCCAAAATAAAAAACCAAATATATTCATTTTTCTTATGTTGGCTCTCATAGTCCAATCATTGCTAACAATGGAGATTTATTTCATCTTGTTCCAAGCAAACCAAAGGTAGGAAAGTAGATGCCTTAGGATAAATTCATATTTGGTAGCCTACCATGTTTCTTTGTTTTCTATCGAGGCTTTAATCATCCATCTGATGCTAGCCGGTTAGCCATAACTTCAACATTGAGAATGCCAAGATCGCCCACATCCTTGGAGATGGTGCATAATTCCTATTTGATTTCTGGCATCCCCCTCCAATTTGGGTCACCCATCCACACAAAATTTCTCCACATTATTTTCATTTCTAATAATTCAAAGTTAGAATGTCTCCAGTAGGCAAGGAAATAGATGATGGAGGAAATAAGGAAGGTTTTGATAGCCGTCACCCAACCTACAAGATTCAATTGCATAGTTTTCTAGTATTGAAGCTTTCTGTTGGGCATATTAAGAAGCCACTGTCATAAAGGCCTCAAAACGAAATGAAATATTCAGCAACCCAACAACCTAGCCCGAATCTACTTCATGGCATCATTGAAAGATGGGAAGTTAGGGAGGCGATTGAAAAGTAGCTCCACCTTGCCATGGTGTATTCTCAAACCAAAGGTGGAGCAAAAGAAAAATTAAAGGCATAACCAAAACTTGGAGACACATACCATCTTGTTTTAGATGAAGGCATTTGTGTTAGCAAGAAACATTCTACGAATCATTTGGTCATGTCTTATAGGAAGCAGAAGAGCACCGATGCTCAATGTCATAACTTGGCTATTGACTAGATAGTTCAGCCATCTAGAAAACTAGCGAATAAAAGAGGAGTGAGAGGAAAACGTTTTGTATAGACCTATTGAGCTTGACGGGATTTATAGAGTCCAAATGCCATGCCTAGTTTTCGTTCTATTTTCAAATCAATTCAAGATAATAACGAAGAGTGAATATCATTGATCAAAGTTCTTTTAATAAAAATAATATAGGTGTGTAAATAAATAATGTACTATCGATTTTGCATATTTCATGGAAAGAAACTTACATGGATTCATTACTTTCAAATAACCTTAAATTGACCTTTCGCATGAAACTTATATGCCACAATATATTCTTAATTATAAGAGATGAAACGAATATTATTACCAGGTGATGTTTGTCTTATAAAAACATGAATCTAATATGATAAATCGTATTAAGAATTTGAAAATGGGTAAGGAAAGTTACAAAATCTTGGAAGAATTATTTCTTGAAGCAATAGAAGGTGGATGCATCCAACTGAAAACAAGTTAAATAGCCCTAATTGTAAACATGTTCATGAGTATATGAATGATTATGAAGTGAAACAAGTTTTTAATTAGCTTGGATCCGTTTCATGTATAACTCAGGACGATCATATTTTGTTTTTGTACTGAATAAGTTAAAGGGTAAAATAATGGAAAATGATTATCACTTCTCTCTTTCTTAAGAACACAAATTTTTTATTATGAAGATTGATTAGCCTATACATCCTCTACATGCAACAATACAGAATACATCTTTTGCATCCCACTGTAGATGATTCAAAGAAGTTGTTCATGGTCCAATTTGGCATAATGAATACATTGTCTAGTGATGTTTCAAGATCGAATCGTGATGTCTGCTATGTTGATTCTCATGCTTTAAATCACATAACTAGACATGTAGAATGGTTTAGTAGTTTGCAAAAATCTATAGTTTGTAGATGATGAGACGCCTTACGATACATCACATCCTATCAAGCATACACGAAACATAGCACCATCCATGGAGGATGGACAAGTAAATTATGTTGTTAATGTACTCCATGTTCCTAATTTAAAAAAGAGCCTTGTTTCTATTGGACAGATGGTTTACTAGATGAAAAGTGACGTTCAACTTTGATGATTTATATATTTAAAAGTACAAATAGGATTGAAGGATAGTCACAAAAGGGAAAAACGTGGGTAGATGTTCACCTTGAATGTAAAAAATTTGGAAGAAGAGATGTGCATCCAACTTTTAATATCTCTCTAAGACGATGTCTCACTGAGTATGGTCTTGACCTCCTGCTTAGAAATAGAGAGCCGTATTTGTATATGTCCTTCTTTTTTCAAAAAGAAGTTCTAAGACAAACTACTTCTCCTACTACATGTGAATGGGCCTAGCACCCATGGGACCCCTGGAATTCCACAAAGCAAGGGTTGTTAAGAACCTTTCTAGCATTATAGAATATTAGAAAAAAGGTTAATAACCTTTTTGCCCTGCTCATGGTGGTCCCTACAAAAATCGGATTCTTCCAAGGGCCATCCACAGAACCATTGAATTAGAACATGAAAAGAAGAGGTGTCTTAGGTTTTCATTGCCATGAAGGCTAGAGTTACACCAAGGAGGGCTTTGCAACTTTTGTTTGCTTTTACATTGGTCCAAATTCCGAGATGGAGGATTTAACACATAAGAGCTATTTTTTCTATCTTAATGAGGGGATGTGAAAAGGATTGGAACTTAAAGTCCCACCTTAAACTTGACCAATTCAGACACCACTGCCTATTGATTTTGACATGAAAGTCCACATTCTTCTTGAATCTCGAAATTTTTTCAAGATTGTAGTCATTGAGCCACCTTGGACCCTCAAGGCATGGGGAGCCGTGCACAATAAGGTGGCAAGTCTTCAAGCACTCCTACGCATTGAATTTACTTCACAATTGGAACCATTCTCATAGTCCACTTTCTTTAGCCAAGTCAATATTTTCAAATCTAATCTATTGGCATGAGTCTTGATTTAGGAGTTGCTTCCATAAATAGAACCCTTTCTTCCAAAGCTTCCTAGCATTTTAGAGGTTCCAAGAGTCAGCACCACTGATGTCCTTGATAGGGAACCCCATTGAGTCCTTTTGTCCAATATTGGCTTCCCATTTCCAATGTTCATTGATCTTGACATATTATTTCACCTTATTCAAAGTCATCCATAGAGAGCAAATTGGGTGCAAGCCTCTAAGACTCATTGCATAGGTTGAGAATAAAAGAATGAGAAGATCAAGTCCCGTCCATCCCAGAAGTCCCACAAGCCTAAGAGCTTTCTTGTTTCTAACAATCAATTTGGCCTACTCCCACTTGAAGGTCTTGAAAAATGCATTGACGAGGCCATCTAGCCCTGGGCTTTTTCCATTGGGAAACAAATCAATACCTTCAAAAGTCTAATTATGCAAAATGGGAGCTTCAAGACACGGAATCATATTTTGCAAAACTTATTTGGTTCTGTCTCTAGAGGTGTCCGCCATGCTATCACGCCTATGACGAGAAAGAGGCACGGAAACCCCCAAAAGCTAGCTAGGAGAAGTGATTGAGAATTAACATACTATTTTGTTCATATGTGTTGCACTTAACACCATCGATATCCATCATGAAAGGGATCGTTTGCTTTGACTACTTCTTCTTAAGGAGGTTGCACATCTTTTAAGTAGGTTTGTCAACGTTTCCCATCCGCCACTCTTTAAAGTATTTTTGGAGATTCTTTCTTTGAATCTGTTTGTTGTATCGCAACATGCTTCTAATTTTCTAGAGCCCTAACTCGTATTGAGAGTGGCCTTTGTTGACTTCTTTCTCAAGAAACCTAAGCCTCTGATGTAGATTTTCCCTTCTAGCCTGACAAATGCTTTGAAGATTATTCTATGTCCTCACCAACATCTATGGCGTCTTTATGATTGCCATCTTCCAACATGTGCTCGGAGAGGAGTGTGCGGAAAAGGCCCAATTCCAAGGAGCCATAATCTCTTTTTGGACCAAAAGGAATGAAAATGGGGGGCTTTCTTGAGATTTATGTACTTCTTGAAGGTACACACAATCTGGTAGTGATGAGAGACAACAAGGTCCACACATTGGGAGAGGGAAGGGGGGCACCACCTATTGATGATATTCTCCATAATAAAGCTCATGTCAATTCTAGATTTCCTCAAGTCAACTCGTGGAGCCTAATTTGGTCCTAAAAAACTGTCTCACAACCATCAATAACTTACCCTCTTGAGCCCCATCTAATAGAAAGAGCCTCCACCATATTAAAGTCCCCACAAAGAATGACATTGAAGGACAGAGAGTCCAATGATTGCCAATTAAAAATTCTTTCCAAGTCGGTATTAGGAGCATACATAGAGACTATGGTGAGTTGTAAAGGATCCCCAAAGGAAGCATCAATTCATTGATGGTTTTGATATGCAAGGCTATCCACAATTCTAGAGTTCCAATTATTTTTAATGTCGATAATCAAGCCACCATTTCTGCTAGGGTGCATGGTGGAGAACTAGACATAGCATGATGAAATAACTTTTAATCTCCTTTGAAGGTCGTTACAATCAATTTTGATCTCTTGAGGACAGATGAAGTCCAGGTCAAAGCTTTTACACGTATCCATTAGCCAATAACATATGCTCTTGAGGATTCTGACAACCCTCTAACATTGAAAGAAATGATGATCATTAATGGAGGTTAAGTTGTTTGCAAGGAGGGGCCTTGTCCCTCTTTTTCTTGTTTTTCTCATCATCTTTTTTTCCTACACGTGGAGGGTTCCTAGCATAGGAGTTTACCCTTAAGGAGGATCTTCAAAGGTATCCCATCTAGTTTTTTTTCCTTTGTGAGAAGTCTTTCTCAAAAACAAATCTAGTATCCTATCAGAAATTTTGGATCCAATGATCAAACTTTCACTATCCTAGTTCTCAATATTCTTGGTGGTGAATCCATCCTCTTGTCTAGTGGTGTATCCTTCTTGGTTGTCTTTCTTCCAAGTGGAATCCTCTAGAGTTTTCCCATCATTGTGATATTGAAAGAGATCCACTCCCCCTAGGTAATTCAAGTCATCAACCGCCTTCTCCAAATTACATAAAATCTTTGTTTTAGGATCCATGTGAGAGGGACTCTTCTCGGTGTTATTGTTAGAACTTCTTCTCTTTCTTCGTCTCACTTTCTGAAGCCTTCATGGTTCATCTCCATGACACTTGTCTGCTTCACTTTCTTAGCATCCAAAGGGCGATGTTTTGACATGCATGGGGCATTGTTTTGGGCCACTCTAACTTCCTTGTTTCTTGTTATATTAGTGATTTGTAGATTTTTCTTGTTCTTAATGGATGTTTGTCTCAAAGGACAATCTTTTACTCTATGGCAAGTTACATCGATTTCTTATCATGTTACATGGATGTGAACTAAAGAAATCCTGTGCATTCTCTACTACTAGCCTGCAAATGAAGCCACGTCATTAAGAAAAGTTTATATAAAAACAGTAATAAGCATTCTTGGCACGTGTCTAGAAAAGAGAGAATAGAAGGGTGAGCAGATCAAGGCCTTTCCCTCCACATATGCGGATGAGCAAAGAGAGTTTTTATTTACAACAATCAACTTGGCCATCTTGCGTTCTCCATTATTCCAAGATTTGATCATCTATTTACCAGCAATTTAAAAGCGATACCTTGAATATTTGAAATGCTCAAAACTCCATCATCTTTAGGGCATGAAAACTGAGACTTGATTTTTGGCACCCCTCTGCTATTGGGATCTCCCATGTAGAAGAAATTTCTTTAGATTCTTCACATTTTTTCCCACCCTACTAAATTAAGCTGCATATTCCTAAAAAATACAAGCTTATTTTCTAGCTTCATGAGCACCCATGCCCATTAATTTCACATTGAGACATCAAATCCTAATGGGATTCCCAACAAATGAAACATTTTTCTACTCGGGAGCTCCTGATACACTTGATCAATGGGAAACTACAACCATTACCCCTTTATTGAATAAAAAATGGTTTTTGTGTGGTTTATTTCACATCTTAATGCATCACAAAAATTGAGATGTCAGATTTGGGGCATTTGCATCATTTGGGCATTCAATTTATGCACATTGATGGCATAATAGCTTTGTGTCAAACAAGTATATTCACACATTATTGCAGCATATTGGCCTTGAAAACTACAAACCTTTTGCCACTCCTATGGAGATAGGTTTATGATTGAGTCTTCATGATGCTTGAGATGCATTTGATGATGTTCTCTATTAGCAAGCTTCTCAATGCTTGATTTACTTATGCATTACTAGAGAAGATATTTAGTTTGTTGTCTTAGAGATGAGCAAGTTTATGCATTTCCCAGGTGTCAAGCATTGGTAGGCAGTTAAGCAGATCTTTCACTACTTGAGTGGTACCCGACTACTTGGACTGTTTTATCCCAAGGGGGGATCACTACCGCCAAATTTACATGACTTTTTTTGACTCTGAATGGGCTAATTGCTATGAAATTCGTGTGTCCACGAGTGGTTTTTGCTTCATTCTTGGTAGTTGATGCATATCTTGGTTGAACAAGCTTCTTCTTCTTCCTTGTGTTGTTCATGTGCTTCTACAGATGTTCAACTCCAACAAATTTAGTCGATGATATACTAACAGAGAAAATTGGTTTACTTTCATATGCATAAACTAATTTTCTTTTGTTAAATTGACTTCAATTATATTAATAATGAAAAATAGAACAGAAAAAATAGGGACATACAATGGATGCCTGAGGTCAAAACCAGAAGCCATGGAGTCAACGAGAGTTATTGGGATAAACAAAGGATATTAATGACGTGTTGATATCCTTCACATGGGAGCCGTTTGCGTTTTGAGTTTGTTGTTCTCTATTACAAAGAATATATAGTATTTGAAAGTGGGGGGTGCTCCTTGAGTTTATGATCCTTCTTGCAAGGACGTCAAGGAGGGACTGAATAGAACATTCTTAACATGGTTTTTCAAGGTTTTAGAGTAGTGATGTCTCCATATTTTCTAGAGAACTTCTCATCACATTGCAAAGGGTAGAATTACAACCAATCACCTCCTGAGCCGTGGCTACTAACTTAAGATGCACTCTGACTCTCCTCTCGACACTAACTCTTCTTGGGCATGGTAGGAACAATTGTGCAAAGTATCCCCTCCCTTGAAGGCATCTTTTGCACCATGGCATAGCTCTAGAGATTCTTGTAGCTTTCACATTGTTCCCATCTCTGGCTCTGGATGGCGTTGGCGTGGAATAGTCTCTAAACATTCATTCCCACCATGATTCTTTGTTTTCTATCGAGGCTTTAATCATCCATCTGATGCCAGCCTGTTAGCCATAACTTCAACATTGAGAATGCCAAGATCGCCCACATGCTTGGAGATGGTGCATAATTTGGGTCACCCATCCACACAAAATTTCTCCACATTATTTTCATTTCTAATAACTCTAAGTTAGAATGTCTCCAGTAGGCAAGGAAATAGATGATGGAGGAAATAAGGAAGGTTTTGATAGCCGTCACCCAACCTACAAGATTCAATTGCATAAATTTCTAGTATTGAAGCATGGCGTTGAGCATATTAAAAAGCCACTCTCATAAAGACCTCAGAACGAAATGAAATATTCAGCAACCCAACAACCTAGTCTGAATCTACTTCATGGCATCATTGAAAGATGGGTAGTTAGGGAGGCAATTGAGAGGTAGCTCCACCTTGCCATGGTGTATTTTCAAACCAAAGGTGGAGCAAAAAAAAAATTAAAGGCATAACCAAAACTTGGAGACACATACCATGTTGTTTTAGATGAAGGCATTTGTGTTAGCAAGAAACATTCTAAGAATCATTTGGTCATGTCTTATAGCAAGCACAAGAGCTATGATGCTCATTGTCATAACTTGGCTATTGACTAGATAGTTTTTTTTTTGAATAAAGGAAGTTTGGCCTTAGCCTACTCTCCCGGAGTTGAATTAAATAAAGGAAAAATACAAAAGAAGGGGACTCGTGCCCACGGGATCCCCCGAATCCCACAGAGCGGGGGAAGCTTTTACAGAGTGTAGATGGCTTCACAAGAAAAAGGTTAATCGCCCACTCATCACCCTCATGCAGGGCACACATGGGTAAAGTGTGTTCTTGATCAAAAGGAATACTTGATGACTCTTAAAAGAAGGGGGTTTTCTTTCAATTAGCAATCCTTTTTCCAAGGAGGAACAGTGAATACTCAATCGACCAAAGTTTCGAGCATTTCGAAGAGTCGCGGAGCGACCACTCGCTTCTCCCAACAGAGCCTTTGTGGAGTTATAGAGCAGACCACTAATTTTCATTCCAATGATCTGCCATAGCCTTTGTGGTAGGCCTTGCAAGGCTTACATGGAGTTATAGAGGAGGTTCATAAACCTGGCATCCCCATCATGTGGAACCGACTTGGTTTTAAGCTTATTGTTGACGTACTGTACCTCTTTGTGATGTCTGAAGGGGGGGGTGGTTTTCTTACAGTTAGAATATCTTTTGCTGAAAAGGAAAAGGGACTTCTTGATCGACCACTCCTTGGGGCTATTGCCAAAGATTTGAGCACATCTTTCTCGCCAAATCTTCCAAAGGATCTGTCCCCTAATCGCATTCCACATTGCCGCAGAGCAACCGATCTCTTCACCAATGAGGGCTTGCTTCCAATTGATTTGTTCTTGGAGTCCCAAGGAACGACCAAGGACCCTCCAAAACCAAAGGGATTCAGGGCAAGAAAAGAACAGGTGACAATATCATCTTTGCTATGGCAACATCGCTTGCACCAGGGCGGAACCCCACAGATCTTTTTAGCTTTTGCATTGATCCACATTCCATGGTGTAGGATTTGCCATAGGAGAACCGACTAGATAGTTAAGCCATCTAGAAAACTAGCGAATAAAAGAGGAGTGAGAGGAAAACGTTCTCTATAGACCTATTGAGCTTGACGGGATTTACAGAGTCCAAATGATATGCCTAGTTTTCGTTCTACTTTCAAATCAATTCAAGATAATTACCAAGAGTGGATATCATTGATCAAAGTTCTTTTAATAAAAATAATATAGGTGTGTAAATAAATAATGCACTATCGATTCTGCATATTTCATGGAAAGAAACTTACATGGATTCACCACTTTCAAATAACCTTAAATTGACCTTTCGCATGAAACGTATATGCCACAATATATTCTTAATTATAAAAGATGAAACGAATATTATTACCAGGTGATGTTTGTCTTATGAAAACATGAATCTAATATGATAAATCATATTAAGAATTTGAAAAAGAGTAAGGAAAGTTACAAAATCTTGGAACAATTATTTCTTGAAGCAATAGAAGGTGGAGGCATCCAACTGAAAACAAGTTAAATAACCCTAATTGCAAACATGTTCATGAGTATATGAATGATTATGCTTTAAAAGTGAAACAATTTTTTAATTAGCTTGGATCCGTTTCATGTATAACTTAGGACGATCATATTTTGTTTTTGTATTGAATAGTTTAAAGGGTGAAATAATGGAAAATGATTATCACTTCTCTCTTTCTTAAGAACAAAATTTTTTTATTATGAAGATTGATTAGCCTATACATCCTCTAGATGCAACAACACAGAATATATCTTTTGCATCCGACTGTAGATGATTAAAAGAAGTTGTTCATGGTCCAATTTGACATAATGAATACATTGTCTAGTGATGTTTCAAGATTGAATCGTGATGTCTTCTATGTTTTGTAATATAAAGGAAGTTCGGCAATAGCCTACTCTCCCGGACTTGAATTAAATTAAGAAACAAAGGTACAATAGAAGGGGACTAGTGCCCACGGGACCCCCCAAATCCCACAAAGCAGGGGAAGCTTGGTTGGTTCCTAGGTTGCATTACAAAGAAGGTTGATCACCCTCTCGTCGCCCTCATGCGGGACCCACTTGGGTTTGAGCTTGTTGTTGATCAAAAGGAGGACTTGATGATGCCTGAAGGGGGGGGAATTCTTACTGTTGGCAATCCTTTTGCCAAGGAGGAATAGAGATTTTTCAATCGACCACTCCCTGGGGGAGTCACCGAAGTTGAGGGCACACCGCTCCCGCCAAATTTTCCACAGGACTTCCCCTCTGATTGCGTTCCAGAGGGCCGCAGAGCACCCAATCGCTTCACCCAAAAGGACTTGTTTCCAACTAAGCTGTTTCTGGACTCTGATTTTCAGTCCAACCATCTGCCAGATTCTGTAGGAGTTGGGGCAAGTAAGGAAGATGTGTGGGACATCTTCGATTGCGCGGTGGCAACGTTTGCACCACGGAGGGATCCCACAAATTTTGCTTGCCTTATGGTTAGTCCAAATTCCTCGATGGAGAATTTGCCATAAGAGGACCGACTTCTTAATCTCTATCAGTGGGTGCCAGATACCCATGAATTTCATGTCCCACCGAAGCCGCGTCCAAGACAGGCACCACTTCTTGTTGAGGTTGGTCTGGAGGTCAGTCGTTTCTTTGATGTACGGGATTTTGAGTAGACTATTTCCATTGTGCCATTTGAGACCACGCGCGTTCGGAGCATCATGTCCCATGAGAAGGCGGGTTTTGTGACGATCCCAAGCGAGGCATCTGCTTTGCAAGGTGTTCCATTCTTCGTAGGAGATGTTTATGCGAGGGTCGATATCCTCGAAGTTGATCCAACTGTTGGTGTCATGTTTCCAGAGGTGTTTCCATTTTTTGAATCCTTTGTTCCATAACTTCTTGGCATTTTGAATGTTCCAAGATTCCACACTCCGGATGCCATGAATCGGAAACCAGATAGAGTCGTTTTGTCTGATTCCGGCCGCCCACTTCCAGTCCTCACTAATTCTTGTGAAGCTTTTGACTTTGTTCCAGCCCTTCCAAAGAGAGCAAACGAGATTGGAGCCTTTCGGGAAGACAGGTATCGGGGAGAATAGCAAGGTCATGATGTCGAGGTTCTTCCAGTTCGGGGACCCCGTGAGGGCCAACTCATTTTTGTTTCTGAAGATCAGTTTGGCCCACGAGGCCTCCCTATTGCACCAAGCTTTAATCATCCATTTGGCTGCCAGTTTGTTAGCCATACACCCAATGTCCAGGATGCCAAGTCCCCCGCTATCTCTAGGGCTGGTGCAGATGGCCCATTTGATTTTAGGGACCCCCCTTCTGTTATGATCACCTGTCCACAGAAAGTTTCTGCAGATGCCATTCAATTTGGACAGGCCTTGCTCATTCGGTCTCCAGCAGGAAATGAAATAGATGGTAGACGAGAGGAGGAACGTGTTGATAACCATTGCCCGTCCAGCGAGATTGATTTGCATGCCTCTCCAGTAATTGAGCTTGTTTTCAAGTTTGGCCAGCACCCAATTCCATCGCTGCTCCATAGAGACACCAAATCCCAAGGGGATTCCAAGCAGCCGAAAGATTTGGCCCTGCGGAATGATTTGACAGCCGTGATCAATGAGAAGGCCAGGTTGATGTCCCACGATGGCCCTAAAGGCGGTCTTATTGTGGTTGATTTTGGATCCAGAGGCCTCACAAAAGGTATCAAGACACTTCCAGAAAGTCTCCAGGCTGGTATTGTCATTGTGAACGAACGCGTTCATATCATCAGCAAAAAGTCTCATGATGAATTGACTGTGGTCGTGCGGTAGTTGGAGGCCTTTGATATTGCCAGCCTCCATATGGTGAGCCACAAGTCTGCTCAGCCCCTCAGTGGCGATGGCAAAGAGAAGGGGGGCAAGAGGGCACCCCTGTCTGATAGATCTTTTAAGATGGATCGCCTTTGAAAGTTTGCCGTTTACGTTAATTTGGGTCGTTGCGTTGCCGAGAAGGGTCGCGATCATCTTGGTGAATTTCTGACTACATCCGAGGTCTTGGAGCGACTGCAGAATATAGTCCCATTCTAGTCTATCGTAGGCTTTGTCAAAGTCGATCTTGAGGAAGACCACATCTTGGTTAGACTCGTTTGCATATTGAATACCTTCCCAAATATCCATAATAGTTTCCAGGATGGACCTGCCTTTGATGAAACCTTTTTGGTCCTCACTAAGCCAAGATCTCAGATGGCACGCCAGTCTGTTGGCAATGACTTTGGCGACGATCTTGTATCCTGTTTGTAGCATCGTAATTGGCCGCCAGTTCTCGATTCTATTTTTTTCCCCCTTCTTGTGAACCAGCTTGATAATTCCATTATTTATACAAGAAGGAAGAGCACCAAAATTTAGCGCTTCTTGCCAGACCATCCGAAGAGGGGTGGCGACCACCAGCTTGAAGGATTTAAAAAACTCGTTAGTGAGTCCATCGGGTCCCGGGCTTTTACCGAGAGGGAGGGCATCAATGACCTCAATGATTTCTGATTCAGAGATCGGGGCATGGAGCAGGGAGTGGAGGTTGGGTGGTATTCTCCGGGGGGAGACCCTAGAAATGGCAGCCATGCAGTCCCTTCTGTGGTGGGAGAGGGGGTTCGAGGTTCCCAGGAGTCTCGTGAAGTGCCCTTCGATGATGCCAAAGTTATCCTCTTCCGAGTTGCATACATTGCCATGTGGGTCTAGCAGTAGAGGAATCGTCTCTCTGTTGTGTTTCCTTTTGAGGATACTGCACATCTCTTTGGTGGGTTTGTCGGCTTTTCCAGCCCACCACTCCTTGAAGAAGATCTGCAAGTTTTTCCTTTGAATTTCTTCCTCGTATCTCAACGCTGCTCTGATTCTTCGGAGACCTTTCTGGGCTTGGTGTTTTCCTTTGTTCACTTCCTCCTCGAGTCGCCAGAGTCTGTGGTACATCGCTTCCCTACGAGCCCGCCGCACGGTCTCGAGCATCTTCTTAGTTCTGATCATGATCTTGCGAGACTTGTCGACCGCACTTCTCCAGCACTTGGCTGGGGTCAAGCCAGAGGCGAACGCCACCTTCCACACATCGGCTATCTCTTGATGGACGGAGGGGAGAGAGAAGGTGGAGGCGTTGGCATGGAACCACGGAGCCTTGTGGGTCCCGTAGGAAGGTTGGAAAGTGATAACAATCGGGTAGTGATCAGAGATGGTGAGGTCAGTACGTTGCGTGATGGAAGGGTGGCCCCACAGATGAGCAAAACTCTGAGAGATGTAGCATCTATCAAGTCTAGCTTTCCTCAGGTCCTCGCCCGCTTGGAGATTCGACCAGGAAAAGCCATTCGAGTCTTTGAATTCGACCAGATCCAGGTGGAGTTTGGTCAAGTCCCACGTTTCTTTCTCCCGACCGTCAATGACCCTGCCCTTGCCCATCCATCTGTCCATAGGGTCCTCCACCATGTTAAAGTCGCCACAAATAAGCACGTTGTGGGGAAGCGAGTCAAGAGAGGTCCAAGTGTTCAGTCTCTCCAAATCCCCGTTAGGGGCGTACAGAGAAACCATAGTAACACAGAGGGGAGCACCAAAAGAAACCGCAATCCAGCGGTGATTTACGTCTTCAATGGAGTTCTCGAGCTTTTCAAGCCAGGGTTGTTTAACACCGATGGCCGTTCCACCGGACCCCCGCTGGTGCTTTGTTGGGATCCACACATGGGCCGAGGAAACCTGTCTGAGCCGTTTCAGAAGGTCATCTCCGTCAATTTTAATCTCTTGAATGCATATAATGTCTGGCTTTAAGCTAGTGTCGCGGAGCCATTGACCAATGATGGCCGCTCTTGAGGGGTCAGTTAGCCCCCTAGCATTAAGCGAGATGACAATCATTTTTGTATTGATCCCTCTTTGCGGGAGGGAGCCTTGTCCTTTTTTCTCTTGGCTTCATCTTTCTTTTTCGCTGGTATCTGATCCCGACTTAGAAGTCGGTTCTTGTAGGGGCTTTTCCAGGGTAGCTCCATAGGCTGTTTTCCTTTGCGGGATACACCTTGCTGGGGGGAACTGGGCCTCGTGCTCGGCACCATCTCCGGGATCGTGGATCCAATGATGGAGCTTTCACTATCCATGTTGTCTTCATTACTAGTGGTGAATCCATCTTCTTTGCTTGTAGTATAACCCTCCTGGGGGGTTTCTTTGTTGTCGGGGATCTCTAGGGCATTGTCGTATATATCTTCCATGAGTGGATTCCCACCTGGGTAGTCAAGCTCGTTGATCTCCTTTCCAAGATTGCAATACAAATTGCTGTTGGGGGTAAGCGGCAGGTTGTTTCTCTCACCGTTGGCCCTTGGACTTCTTTTCCTTCTTCTTCTAACTTCAGTAAAGCCATCCGCATCAGCTTGTGGCTTGAGGAGGCCCTTGTCATCCCCGTCCTTGGTCGGGTGGGTCAAATCGCCATTGTTGACTTGGGCAGTTTTGGAGGCTTCTTGCGAGCGCTTGTTTTTTTGCCTGAGAGGGCAGTCTTTAATCCTGTGACCTTGCTGGCCGCAATGAAAGCACGCGTTGGGGAGGTTTTTGTAGGTGATATCCTGCTCCCAAACATCTCCTTCACCCATGTCCACTTTGATCGTTGATGGCAGCGGCGAACCGAGGTCGGCCTCGACGCAGATTTGTGGGTGCCATCGAGCATTGAACGAGTGTCTTGCACCCTCATAGATGAGACCACCAATGTCTTCTCGTGAGGCCAACGGCTTGCCGATAGGGGAGACTATATCCCACACGAAGTTGTACAAGAAGTATGGGAGGTTAGGGAGCTCGACCCAAAGAGGGTACCGAAGTGATTTCGATTTGTCGGGGGTAAAGTCCGGGGACCATCTGAATAAGCACAGGGTCGTCCGACCGAGCTGCCAAGTGCCAACGCTTAGGGCTTGGAAAGCCATCTCTTCATTTTCAAAAACTAGCAGCATGTGGTTTGCTGGTAAGAACTGACATTTGCTGACAATTAGTCCTCGAGGGAACCACTCTTTTCGAAGCCATTGTCGCACGATTTCGAGCGGGGGCCTAGGGCCAAACACTTGGCCGACAAGGCAAACTTTCTTGAGCTCCTCTTGGGCAGACAGAACTGCGGGTCTGCTGAGAGACACGATGGGGGATTCAACACTTTCGGGTGCCCCGGGGGCGGCACATGACCCCCCTTCCAGCAGGGCGGCCAGAGTGCCGGCCACCCCAGGGGGGGGGGCCCGATTACTTTTCACGAGAGAGGGCGAAGCCATATCCATGGCCGAACGAACTTGCACCGCTTTTATTTTCAATGCCCAACTGCGAGACCCTCCAACATAGCGAGAGAGCTGACCACAGATAACTCCCCCCACCGATCACATCGCGTCCAAGGACTCCGTTTTTCTACTTTTTTCTTTTTTCTTTCTTTTTCTTCTTTTTTCTTCTTTTTTCTTCTTCTTTTTCTCTCTCTTTTTTTTTCTTCTTCTCTTTTTTTCTTTTTCTTCTTCTTTCTTCTTCTTTTTTCTTTTCCTCTTCTCTCTTTTTTCTTTTTCTCTTTTTTTTCTTCTCTCTCTTTTTTTTTTCTTTTCTTCTCTTTTTTTTTTTTAGAAACTTCTCTAGCTTTAGGCGACCGGAACCACTGTCCACAGCCGCCGCCGGCCTCTTCCTTGACGACTAGTAGTACCTTTGGGACTCTACAACGATTGCTACCCGCCGCAGCCTTGGGAAAGCACGCGCCAGCCTTGGGAAAGTGTCAGAAAAGTTCTCCGCCTAGTTCTCTGTCCAGTTCGTTGTCGATCGTGGCGACGGAGAGGCAGCCTAGTTAGCACGCCTAGTTAGCCGTCGATCGGGCTTGGGCGAACGCGACTGACCGAATGAACTCTTTTTCCATCTTTAATGGCGTCGTCCCTCGAGTAAAGAGCTCACGACTGACCACGTGGCCCGTGTCAATCGCGGCGCCTTCACGATCGACAGATAAGTGCCCGCGCCCGCGTCAATCGTGGCGATGGATACACGCCCGCGTCAATCGTGGCGATGGATACGCCTTCACGATCGACAGAACAGCGCGTCAATCGTGGCGATGGACACACGCGGCGCCCGCGTCAATCGTGGCGATGGATACACGTGGCGCCCGCGTCAATCGTGGGTTTGAACGTGCATTTGGAAAAGTTTCTCCATGGCGAATCTGTGAAGAAGCATGGCGAAGAGGAAGAGACGCAGCGTCGACAGCACCTTCATCATGAGCGGAGAGAAGTAGACAAAGCACTTGTCATTCTGCTGCGACCTCCGCCATGAAAGCTTCAGCTCCGACACGATCCATCAATATAATTTTCATCATAATCATAGTCATTAAAATATGCAAAAAAGATGTCTTCTATGTTGATTCTCATGCTTTAAATCACATAACTAGACATGCAGAGCGGTTAAGTAGTTTGCGAAAATCTATAGTTCTTAGATGTTGAGACGCATTACGATACATCACATTCTATCAAGCATACAGGAAACATAGCTTCAAGAATCTCATTATGCAAAATGGGAGCTTCAAGAAGTGGAATCATATATTGAAAAATTTATTTGGTTTTGTCTCTAGAGATGGCCACCATGCTATCACGCCTATGAGGAGAAAGAGGCATGGAAACCCCCAAAAGCTAGCTAGGAGAAGTGATTGACAATTAACATACTATTTTCTTCATATGTGTTGCACTTAACACCATCGATATCCATCATGAAAGGGATCATTTCCTTTGACTACTTCTTCTTAAGGAGGGTGCACATCTTTTAACTAGGTTTGTCCACTTTTCCCACCTGCCACTCTTTAAAGAATATTTGGAGATTCTTTCTTTGAATCTCTTTGTTGTATATCAACATGCTTCTAATTTTCTGGAGCCCTAACTCGTATTGAGAGTGGCCTTTGTTGACTTCTTTCTCAAGACACCTAAGCCTTCGATGTAGATTTTCTCATCTAGCCTAAAAAATGCTTTGAAGATTATTCTATGTCCTCACCAACATCTATTGTGTCTTTATGATTGCCATCGTCCAACACTTGGTCGGAGAGGAGTGTGCGGAAAAGGCCCAATTCGAAGGAGCCATAATCTAAGTGCCCACAAAGAACAACATTGAAGAATAGAGAGTCCAATTATTGCCAATTAAAAGTTCTTTCTAAGTCGATATTAGGAGCATACATAGAGGCTATGGTGAGTTGTAAAGGATCCCCAAAGGATGCACCAATTCATTGATGGTTTTGATATGCAAGGCTATCCACAAGTCTAGAGTGCCAATTAATTTTAATGTTGATAGTCAAGCCACTATTTCTCCTAGGGTGCATGGTGGAGAACTAGACATAGCATCATGAAATAACTTTTAATCTCCTTTGAAGGTCATCACCATCAATTTTGATCTCTTGAGGACAGATGAAGTCCAGGTTAAAGCTTTTATCACATATCCGGTAGCCAATAACGACTCGTCATGAGGATTTAGAAAACCCTCTAACATTGAAAGAAACAATGACACTTGTTTCCTTCATGGTTGATCTCCATGACACTTGTTTCCTTCACTTTCTTAGCATCCAAAGGGTCATCTTTTGACATGCATGGGGCATCGTTTTGGGCGACTACAACTTCTTGCTTCTTGTTATATTAGTCCTTTTTAAATTTTTCTTGTTCTTCAAGGATGTTTGTCTCAAAGCACAATCTTTTACTCTATGGAAAGTTACATACATGTCTTATCATGCTACAAGGATGTGAACTAAAGAAATCCGGTGCATTCTCTATGAGTTCAGCCTGCAAAATGAAGCCACGTTAGTAAGAAAAGTTTATATAAAAACAATAATAAGCATTCCTGGCACGTTTCTGGAAAAATGGTCTTTATGTTTAATGAGGGTAAATGACTAATCAGCACTGAAAGTAGCATGATCGTTGTCCAGTTTCAATGGCGGCATGTTAGTGTGTCGCAACGGCTTCCGAAAACAACAAGCACCATTCCAAGATCCTTGCTAAACTAACGCTATTTGAGCATGGAACGGCAAGAAAAAGACAATGAAAAGGTGGATCTTCACAATGATCATACGCTTTTGGATACCTTGAATGCACATGGCTTCCTCATTCTTTACAGAAAGTATTGGATTCTATCATCTCTCATTGCTTTTTGTTGCATGCCATAACCTTCTGATTTTGTTGACGTTTAGATGAAAGTGAATTGTCCACCGATGGCCAGTCTGCCTCAATCATTCCAAACGCTTGACCAAATATATATTGGTAGCCACGAAAGACATCCACAGAGAAGCTTTTGTTGTGCATCTTGGGTACGCATTCCCAAGTGTGGTTGTCCTTTAATGTAGTGATTTTAACATACATTACAACCCTCCATTTTGTCCTCTCCTTAGCTTTCTCATAGGTAGCTAGCTCCCCACTTGCAACAACGCACATCATGTTCGCAAAATGCTTTGCCAAGGAAGACTCATAAATATTCCTTTGAATGGAGATGTTCCTCGTGGTTGATCTCCTTTCATTACACTTTCGGTATTGTTTCTTGATCCTTGTGAGCTTTGCCATAAGTGTAACCACGTCTTCTAAGTCATTGTCTTGACCTTCATCACTAGCATTATGTAGCTCATAGTTTTCTTACCTCCTTTGCCATCCTTGAAACAACAATCTAAAGTTATGTGATTTGGCTTACCAAAAATATAGAAAATCATACCTTTATGTGGATTCTTGCCCTTGCCTTTGCCTTTGGTCAAGGATTTGACCTTGGAGTCTGAATCTTATTTGTCATCATCTTCCTTTGATTTTTGCCTTTTCCTTTCCCACCTTCACCTTTCTTGCATTCTTTTCCCTTCTTTTTGTTGGCATAGGCTGATTGGTTGAGTACATCCTCCCTCTTCTTTGTATTTCCTACTAGACCTTCTCTGTATTTCCTACTAGACCTTCTTATGCCACTAGATTAGGGATGAACTCCTTGAATGATGGGAGAGAATCTCCATAAAGGATAGTGGTTATCAAAGGCTTCCAATTATCTTCCCCTCTAAGTCCATGGAGGGTGATTTAGACTATTTTGCAATCAACAAACTTTCAATCAATGAGTGCAAGCGGATCCCTTAGTTCTTTCACTCTTAGGGTGTAGTCAAGTATGCATTACGATTTCACCTCCTTCTACACATAGTCAATCGTTTTGTACCTATTTGACCTAGTACACACAATAGAATCTATAGATTTAGAATGAGCTTTTAACCATTCCTAATGGAGTGGTTTAGGTTACACAACCACACACTACAAATCAAACTATGCAAGAAACTAGCTTATGGTAGAAATAGAGGATCAGTAGAATTGCTCGCAGTAACTACTGAAGAAGAATTGAGCAAATATATTATCAAAAAAACAAAGAAACTACAAGAGATAAAAACTCCAACACGATATCATAAGAATGAAATCAATATATGGTTTCATCAAAGGCAGGTCAATTTTGGAAACCATTATAGATATTTGGGAAGGTCTTGAATTTGCAAATGAGTCTAAGCAAGATGTGGTCTTCCTCAAGATTGACTTTGATAAAGCCTACGACACGCTAGAATGGGACTATATTCTGCACTCGCTCCAAGATCTTGGATGTAGTCAGAAATTCACGAAGATGATCACGACCCTTCTCGGAAACGCATCGACCCAAATTAACATTAACGGCAAACTTTCGAAGGTGATCAAACTCAAAAGATCTATTAGACAAGGGTGCCCATTGGCTCCCCTTCTCTTTGCCATCGCCACGGAGGGGCTTAGCAGGCTTGTGGCACACCAGGTGGAAGCAGGTAATATCAAAGGCCTCCGTTTCCCTCACGACCATAGTCAGATCACCTTGAGACTTTTTGCCGATGATATGAATGCGTTTGTTCACAATGCTAGTACCAGCCTGGAGACATTCTAGAGGTGTCTTTCTACCTTTTGTGAACCCTCTGGATCCATAATCAACCACTCTAAGACCACCTTTAGAGCTATTGTGGGGTCTCAGCGCGGCCTTCTCATTGATCATGGCTATCAAATCATTCCGCAGGGCCAAATTTTTTGGCTTCTTGGGATCCCCTTGGGGTTTGGCATCTATATGGAACAACGGTGGAACTGGGTGCTGGCCAAACTCAAAAACAAGCTTAACTATTGGAGAGGTATGCAAATCAATCTCGCTGTTCGTGTGATGGTTATCAACACATTCCTCCTTTCTTCTACCATTTATTTCCTCTTATGTTGGAGACCGAAAGAGCAAGATCTGTCCAAACTAGATAGTATTTGTAGAAACTTCCTTTGGACCGGCGATCACAATAGAAGGGGGGTGCCTAAAATCAAATGGTCCATCTGCACTAGCCCTAGAGATAGTGGGGGACTTGGTATCCTGGTCATTGGGTGCATGGCTAACAAACTGGCAGCCAAATGGATGATTAAGGCTTGGTGCAATGGGGAGGCCTCGTGGGCCAAGTTGATCTTCAGAAACAAGAACGAATTGGCTCTCATGGGTTTCCCAAACTGGAAGAATCTTGACATCTTAACCTTGCTATTTTCCCCGATCCCCATCTTCCCGAAAGGCTCTAATCTCGTGTGCTCCCTATGGAAGAGTTGGAATAAAGTCAAAAGCTACACAAGAATTAGTGAAGACTGGAAGTGGGCAGCCGGTATCAGACAAAACGACTCTATCTGGTTTCTGATCCATGGCATCCGGAGTGTGGAATCTTGGAACATTCAAAATGCCAAGAAGTTATGGAACAAAGGCTTCAAAAAATGGAAACATCTCTAGAAACATGACACCAACCGCTGGATCAACTTCGAGGATATTGACCCTTGCGTCAACATTTCGTACGAAGAATGGAACACTTTGCAAAGCAGATGTCTCGCCTGGGATCGACACAAAACTCGCCTTCTCATGGGACATGACACATTGAGCTCGCTTGGTCTCAAATGGCACAATGCAAATAGCCTATCAAAAATCCCGAACATCAAAGAAACGATTGACTATCAGGTTAACCTCAACAAGAAGTGGTGCTTGTCATGGACACGGCTTCGGTGGGACATGAAGTTCATGGCTATCTGGCACCCCCTCATAGAAATCAAAAAGTCTGTCCTCTTATGGAAAATTCTTCATCATGGAATCTGGACCAACCTTAAGGCTAGCAAACTTTGTGGGATTTCTCCCTGGTGCAAACGCTGTTACCGGTCTATCGAAGATGTCCCACACATCTTCTTTACCTGCCCCAACTCCAACAGACTCTCGGAGACGGTTGGAAAGAAAATTAGACTTCAGAAACATCTCAGTTGGCAGCAAGCCCTACTAGGAGAAGCGATCGGCTGCTCCACAACCCTCTAGAACGCCATCAGAGGGGAGGTCCTATGGAAAATATGGCGGGAAAGATGTTCCCTCAACTTCGGTGACTCCCCCAAGGAGTGGTCAATTGAGAAATCATTATTCCTCCTTGGCAAAAGGATTGTTAACTGTAAGAAATCCCCCCCCTTTAGGCATCCTCAAGTTCTCCTTTTGATCAATAACAAGCTTAAACCCAAGTGGGCCCCGCATGAGGGTGATGAGAGGGTGATTAACCTTCTTTGTAATGCCATCTAAGCTCTGTAAAAGCTTCCCCTGCTTTGTGGGATTTGGGGGGTCCCGTGGGCACTAGTCCCCTTCTCTTGTACTTTTCTTTCTTTATTTAATTCAAGTCCGGGACAGTAGGCTAATGCCGAACTTCCTTATATTAAAGAAAAAAGTTAAATCAATATCTACATAGAAAGAAATGGACAAGAGAATAAGGGAATGCATAACAAACACTCTTCCTACAAGCGGTATGAGCTTTGTACCTCTTGGTATGATCTCCTTGTCTTAGAACTCCTTAGGCTTGCCACATAGGTTTTCCTCTTAACTCTATTCACTTGAATGGCATTAGGTGAACCTTATCCGCAAAAATATGACTATATAGACCTTTTCTTCACATTTCACCTCGCCTTGTGTGGCCCTTGACTCTTAATCTAGACCTGATTTGTCTTTTGGCATTTTATTTGACATGAGTGGATAAGGACTAGGGTTTTGATTTCTATTGGAGTCTCCTCTAGCTTTGATAACACCCTTTCTTTTCTCTAAGTTTGATGAGATTGGCCAATTCATAACTTCAACATTGATGTGGTTTAAATACCTTTCTTATCATATCACCTTATGCCCCCTAATCATGACTTAGAAAGAATCCATACTTAGCAATCTCTTTGCTCTTTGTCCTTGCATCTTCAACATGGTGGAAGATCTTTGAGATAGATGGAAGCAGTGGATATGGAATATTGGACAAGGTTTATTGGAGACAATTGAAGTTTTATGATGAATTGGTTAAGGTTAAGGAAGAAAAGGCCTTTTCTTGGTTGAACCTTCAAACTAGTGTTGTTTTACACAATGCAAGATTGGATAGAGGCTAATGATTTTTAGAGCATCATTGATATCTTGTGGCGGTGCTCCCTCTCCCATGGCATCGACATTGTTTGGTTGGATAAATTACCACTATTATAACTATTATTTAAACCCTTTGCTAGTATTGGAGAAGCGCATTGGTTCCATGTTAACTTGATGGTTTTCTCCCTGCCTTTAGTTTTAGAAGACATCTCTTCTTGTTTAAAGACTTTCCTTGAGTGAACCATCTCCTTCTTCTAGGTGTTAGATTAAAGCTGCTCATGAAACGTTGTTCATCTTGCAAAGATTTGAGAAGGAGATCTAAAAGTTTCGGAGTGTTAAATAGGAGAATCTCTATAGGAGACTATGTTATCCACATTCTGATGTTAACCAAGGAGATTCACACCTCAAAAATAATCCTGAAGCGTTCTTACAGGTGAGGATGAAATAAAGAAGAATACGCTACATATGTGATTTAAGGACTAGTGGAAAATCAAGGTTGACAAACGAGTGGAACCCATGCATAGACTCGTTAAGAAGAACAAAAAGTGAAGATGTTCTTCAAATGGTTGACAATAGTGGTATGGAATGAACCTTTGATGCGAAAAATAGTAATTCTATTGTCAATTGCTACTTGATATTTCTTTTACATTGTCTTGCTTAACGTATGATTTCACGGCCATTGTCTTGAGAGTTAGATTGAAGAAACTCTCCAAGATGTTGTGAACCTCTTGACTTTATCATTTCCCAAAAGAAGGTTTTGGAAGCTATTGAGTCCCTCCCTAAAGCTAAAACCTAAGTTCTTGATGGACTCACTAATCAGTTGATAAAAAAAAGAGGTTTTGGTGGATCCTCTTTGATCATTTTGGTTCTCAATTCTATTCTTCTCCTCTTTTTTATGAATAAGTTTGATGATGCCATTGTTGAGAAAAGCAGGAAGGGCACCAAACAGGAGTGCCTCAAGCCAAACAAGACACAAGGGGGTGGCCACCACATATTTGAATGATTTAAAGAACTCATTAGTGAGCCCATCAGGCCCCGGGCACTTGTCATTTGAAAGCAAATCAATAACTTAAAGGATCTCTTGTTCAGAAATGGTGGCATCAAGCAAAGCCCTCAAGTTGCATGGGATTCTATGCAAGTAAGTCTTGAGAGATGGTGGCCATGCAATCCCGCCTATGGGGGGAGAGGGGACAAGCACCAACCAAGAGACTCATGAAGTGTGCTTCTATCATGCCAATGTTCTCTTCCTCTGTCTTACATTCCACCCCGTTCTTGTCAAGTAGTAGCGGGATCTTGTCTCTAATTTGTTTTCTTCTGAGAATATTGCACATCTCTTTGGAAGGTCTATCTGCCTTACTAGCCCACCATTCCTTAAAATAAATCTGAAGATTTTTTCTTTTGATGTCCTCCTCGTATCATAATCTTCCTCTAATGTTTTGGAGTCCCTTTTGAGATTGAATCTTCCCTTTATTAACTTCTTCTTTGAGTCTCTAGAGCCGGCTGTATAGGTTTTCTCTACGTCTTTGACGGATGATTTCGAGAAATTTCATGGTCCTAATCAAGATCTGACAAGACTTTTCCACCGCGTTTCTCCAACACTTGGCTCGAGAGGTGCAGATGATGAATGCCTCAAGCCAAGCGTTTGTAATTTCTTGTTGGATAGAGGGGAGTGAGAAGACAAATGGACTGGCGTGAAACCAAGGTGCCTTGTGACTTTTAGATAAGGGGGGAAGGTGAGCACCATTGGGTAATGGTCTGAGACGGTGAGCTTGATTCGTTGTGCTAGGGTGGGAGGGCCCCATTGATGGATGAGATTCTATGAAATGTAGCATCTATCGAGCCTCGCTTTCCTCAAGTCCTCACTCAATTGAAGATTGGACAAAGAAAAACCATTCGAGTCGTTGACTTCGATCAGATCCAAAAAATAGTTTGGTTTGGTGCCTTGTGTCTTTCTTGTGGCCATCAATGATGTGGCCCTTGTTGTTCCACCGATCAGAGGGGTCTTCCACCATATTAAAGTCACCGCAAATCATGACATTTTGAGAAAACAAGTGCAAGGAGGAGCAAGTAACGATCCTTGCAGCATCCTCATTTGGAGGATACATAGAGATCACGGAGAATTGAAAGGGGGTGCTGAATGTAATTGCCATCCACCTATGATTTCTGTCTTCACAGGTGTAGTCAAGCTTTTTACCCTAGAAGCCATTGATACCAATGGCAGTTCCACCAGAACCACGGTGATGGGTTGTGGAAAACCACACATGGGACTCAGAGACGCCCTTAAGTCCTTTTTGAAGGTCTTCTCCTTCAATTTTAATCTCTTGAAGACAAATTAAATCCAGGTTTAAGCTTATGTCACGAGGCCATTGACCAATAATGGTGGCTCTTGTGGGGTCGGTTAGCCCCCTAGTGTTTAGTGAAGCGATGATCATTTTCTTGCACTTCCCTCATTCTGAGGGTGGGACTTCTCTTTTTTCCTCTTGGAGTCTTCTTTCTTTCTTGAGGGGGGTTGTCTCGACCATGCACCTTCGGTTTAAGGGGGCTTTCCCAAGGCATACCTGCCAACTGTTTCCCCTTGCGGGAAGCCCCTTATGGGGGCGATGGACAGGCTATTTCCAGTATTGTTTTTCCAATGATGGAACTTTCACTATCCATATTGTCCTCATTACTTGTGGTGAATCCTTCTTCTTTGCTAGTTATGTAGTCCTCTTGATTGACCTCATTAGAGGGGGGGGGGGCACTCCAAGGGTAAGTTACTTGTGCCCGCAAAGTCCCGGATCCCTCAGAGATAATCTAGTTCATTAACCTCCTTCTAGAGGTTGCAGTATAAGTTATTGAGTGATTTTTCTAATGTGCGGGTCTTCTATGAAAGTCTCCTTGAGCTTGAGCTTCTCCTAGGGCTAGCTTTCCTTCTTCTTCTCCCCTTGAGTGTTTGGGCTTTGCTGGTAGCTTCTTGCTTATTCTTCTCCATCAGGGGGCAATCTTTAATTCTATGGCCTTGTTGAACACATTTAAAGCAAGCATTGGGTAGATTCTTATAAGTGATCTCTTGAAGATTCCCCTTCACCCAAGTCGACAATAATTTGAGAGGGGAGAGGCCTGCTGAGGTCTGCTTCCACACACATTTGAGGATGCCAACGAGCATGAAATGCATGTTTTGTGCCCTCGTATATGAAACCCACAACAGCTCCGCGTGAGGCCAGTGGCTTGCCAATCGGAGAAACAATACCCCACAAAAAGCCATAAAGGAAGTAAGGGAGATTGGAGAGCTCGACCCAGAGAGGGTACCAAAGGGGTTTAGAGTTGTCGGGCACGAAATTGGGGGTCCATTTGAAGATGCATAGGGTGGCATGTCTGACTTGCCAAAACCCGACACTAAGGGCTTGGAGTGCCATTTCTTTGTTTTCAAAAACTAGCAAGAGGTGTTTGGCTGGAAGGAAAAGGCATTCGGACTTGGATCTATCTTACCATGCTCCTTTTACTACTAAAGCCCACTAGAATGAGGATCTACTTTGAGAAGCCATTGGTTTCGTATCTATTGTGTGCAATTCCATTAGCAATGAAGCTCTTTGTAAGATCTGGAAGGAAAGATGTGTGATCAACTTCAAAAAACAACACAAAGAATATTCTATTGAAAAGTCTTTTGGATGTTTAGGTGAGGATATGTGGTTCTAAGAACTCTACCCCTTTTAGACACCACAAGTTGTTCATTGAAGAAAACAAGTTGAAAAACAAGATGGTCCCCCATGAAGGGGACACGAAAATAACCAAGCTTCTTCATAATTCTCCCAAACTTTCTTGTAATCCTTCCTTATTTTTTATTTAAAGCTCGTGTTAGACGGCCGCCGGACAAGGACAATTGTACTTAGACAGAGGGCTTTAATGAAGAAAGAACCCTTCGGGAAATGCGCGGTAAAGAAAGATTCGCGCAAACCTTGTAACAGATTTCTATTTAAAGCAATGAAAGGAAAGCGGTAGAGAGCCCGGTTTTTGGGATTTGCAAGTGTAGTATTGTATGTGTATGTGTTCTGTTCCGTCTGTTCCAATGTCCCTGCTGCGTATCTGTTTGTGTGCGTAGGCGCGTTATAATGCAGTGTTACGAATCGATACTGTGTTGTAGAGATTCCATCCGGTACTGATTGAAGTGTTCCTGAACGTTGCTCAAGCTAGAACGCGTTGTTTGATAGTTCTTCTGTGGAGTAAGTAGCACGAAGAGTAATCTCGAACTAATTGTCTGTAAAGTCTTTGTAAGCGGCTGAATTCGTTACTGCATCTTATATTTGCTGTTTACCCCAACTACGGGAAGACTAGTAGCTGTAACTGTCTGAATGTGAGTAGAACAGCGTCGGTTTATGGTTAGTTGTTTATTAGGAGGAGATTGACTGTTCGAATCCGCGTGACTTTAAGGCATAAGGTCTAGTTGGCACACCTATCTGTCTCGAAGAAGTATGGATTAGGTGATTTTGTTATTGAAGTATCTTTTGCGCGTAGAATACGTAACCGGACTGCTAACCTCAGTCCTGAAGTTCTAATTCCAATACACTGAACAGTCTTCCGTTGTTCAGGGACGGATACTGAGCTAAGGACGGAAGGACAGTAAGATTGTGTGTTAAATTGGGAAAATAGTACAGGGCCTCTGTCTAACAGACCCCTACCACTCCCAAGGACCCACGTGGCTAAGAGAAGGATTGCGGTTAGAAGGATTTGGAACCGATTGAACTTGAAGTATCTGAATCGGAAGTAGAGTAACGCTTAAACCCATAATCAACATTAACACTCGTTTTCTTTCAAAAAGAATATGAAGAAAATGTTATTCTATTTGTCCATTAAGGAAAAGAAATAAAAGAGAAAAATGGGATATGTTGAGAATTGAACTTGTTGCTAAGTTCAATTGACGGGGACTTCTTTAAAATGGGATATGTTGAGAATTAAACTTGTTGCTAAGTTCAATTGACGGAGACTTCTTTAAAATGGGATATGTTGAGAATTGAACTTTTAGGAAATTGACGGAGGCTTCTTTAAAACGTAACGCATATGCATCATATTCTGACGATTTCCTTAGTTTACATGATGTGCTTGTAGTCCATAGTTTCTCATAATTTGTGAATTCCTATTTCTCTTTAAAAATTTTGATGATCTCTCAAATAGTTTTCTCTCCTTTACAAGCTCCTCTACAATGTATTCTTTGCACGTTTTAGACTTCCTCTTGTTCTTCCCCAACTTGGTTTGTCATTCTCTTCTATATGCATAAAATAGGGCCAAAACTCAATATAAAGGCTTGTATTCATGCTTTCAAATTGAAAATTTACACTAATAAGTCTTCTCGACATTGCACTTCATCACTTTTGTGCAATAATTTCAATTTCTCTGACTCCATGAGAGCTCTTGGTTCCATGTTCTCTTGAGTTTGTGCATGGTGGTTATTTGAGACTTTCTCTCGAGAAAATGATCAGATGTGAGTCTTTCAAAGGTTTTTAGGTTTTCACCAGCATGTCAATATTTAAATCAATCATTTGTATGAAAGTAAAAGGAAGGTTTTTCAAAGAGCTCTTAAACATGTGGAACCTAGTTTACTACAACAAGGACCGGACGGGAAAAATTGACACAGAGAAGAATGGGACTACTTCTCTGTTGGATTCTGAAAATGGAAAGTACCGTAGTTCTCTTGCATCTCTCTCAAGTAACCTATGTCATATGAAACTATTCGAGTAAATAAAGTTCGTTGAGAAAAACATTTTCTGATTGATCAAGAATAAATGAGCTAAAAAATAGTAGATAAACAGTACTTCGTTGGATTTATAGGAGATGAAGAAAACAATTGTTTGGATATTGTTCAAGTCTTTCTTAAACATTTAACTACAAAATCTATTTGAAAGAAATTCTAAAGTATCATTGTTAGTATACTTTTTTTTTCAAAAAGAAAGTTTGACAATAGCCTACTCTCCCAAGCGTTTTCTTAATAGAAAGAACAACTCTACAAGAGAGAGGATCTAGCACCCATGGGACCCCCCAAATCCCACAAAGCACATGCTAGAAATCATTACAAAATGGTTTGATAATCCGTTCATCCTCCTTTTGGGGGGCTCACTTGCTTTAAATCTTTTTGTTCTCAATGAAAAACACAACTTCATCCTCCTTTTGGGGGGCTCACTTGCTTTAAATCTTTTTGTTCTCAATGAAAAACACAATGTGATGCCTAAAAGGAAAGGGTTTGTTACAACTGGAAGTTCTTTTTTGTAAAAGGAAAAGAGATTTTTCAGTAGACAATTCTTTAAGAGAATTTCAAAAGTTGGTGGCATATCTCTCTTTCCACATTTTCTAGAGGGTCTCTCCTTCAACATTCCACAATGCAAAGGAACAACCAATCACTTCACCCAATAGCACTTGTATTTAGCTGATTGGTCCCTACAACAATATGATTTTCCTAAGGGTGCACTAGATTGAAATTGACTTGGAGTAAAAAAAAGGAGGTGTCCAAGTCCTCATTGCCATGAAAGCATTTTTTACACCATGGAAAGTGTTCACAAATTTTGTTACCTTCTACATTGGTCCAAATTCCCTTGTTGAGGATTTGCCATATCAAAACTAATTTTTTAATTGATGAGGGGATGCCTAAGGAATTGGAACTTAGGATATATTCTGCTAGTCACGTGCTTCAACACACTTAAGACTATCACGGTAATTTTTTGCCCTTTAAAATGTATTTTCTTTTGCATTTATATATGCGCATAATCCTAAAGGTCTCCTTATTTTTGTACAATGTAAACTTAATGAGAAAACTTGTTGTTTGTGTGCATTCTCGATCCCCAATCTTAATTTTTTACAATGTAAACGTAATGAGAAACCGTGTTGTTTGTGTGCATTCTCGATCCCCAAGCTTCAGTAAGTTCTATCAAAGTAGGTAAAAAATGGTATCAAAAGAAATGATTTATTATTGAGGCACCTCCTCCATATACCCCTACTCACTTTCTCATATTGCTATAAAGTCTGACGAGCATAATAAGGGTGACTATGCGTGCAATTTGTACTTTCACACGAATTATTGTTTGGATTTCGGTCACCAATACAAGCACATCAAAGCTTCGAAGAGCTCTATATCGTAATTATATTCAAACTTTTTGAGAAATAATACATTTTATGAGTCATGATATAATCACCAATTTGCATGCTGGTTGTTAAAGATAAGTTGGATGGCTCTCTTTAACCATTATAGAAATAGGTGAAATAGATGAAGAGTCTTGGATTTGGTGGAAAACAGAATAAGATAGTATCGGCATCTTGTTGGACGGTTCTGTTTAACCATTATAGAAATAAATGAAATAGATGAAGAGTCTTTGATTTGGTGGAACACAAGATGGTATCTAGCATCGTGTTCAAGGCATCGCCTTGCATAAATGTCAATGATAAAATGTCGAATTCAAGCACTCAATCAAACAAGGATGTCCTTCAGCCCTTCTTCGCCTTGTGCTGGTAGTGTATAGTAACATTTTCCTTGTGGAAGACCAAAGTTTGGAAGCTCAATTTAGGGAATGTTATTTTCAAATTGTCAAGATGAGATATTTATTAGCTGTTTTTTTTTTTCAAAACGAAGTTCAACAATGCCTACTCTCTAAACTTTAACTAATAGAAAGAACAACTCTACAAGTGAACATGCATAGCATCCATAGGACCTCATGAACCCCACAAAGCACGGGTTGCTTAAATCTTGCTAGAAAATATTACAACAAAGGTTGATAAATCTACTCTCCCCCTCATGGGATGCACACTTGCTTTTAATCTTGTTGCTCTCAAGGAAAAGGGAATGATATTGGATCATTTTATCAAATACTAGCTGCCCATTTCCAATCTTCATTGATCTTCACAAATTGTTTCATCTTGTTCCAACTTTTCCATAAGGAGAAAAGTAGGCTCAACCTTTTGAGAGTTACCTAATAGGGGGAACAAAAGAGTGGGAAGATCAAGATACTTCCACACTAGAAGGCCCATGAGCCTAAGTGCACTCTTGTTTTGAAAAATTAGCTTGGCCCAAGAGGCATCCTTGTTGCTCCATGCTTCAATTACCCCATTTGGCTGCTAATTTATTCAACATTCCTTCAACGTGTAGAATGCCAAAATCAATTTGATCATTTTGGCTAATGCAATTAGTCCATCTAGTTTCTGGGATACCACTTTTGTTAGGGTCTCTTGTACAAAGAAAGTTTTTGCAAATTCTTTCCAATTTTAGATTTTCTTGGTCCTTTGATCTCCAGGACGAGGGAAAGTAAATAATCGAAGAAAAAAGCAACATGTTAACCACCATAGCTCACCTTGGTAGTTGATATGCATACATTCCCAGTATGCCAAGTTGTTGTCCAAATTAGAAAGAGCCCAGTTCCATCAATTACCAATCGAAACATCGAATACTATCTAAATAGTAAACAGGCAAAAAATTTATCCCTAGGGATCAAGTGGCAACCATAGTCAAACAAAATTTGGGGTGCATGCCCAATAATAGATGTGAAAATGATTTAAGAGTGGTTTATTTTTCATCTTGATGCCTCACAAAATGTATTTCGTCAATGCCAAATAGAACCAATGCTCGTCGCATTGTTTTGCGCAAAAGCATTCATGCCATCTCCAAAGAGTCTCATATTATTTCTTATTGATTGAGATTATTGATTGAGGGGAAGAGAGTAGCCTTGAATAAGAACATAACGTGCATGCTGTTTAATGATGCAAGTGAGACCATTATAAATGATTGCAAAAATAAAAGGGGTCAAGGGGCATCCTTGCAAGATAGAACATTTTGGTGTCTTTCGCGGAGGGGCCAGACTATCGCGTCAGTACATTCAATCCTCGTGGATTTTGGTCTATCGCAAAAGAAGAGGTGTCACGAGCATTCCGGTCTATCACGCTCTTTCTGCTTCGTGGCAGTTTCCTCAGTGTACTCGCTCAGGCGCTTTTATTCACGTAATCCTTATTGGTGGGGGCTCCAGAAGTGTATCTTGTTTCTTGCGTTCAATCCTACCGTTTTGAATTTGAAGAGCAGAAAAGGCGGGCGAGGAATTAAGAGACCAAACTTATCAAAAAAGAAGAATAAAGAAAATATAGAGATTTGCTTTAATGTGAGACCCTCGTGTGTTATCAATCTTATGGAAGCTGTAAGCGACTCTAACAGAAATGTGGCCTTATTTTTCTTTCCTTTGCTGTAAGCGACTCTAACAGAAATGTGGCCTTATTTTTCTTTCCTTTGCTTTAATGTGAGACCCTCGTGTGTTATCAATCTTATGGAAGCTGTAAGCGACTCTAACAGAAATGTGGCCCTCACGTGCTCCATGCCTAAACTTCTATGACTTTCTCATTCTCTTTAAAAGGAAAATCAATATTCACTGTTAAACTCTTCAAAGTGAAGGATTTTAAAGTTTGCTCTTCCATGGCCTCCCGAATCCTCTGTGTCGCCTCCTTGGGGCTTTCATTTAGTGAAGGCATTTATTAAGGTAAGGAGAAAAGAAAAAAAAAAGAAGAGAAAAAGAGAAAAGAAAAAAAAGAAGATAAAAAAAAGAGAAAAAAGAGAAAAAGAAGAAGCACGAGAAGATTCATGGGGCTGAAGGTAAAAGAATATGCAAAGTTTTCATTGATCCTCCTGTAGATCTTGCGAAATCCTTTTATTTTGGTCATGGATTTGGCGACCCCTTCACTTGTGAGAAGTAACTTGGCCCCTCTTCCGGGGGAGACCGGTTACCTGGCCTCTCTGTTGGAGGGGGGGGTCTTGTGTCACCCCTGGGGCCTCTGAGAGTGTTGAACCCCCCATGGTCTCCCTCAGTAGATCCGCAATTCTGTAAATTCAGGAGGAGCTCAAGAAAGTTTGCCTGGTCGGCCAAATGTTTGGCCCTAGGCTCGCACTCAAAACTGTGCGACAGTGGCTTCGAAACGAGTGGTTCCCCCGTGGACTAATTGTTTGTAAGTGTCAATTCTTACCAGCAAGCCACATGTTGCTAGTCTTTGAAAATGAAGATATGGCGTTTCGAGCCCTAAGCGTTGGCACCTGGCAACTCGACCGGGCGACCCTGTGCCTATTCAGATGGTCCCTTGATTTTACTCCCGACAAATCGAAATCACTTCGGTACCCTCTCTGGGTTGAGCTCCCTAACCTTCCATACTTCTTGTATAGCTTTGTGTGGGACATTGTTTCTCCTATCCGCAAGCCGTTGGCCTCACGTGAGGACATTGGTGGTCTCATTTATGAAGGTGCAAGACACTCGTTCAACACCCGGTGGCACCCTCAAATCTCTGTCAAGGCCGACCTCAGCATGCCGCTTCCATCGAAGATCAAAGTGGACTTGGACGAAGGGGATGTCTGGGAGCAAGACATCAATTACAAAAACCTTCCCAACGCGTGCTTTTGTTGTGGCCAACAAGGCCACAGGATTAAAGATTGCCCTTTGAAACAAAAAAGCAAGCGAAATCAAGAAGCCTCCAAACACGCTCAAGATAACAAAGGCACTTTGGCCCACTCGACAAAGGAAGAGGAAGGCAAGGGCCCTCCTAACCCAGAAGCTGATGCATATGGGTTCATCGAAGTCAGAAGAAGAAGGAAAAGAAGCCCTAGGGCGACTTCTGAGCGAAACATCATGTCAGTTACCCCCTCTAGCAATTTATACTGCAATCTGGAAAAGGAGATCAATGAGTTTGACTACCCAGGAGGGAACCTACTTGAGATGGACACCAACGACAAAGCCCTAGAGATCCCTGATAATAAAGAAACCTCCCAAGAGGGATACACTACAAGCAAAGAAGATGGCTTTACCACTAGTAACGAAGATAACATGGATAGTGAAAGTTCCATCATCGGATCGACTATTCCGGAAACGGTGTCGAAAACGGTGCCCAAGTCTTCCCAGCAAGAGGCATCCCGCAAAGGAAAACAACCTATGGAGCTACCCTGGAAAAGCCCCCACAAGAACCTATTGCTAATTCGGGATCCGATCCTAGCGAAAAAGAAAGATGAATCCAAGAAAAGAAAGGACAAAGCTCCCTCCCGCAAAGAGGGCTCACTTTGACAATGATCATCATCTCACTAAACGCTAGAGGGCTAACCGACCCCTCAAGAGCGACCATCATTGGTCAATGGCTTTGCGACATTAGCCTAAACCCAGAATTGATATGTATTCAAGAGATTAAAATTGACGGAGAAGACCTCCAAAAATAGCTTAGGCAGATCTCCTCGACCCATGTTTGGATTTGAACGACGCACTAGCAGGGGTCTGGTGGAACGGTAATTGGTATTAATCAACTCTGGTTTGAAAATCTTGAGAACTCCATTGAAGATGAAAGGCATCGATGGATTGCTGTTTCTTTTGGTGCTCCTCTTTCCTTTACTCTTGTCTCTTTGTATGCCCCTAACGGGGAATTAGAGAGACTGAACACATGGGCCTCCTTGGACTCGCTCCCCCACAACGTGCTTATTTGTGGTGACTTCAACATGGTGGAGGACCCTATGGACAGATGGATGGGCAAGGGCAGGGTCATTGATAGTCGGGAGAAAGAAACTTGGGACAAAACCAAACTTCACTTGGATTTGGTCGAATTCAAAGACTCGAATGGCTTTTCTTGGTCAAATCTCCAAGCGGGCAAGGACCTGAGGAAAGCTAGACTCGATAGATGCTACATCTCTCAGAGTTTTACTCATCAGTGGGGCCACCCATCCCTTGCGCAACGCACTGACCTCACCATCTCTGATCACTACCCGATCATTATCACTTTCCAACCTTCCAACAAGATCCGTGAGGCTCCTTGGTTCCATGCCAGTGTACCCACCTTCTCCCTCCCCTCTGTCCATCAAGAAATTGCTAACGTGTGGAAGGAGGCATTCGCCTCCGGCCAGTCCCCAGCCAAGTGCTGGAGAAGTGCGGTCGATAAGTCTCGACAGATCATGATTAGATCCACGAAGATGCTCGAGACTGTGCGGCGGGCTCGCAGGGAAGCTCTTTACCACAGACTCTGGAGGCTCGAGGAGGAAGTGAACAAAGGAAAATCTCAAGCCCAGAAAGGTCTTCGAAAAATCAGAGAATTGTTGAGATACGAGGAAGAAATACAAAGGAAATATTTGCAAATTTTCTTCAAGAAGTGGTGGGCTGGCAAAGCTGACAAACCCACCAAAGAGATGTGTCGTATCCTTAAAAGGAAACATAACAGAGAATCGATCCCCTTACTGCTAGACTTAAATGGCAATGTATGCACTTCGGAAGAAGATAATTTTGGGATCATTGAAGGGCACTTCACGAGACTCCTGGGGACCTCAAACCCCCTCTCCCACCATAGAAGGGACTGTATGGCAGCCATATCTAGGGTTTCCCCCTGCAGGATACCACTCAACCTTCGCTCCTTGCTACATGCCCCTATCTCTGAAGCGGAATTCATTGAGGTCATTGATGCCCTCCCTCCCGGTAAAAGCCCGGGGCCCGACGGGCTCACTAGTGAGTTCTTTAAATCCTTCAAGTTGGTGGTTGCCACCCCTCTTCGTCTGGTTTGGCAAGAGGCGCTCAATTTTGGTGCACTTCCTTCCTGTCTCAAGAATGGTATTATCAAGTTAATACACAAAAAAGGGGAAAAGAACAGAATAGAGAACTAGCGTCCTATTACAATGCTCCAAAAAGGATACAAGATCATCGCCAAAGTCATTGCCAACAGAATCTCTTGCCACTTGAGAGCATGGCTAAGCGAGGACCAAAAAGGTTTGATCAAACGTAGGTCTATTTTGGAAACCATTATAGATATTTGGAAAGGTCTTGAATTTGCAAATGAGTCTAAACAAGATGTGGTCTTCCTCAAGATCGACTTTGATAAAGCCTACGACAGGCTCGAATGGGACTATATTCTGCAGTCACTCCAAGATCTTGGACGTAGTCAGAAATTCACCAAGATGATCGCGACACTTCTCAGAAACGCATCGACCCAAATTAACATTAACAGCAAACTCTCGAAGGTGATCAAACTTAGAAGATCTACCAAACAAGGATGCCCTTTGGCTCCCCTTCTCTTTGCCATCGCCACGGAGGGGCTTAGCAGGCTTGTGGCACACCAAGTGGAAGCTGGCAATATCAAAGGCCTCCGCTTGCCTCACGACCAGAGTCAGATCATCATGAGACTTTTTGCCGATGATATGAACGTGTTTGTTCACAATGATAGTACCAGCCTGGAGACGTTCTGGAGGTCTCTTGCTACTTTTTGTGAAGCCTCTGGATCCATAATCAACCACTCTAAGACCGCCTTTAGAGCTATTGTGGGGTCTTAGCCCAGCCTTCTCCTTGATCATGGCTGTCAAATCATTCTGCATGGCCAAATTTTTCTGCTTCTTGGGATCCCCTTGGGGTTTGGCGTCTCTATGGAACAGCGATGGAACTGGGTGCTGGCCAAACTCGAAAACAAGATTAACTATTGGAGAGGTATGCAAATAAATCTTGCTAGTCGTGCTATGGTTATCAATACGTTCCTCCTTTCTTCTACCATTTATTTCCTTTCTTGCTGGAGACCGAAAGAGCAAGATTTGTCCAAACTCGATAATATTTGTAGAAACTTCCTTTGGACGGGCGATCACAATAGAAGGGGGGTGCCTAAAATCAAATGGTCCATCTGCACCAGCCATAGAGATAGTGGGGGTCTTGGTATCCTGGACATTGGGTGCATGGCTAACAAACTGGCAGCCAAATGGATGATTTGAGGCTTGGAGCAATGGGGAGGCCTCATGGGCCAAGCTGATCTTCAGAAACAAGAACGAGTTGGTGCTCTTGGGTTTCCCAAATTGGAAGAATCTTGACATCTTGACCTTGTTGTTTTCCCCGATCCCCGTCTTCCCGAAAGGCTCTAATCTCGTGTGCTCCCTATGGAAGAGTTGGAATAAAGTCAAAAGCTACACAAGAATTAGTGAAGATTGGAAGTGGGCTGCTGGTATCAGACAAAACGACTCTATCTGGTTTCCAATCCATGGCATCCGGAGTGTGGAATGTTGGAACATTCAAAATGCCAAGAAGTTATGGAAGAAAGGCTTCAAAAAATGGAAACATCTCTGGAAACAAGACACCAACCGCTGGATCAACTTCGAGGATATTGACCCTAGCGTCAACATTTCGTACGAGGAATGGAACACTTTGCAAAGCAGATGTCTCGCCTAGGATCGTCACAAAACTCGCCTTCTCATGGGACACGACACAACGAGCTCGCTTGGTCTCAATTGGCACAATGGGAATAGCCTATCAAAAATCCCAAACATCAAAGAAACGATTGATTATCAGGTTAACCTCAACAAGAAGTGGTGCCTGTCATGGACGCAGCTTTGGTGGGACATGATGTTCATGGCTATCTGGCACCCCCTCATAGAAATCAAAAAGTCTGTCCTCGTATGGCAAATTCTTCATCATGGAATCTGGACCAACCTTGAAGCTAGCAAACTTTGTGGGATCCCTCCGTGGTGCAAACGCTGCCACCGGTCCATCGAAGATGTTCCACACATCTTCTTTACCTGCCCAAACTCCAAGAGACTCTAGCAGACAGTTGGAAAGAAAATTAGACTTCAGAGACATCTCAGTTGGCAGCAGGCCCTACTGGGTGAAGCGATCGGCTGCTCCGCGACTCTCTGGAATGCCATAAGAGGGGAGGTCCTTTGGAAAATCTGGCGAGAAAGATGTGCTCTCAACTTCGGAGACTCCCCCAAGGAGTGGTCAATCGAGAAATCATTGGTCCTCCTTGGCAAAATGATTGTTAACTATAAGAAATCCCCCCCCTTCAGGCACCATCAAGTTCTCCTTTTGATCAATAACATGCTTAAACCCAAGTGGGCCCCTCATGAGGGTGATGAGAGGGTGATTAACCTTCTTTGTAATGCCATCTAAGCTCTGTAAAAGCTTCCCCTGCTTTGTGGGATTTTGGGGGTCCCGTGGGCACTTGTCCCCTTCTCTTGTACTTTTCTCTCTTTATTTAATTCAAGTCCGAGAGAGTAGGCTAATGCCGAACTTCCTTTATATACAAAAAAGATAGAACATTTTAATCAAATAACCTGAGAAAGTTGCCCCTTGATATTGATTTGTGATGACACATTCCCAACAATGTTAAGATCATCCTAATGAATTTTTGTTCATAGCCCTAGTCTTCTAGAGATGGAGAATGAAGTCCCACTTGAGTCTAGGATAAGCTTTGTCGAATTCAATCTTAAGGAATATGACATTTTGAGTGGACTCTTGAGTCTTTAGTCAAATCTATTGCTTGCCAAACATGAACGATAGCCTCAAGGATGGATCTCCCTTGATAAACCCTTTTTTATCCTCACTAATCTAGTTTTGAAAGTGATAAGAAATTCGATTAGCAATAACCTTAGGAAGATTCTTGTAACTGGTTTGTAACATCGTAATTGGACACCAAGTTTCAATCCTGTTTTTGCTGCCTTTTTTTGCTTTAACTAGTTTATTAGAATCAATGAATATTGGAAATGGGTGGAAATGGGTGGAAATGGGTGGTTGGTTTTAGATAGAATGATTTGATCTAGTTCCCTATCAAGGGCATTAGAAGTGTGGAGTCTTGGAACCACCAAAGAGCGATGAAGCTTTGGAAAAAAGGCTTTCACTTGTGGAAACACCTCTAGAGCCAAGAAACTTGTAAGTGGATTAGATTCCAAGATATTGATCTAGCCAAAAGAGTAGACTATGAAGAATGGCATCTATTGCGGAGCAGATTCAATGCTTGGGACTTCTCAAGGACTTGCATCCTCATCGGTGAGGACTCGTGTCACCCTTAGTGTGTAAGATGGAACAGTGGTAATAGCCTTATCAAAATTCAGGGATTGAAGAAGGATGCAGAATTTTATGTCACACTCAATAGAAAGTGGTGTCTGGGTTGGTTCTACTGGTGGTGGGACTTTAAGTTCCAATCCCTTTGGCACCCCTTCATCGAGATCAAAAAGTTTTTGCTTATGTGGCAATTCCTTTACTGTGGAGTCCAGACCAATCTAAAAGCTAAAAACGTTTGTGGGGTCCTCCCGTGGTGCAAACAATGCCTTTGTGGAATGGAGAACTTGGAGAACCTCTTCTATTTATGCCCCAAATTAGTATCAGTTTGGTAGACCATTGAAAGAATCATGTATTTATAGAGACAAATCAACTAGAAGCAGGCTTTGTCGGGTGAGGCAATCGGATGTTCCTCAATATTGTGGAATGGAGAGTTTTGTTGCCAACTTTGGAAGCCCCCCTAAAGAATGGTCCATCAAAAAATCTCCTTTCCTTTTAGGCAAAAGAATCTCCAATCTTCGGAATTCCCTACCCTTTAGACACCATAGAGTGTTCTTCCTAGAGAGCAACAAGATCAAAACCAAGTGGGCCCCCCATGAGGGTGATCAGAGGATTATCAAACGTCTGTGCAAAAGTTTCTAGTAAGCTATAAGTAGCCCCTGCTTTGTGGGATTTGGGGTGTCCCATGGGTGCTAGCTCCATTCACTTGTACAACTATAATTTCAATTAAATAAAGTTTGGAAGAGTAGACTCTGCCAAACTTGCTTTTGAAAAGAAGCAGGTCAAGGGAAGTCTCTGTAGAACATTTTGTTGGTGAGATCCAAAGTTCAAAACACATCTCTCCTTCCAAAATCTTCTCTATGCCTTCACTCTTTATCATGTTTCAAAGGTTTGTAGATCAGTCAACCAAGCTACACCCAAAAAATTCTTCTTCTAGTCAATCTAGCTCATTAGATTGAGGTGTTCTAAACTCCTCTCCAACTAAGAAGATCCTTAGGGCATGAGAAGAAAGAGATAATTGATGTCTTCATGTTCATGATGACATCCCTTACACTATGGCACAACAGCACATATTTTGGAAGCTTTAATGCTGGTTTCGATCCCAAGGTGGAGGATTTAATTAAGAGGATTTGCTTTCTTGCTTTTCTTGATTTTGATCCACAAGGACTTCAAACACCATTTTCTATTGAGATCTTGATGAGATCAAGATGCGTACTTGATTCGTAAGGCATCTTCAATTTAATTGCCATTTCTATATCTGGTCCCTTTGGAGTTCAGTTCTTCATGTGCAAGAAGAAGGTGAGTCTCCTAATTCTTCAAGCATTGGTGCTACTCCTTAGACGGTATGAGTCATTGAAGTCCACTCTATGGCTCTAATAAATGTCTTTGAACCGGGATTTGCTTTCTTGCTTTTCTTGATTTTGATCCACAAGGACTTCAAACACCATTTTCTATTGAGATCTGATGAGATCAAGATGCGTACTTGATTCGTAAGGCATCTTCAATTTAATTGCCATTTCTATATCTGGTCCCTTTGGAGCTCAGTTCTTCATGTGCAAGAAGAAGGTGAGTCTCCTAATTCTTCCAAGCATTGGTGCTACTCCTTAGACGGTATGAGTCATTGAAGTCCACTCTATGGCTCTAATAAATGTCTTTGAACCTTATCTAATTACTTCTTAATTGCAGAAAAATGTATTTCTAGTCATGAAAGCCTTTTGACCATTTTTTCTTGGCGATTTGGATATCTTCCTTTTGTATGTCCTTAATGCTGGAAGCCCGTTGTCAAATGGGTCATTATGTCTAATCCTCATTGCCCATTACGAATGGGAGTTTAAAATAAAATGAGCTTTCATATTCTCCTACAAACTCCATAGGGATTTAATAAAGAAAAAACTTGACGACATGCAAGCTTTAGAAAACCATTTTGATGAAGAGGCCATGAGGATGGTCCATGTTGATATATTTAGGTAGTTCACACACACTAGGACAAACACGACACTTTTTTACCTCTTTTGAAGGTTTTTTCCCTAGCTTGTATATATGCCTATAAACCTAAGAGGTCACTTATCTTTGTACATTCTCTTGCTAATACGATCAATATTGTGTGTCATTCCCCAAGCTTCTTCTTCTTCCTTGTGTTGTTTGTATACTTCCACAGACCTCGAACTCGAACAATTGGTATTAGAGCAGGTCGCTGCTTCATCTAGGGCATCATCAATACCCTTCTAGTCATAGTCTCAAAATCCCACAATAATTGGTGAGCATACTCATGGACATTAGGAGTTGAAAACAGTTTTGCTTTGTGGTGTCAAAATCGTGATCTCAGCTCGCTTTGCCTCATCGAATGCATTATCATAGCACCTATGTAGGCAATTTTGTCTTTTTGTGTGAAAGATATATACAAGTTTTGGTTCACTAGTATAAGATCCCCAAAGTCTGCTACAGGTTTAGCGGAAATCCATAGAGTCGTTCTATTCAACTTTTTGAGATACATTTGTCTTTCTAGAGCAGGGTATTTTAGGTAATGGCCATGGATGAAAGTAGTGATGTACTCCATATGTTGGTTGTTGAGGATAAGTTGGATGGTACCAATTATCCATTATGGGCTTATATGATGTGTCATGTATTGGTTGCAAAATGACTATGAAATATTGTGCAAGGTGTTGAGAAACTTCCTGTTACACCTACAAATACAATTATTGAAGGTGATGCAGATGGGGTTGAAGATGATGATATTCTTCAAGTTCCTCTTTGTGTTGTGGTTCTTCCTATAGCTATTGCAAAGCAACTTTGTTGGGATGGAAAAGATTCTCAAGCACATGCATTGATGACTTTGTCTATCAAATGTGCCATTATTCAACTTATTTGCTCCTACAAAATAGCAAAGGATGCTTGGGATACACTAACGACTTTAGACTATGCAAGGAATGAGGCTCGTGTTGTTTACCTCCAAAAATAGTTGGAGAGTGAGCACATGAATGAAGGAGATTCCACGGAGAGTTTACTTTGCGACAGCAAAGGGTGCTAATGGAGTACGTTTCATAGTCAAATTTAAAGTTACAAGAAAGCTCAAAATTGCAATTACACTAGAACATGAACCTAGAACATCCTGAACAACACCTCCATCAACTACGCTCTATTCATTTGAAACTGGAATAGGGCATAGTATAACAACCTACACAATATTCCATTGTCCCCTTAAAATCAGTACATGGCACGTCATGTATATGTGTAACGGGTATATTGAACCATCCAATTTATCCTTAACGACCAACATGGAAAGTACATCATTTTCTTCCATGCTTGGAGATTGTACCATGGTGCTTGATAATTTCTCAAAAATGCTGAATATAATTACTTGATGGAGTTCTGCTTGACCTCTGTCAAGCATTGATCTTTTTGTACTTGTGGATAATTAACCCAAAAAAATGTAGGCATAAAATGAAATACTTGCACGCATATTCACCATTAGTATGTTCATCAAGTTTTTTAGCAAGCTAAGAAAGTAGGGAGGGGTATGCGGACTAGGTGTCTCAATACGAAATGACCTCTTTGATAGCACATATAGACGTTTGGGGATCCGTAATGCACACAAACGACAAGAGGAAAAATAATACGCTTAGGAGCAAGCCACAATGCTTATTATTAATTGTAGAACGAACAAAGATACTTATCCATTTAGGATTATGTGCATATATACAAGAAGATGAAACAAAAAAACCTCTGAAAAGGAAAACAGTGCCATAGCAGTACTTTGTATTTTCAGAAGATAGTCTAATAATGGAACAATACATTTTCAAATAGTTTTTGTATATTCATCATTAAAAAAGGTTTGAATAATATCTAAATAATGCATTTTCTTCATCTTCTGAAGCTCCAAGAAGGTGATGGTTATTCACTATTTTAGAGTTCATTTATTCTTGGTCAATCAATAAATATATTTCTCACAAAATATTGTTTATTTTTTTGCTTTTGCATGAAATAGATTATTTGAGAAATGTGTATTAAAGGTAAGGTACTTGCCACTTTCAAGATCCAACAAAATAACAGTCCCATGCTTGCGAGAGGCTATAAACCCTGGAAAGAATAAAAGCTAAGCATTTTCTTGACAGAAAGTTCAAAGAGCCACCAATCTCCGTACGCAGGAGAATATGAAACCAAGGGCTCCATTGACTTGGAAAATTCGAAATTGTTCCATACAAGCGATGAACTGAATTATTGAGAAACTTGTAAGTAGACACGTACATTAAAATTTCCGTTGTGAAAGCATGAATACGAGCATTTGTATTGAGGTTGTGACACTTTTTGGCACAAGCAGATTATCAAACACAAGAGAATGACAAAGCAAGTTGGGGACGAAGAGGAACAACTGAAAAAGTACATATATGACATTTTGGATGAAATTTGGAGAGGGGGGGGGGGGGGGGGGGGGGTGGGGCGTATAAGAGACCTCATTAAATTTTCAGACGGAAACAAGAAGTCCGAAACTACAAGGAGTAACTAGGGACTACAACAGGTTCATATCATCAGAAGAAATAGTAAGAATATATATATATATATATATATATATATATATATATATATATATATATATATGCCTGAGGTACTTTTAGACAAGCCTCCGTGTGGTGGTTGAGACAACAAAATCTTGTGTGTGGTGGTTATAACAAAAGCGGACGTCTTTTGTGGCGACAAGGTTATTCGATCAAGCGTTTTGAATGATTAAGACAAGCTGCCCATCAGTGGACAATGCACTAAAATCAAACTCATGGCATGCAACAAAAGCAATGAAGGCGATAGAATTGAATATTTCTTTTTGTAAAGAATAAGGATTCAATGTGCATTGAAGGTATGCGAAAGCGGATGATCATTGTGGAGATCCACTTTTCATTTTCCGTTTCTTGGCGTTTTGGGCTGAATCTTTTCCATCGTGCTTGTTGTTTTCTCAACAACGTGTCTTCATTTGGCACAATGAGCTCATAAAGAGGATAAAGAGGATGCACACAACTTCTTCAGTGCACATTCATGTTACATAAAAAGACATATGCAAATAATTCCAACAGGATCCATATTGGCATCTCAATCAATTCAAACAAATGAAATAATGTAAAAATCTTGTTGGAGGCCGAGCGACAAGGAGATGTCGAAGTTGGAAAGGTTCTATACAAATTTTTTCAAGATAAAAGATCCAATAGAAGAGGTAAGCCGAAGGTCAAATGGAATATCCACTACAGCTCAAAGGACTCTCGTGGCTTGGGCATCTTGGATGCGAAATCCTTGCCAACAAGATGCTAGCCAAATGAATCATTAAAATTTGGAACAATGGAAAAGTCTCATGGGCCGTATTAATATTTAAAAATTTTATAGCTATTTTCTCGTAGGCCTCCCTAGGAGGAGGGAACTCCACCTTATCACTTTCCTCTGTTGGAGTTTTTGATGTCTTCAAAATCACACAAACAACACAAGGTAGAAGAAGAAGAAGCTTGGAGCACTACACAACACATAATATATTACCAAGAAGTGACCATTATGCTTAAAGGCATATATTCAGGACGGGGGGAGAAAACCTCCTTAAGAGGGAAGAAAGGTGCATTGGCAGTCCTAAGTGTGTTCACACACATCACTAACAAAATATAGGTCACCCATTAGGCTTATAGGTGTATATACAAGCCAAGAGGAAAAACCTCCTAAAGAGGGATTAAAATGTGTTGACGGTCCTAACTATGTTCACACATATCACTACCAAAATATATTAACAAATGCCCCCTCAGTGGGATGTGATGAACATGGAAATGCTACTCATGTATAAGGAAATTCCAAGCTATGTTGGAAGAGATCAACCTACAAAAAGAAGTAAGATTGAAACTTCACAAAAGCCTTCAAACTTCTCACTAGGTTGAGCCTTTGTGAAAAGGTCTAGAACATTATCATGTCTGGGTAGATAACCCAAAGTAATCTCTCTAGTAGAGAACCTCTCCCTGAGGTAATGATAGTGCACCCCAATATGCTTTGTGCAAGCATGGAACATAGGGTTCCTCACAACTACGAATGCAGTTTGACGATCATTGAAGATGGTGGTGGCAAAAGAATAACCAACACCCAAATCATCCAAAACACATATCAAAATGCACATTAGTTCGCACTGTGAAAGTTGCCCTACACTCCGCCTCACAACTAGAAGTGGACACTCTAGCCTAGTATGAAGATATGCATGGGATACTAAGCCCGAAGCAAAAACCACTAGTGAACACATGAGTGTGATATTAATGAGTCGATTGTGAGGCAAAAACACTATGTCAATCTAGCGGTAATAATTATGCCTTGGGATAAAAAAATCCAAGTAGTTGGGTACCACTTAAGTAGCAAAGGGTGCACTTAATCACGTGCCAATGCTTGACACCTAGGCAATGCATAAGCTTTCTCATGTGAGAGACAACAAACTAAATATGAGACCAAGTTATGCATAAGTAAATCAAGCAACCAACACTGTGATGATAGAGAATAACAACAAATGCATATCCAACATCATGAAGACTCAAGTGCTAACCTATTTCCCTAGGAGTGGCAATAGATTTTGCATTCATGAAGGCCAAGACACTCCAATAATTTGTTAATATCATCTACTTCAAGCTAAAAGAGTACTCACATATCTCAAAAGTTCTTTGAATGAAGGTCGTTTCTATATATTTGAAAATGATTTGTAGGTGAAAGATGTTGATTGGTTTCGATCCCAAGAGGATAGGAGAAGTACAATTAGATATGGAGTGAAGCTTGGCAATAAATTCATCTCTTGGATGGCCAAGAAACAACCTATAGTTGCCATTTATTTCCTTTCTTGTTGGAGACCGAAAGAGCAAGATCTGTCCAAACTGGATAGTATTTGTAGAAACTCCTTTGGACGGGCGATCACAATAGAAGGGGGGTGCCTAAAATCAAATGGTCCATGTGCACCAGCCATAGAGATAGTGGGGGCCTTGGTATCCTAGAGATTGGGTGCATGGCTAACAAACTGGCAGCCAAATGGATGATTAAGGCTTGGTGCAATGGCGAGGCCTCGTGGGCCAAGTTGATCTTCAGAAACAAGAACGAGTTGGCTCTTATGGGTTTCCCAAATTGGAAGAATCTTGACATCTTCACCTTGCTGTTTTCCCCGATCCCCGTCTTCTCGAAAGGCTCTAATCTCGTGTGCTCCCTATGGAAGAGTTGGAATAAAGTCAAAAGCTACACAAGAATTAGTGAAGACTGGAAGTGGGCTGCTGGTATCAGACAAAACGACTCTATCTGGTTTCTGATCCATGGCATCGAGAGTGTGGAATCTTGGAACATTCAAAATGCCAAGAAGTTATGGAACAAAGGCTTCAAAAAATGGAAACATCTCTGGAAACAAGACACCAACTACTGGATCAACTTCGAGGATATTGACCCTTGCATCAACATTTCGTTCGACGAATGGAACACTTTGCAAAGCAGATGTCTCGCCTGGGATCGACACAAAACTCACCTTCTCATGGGACACGACACATCGAGCTCGCTTGGTCTCAAATGGCACAATGGGAATAGCCTATAAAAAATCCCGAACATCAAAGAAACGATTGACTATCAGGTTAACCTCAACAACAAGTGGTGCATGTCATGGACGTGGCTTCGATGGGACATGAAGTTCATGGCTATGTGGCACCCCCTCATAGAAATCAAAAAGTCTGTCCTCTTATGGCAAGTTCTTCACCATGGAATCTGGAACCTTAAGGCTAGCAAACTTTGTTGGATTCCTCCCTGGTGCAAAAGCTCCTACCGGTCTATCGAAGATGTTCCACACATCTTCTTTACCGGCCCCAACTCCAACAAACTCTAGCAGACGGTTGGAAAGAAAATTAAACTTTAGAAACGTCTGAGTTGGCAGCAAGCCCTGTTGGGAGAAGCGATATGCTGCTCCGCGACTCTCTGGAACGCCATCAGAGGGGAGGTCCTATGGAAAATATAGCAAGAAAGATGTGCTCTCAACTTTGGTGACTCCCCCAAGGAGTGTTCAATTGAGAAATCGTTGTTCCTTCTTGGCAAAAGGATTGTTAACTGAAAGAAATCCCCCCCCCTTCAGGCATCATCAAGTTCTCCTTTTGATCAATAGCAAGCTTAAACCCAAGTGGTCCCCTCATGAGGGTAATGAGAGGGTGATTAACCTTCTTTGTAATGCCATCTAAGCTCCGTAAAAGCTTCCCCTGCTTTGTGGGATTTGGGGGGTCCCGTAGGCACTAGTCCCCTTCTCTTGTACCTTTCTTTCTTTATTTAATTCAAGTCTCGGAGAGTAGGCTAACGCCAAACTTCCTTTACATTAAAAAAAAAACAACCTATAGTTGCTCTACCTCTCATAGAAGCTGAATATAAAGATTTAGCACAATTAACATATGTTCTTGTGTGGCTTAAGAAGTTCATGGTTGAACTAAATTTTTAGTTTAAAGAGTTACCAATCATGTGTGATAACATGAGTGTTGTGTACCTATCTACCAACCCTATGTTCCCAATGATTTGCCATAGCCGGAGATACTTGGGGTAGGTGAAGAAGATGTGCCCCAGGTACTCTCTGCTGCAGTGGCAATGCTTGCACCACGCCACAGTCCTGCAGATCTTGTTAGCGTTTTGGTTGGTCTAGATGCCACAGTGGAGAATTTTCAACATAAGTACCGATTTTTTAATCTCAATGAGGGGATGTTAGATAGATATGAACTTCACATCCCATCAGAGCCTTGTCCAAGTCAGGCACCACTTCTTGTTAAGTGTGATATGATAGTCCAAGTTACCCTTGATACTACTACTTTTGGACAGTTTATTCCCATTGTACCACATAAGAACCTTGTGGCATGGCTAAAATTCTTTTTTATAAAAAAAAATTATAAGAAATTAATTTCCCCAAGTTCATCGATATTCTTTTTTAGCATTTCTCCTTTGATGATGTTGAGTCTTTTGAACTTGCGAGAATAACAAAAGAAACTAAAAATGTTCAGTGTCCATGTGTGTTGTGAATGTGCCATGTTTACATGTGCGTTTGGATTCGTGTGCGTGTGTGAATATGTTTAATTCCATGTGAATGAGAGTGCATGTACTTATGTGTCTATGTGAATGTTCATGTATCACTGAGTCATGTATATGTATGTTCCTAAAAAAATGCCTTTATGTGTGTGTGCTTGTGAATCAATGTCTATATGTGTGAATGATTATGCGCGTACATGTTCATGTGAGTGGCATATGAGTACCTATGTTTGTGTATGTGATTCTTTTTTTTATGTGTGTATGACCCTATGTATTAACGTGTCTATGAGTGAAGATGTGAGTATGTTGTGTGTGTGAACATGGGTGACTCTCTCTCTCTTTCTCTCTCTCTCTCTCTCTCTATATATATATATATATATATATATATATATATATATATGTATACGTGTGTGTGTGTGCGCACGGGCGTGCGCTAATGAGTATGAATGTGTAAATATATGAGTGCATATGAAGTATGTGCATGAATGTGTGTGTGATTATATGTGTGTGATTGTGTATATAAGAATCTATATAGATATACACGTGATTGTGTGATTATGTATCCCCACGTGTACATTTGTCCCTAGAACTAAATATGGCATCTACATATATAAGTATGTGCTCCATTCACTTTATGATCCATATAGTGTGCGAGGTCTATATACGTTTGTATAAAGTCCTTCGAGAATGTCAGTGTATGAACCAATATGTCTATGAATGTTTTTTGACCTGTTTTGAATTGTATGTGTGCATATGTATATATAATGCCTATGTGTCCATATGTGTGCATGTATGAGAATAAGTGTGCATATGTATATATAATGCATATGTGTCCATATGTGTGCATGTATGAGAATAAGTGTTTTGTTTGTGTGTATCTAAATTATGCTATATCGATTAACTCTTCTAATCTACGCTATTCAATAAAACCGAAACATTATAAAGTAAAAATGAAAAAGAAAAAATTTCGATCAAAACAAAAAATTTTATAAAAAAAAAGAAAAAAGAAAACTTTATGTGGAGGAGTGTGCGTGCGTGTGTGCGTTGTGTGTTGGGTTGATGTTACGTGGTGTGTTTGTGATGAAATGTGTGAGTATGTGTGTGACGTGTGTTTTTTTTTTATATAAAGGAAGTTCGGCAATAGCCTACTCTCCCGGACTTGAATTAAATTAAGAAACAAAGGTACAATAGAAGGGGACTAGTGCCCACGGGACCCCCCAAATCCCACAAGGCGAAGCTTGATTGAATCCTAGGTTGCATTACAAACCTATCTGGTTTCCGATTCATGGCATCCGGAGTGTGGAGTCGTGGAACATTCAAAATGCCAAGAAATTATGGAACAAAGGATTCAAAAAATGGAAACACCTCTGAAAACATGACACCAACAGCTGGATCAACTTCGAGGATATTGACCCTCGCATAAACATCTCCTACGAAGAATGGAACACTCTGCAAAGCAGATGCCTCGCTTGGGATCGTCACAAGACTCGCCTTCTCATGGGACACGACACACCGAACGCGCGTGGTCTCAAATGGCACAATGGAAATAGCCTACTCAAAATCCCGAACATCAAAGAAACGACTGACCTCCAGATAAGCCTCAACAAGAAGTGGTGCCTGTCTTGGACGCGGCTTATAGAGATTAAGAAGTCTGTCCTCTTTGTGGGTTCCCTCCTTGGTGCTGCCACCGTCCCACACATCTTCCTTACTTGCCCCAACTCCTACAAAATCTGGCAGATGGTTGGAATGAAAATCAGACTTCAGAAACAGCTTAGTTGGAAACAAGTCCTTTTGGGAGAAGCGATTGGCTGCTCTGCGGCACTCTGGAACGCTATCAGAGGGGAAGTCCTGCGGAAAATTTGGCGGGAGCGGTGTGCTCTCAACTTCGGCGATCCCCCCAGGGAGTGGTCAATCACTATTCCTCCTTGGCAAAAGGATTGTCAACAGTAAGAAATCCCCCCCCTTCAGGCACCATCAAGTCCTCCTGTTGATCAACAACAAGCTCAAACCCAAGTGTGCCCCGCATGTGGGCGACGAGAGGGTGTGTGACGTGTGTTGATGAGTGTAAGATTCGTGTATTGATCGTCTTTTTTTTCGCATGAGGAAGTGTGTCGATATTGTATTTATTAACAAGAGTAAGTGTGTTCATATGCAGCACGTCTCTCTCTCTCTCTCTCTCTCTCTATATATATATATATATATATATATATATATATATATATATATATATGTGTGTGTGTGTGTGCGCGCGCGCGTGTGCGATCATATGTGTTTTGTTTTTTTGTTGTTGGTGCGCATGGAATGCCTAAGTGAACGGCCATAAACCTTGCACTTCATTATGCTATGAGAAACTTCATCAGTACACATGCATTTTTAGTTCACTACTAAGGTTAAAAACACATTTCTTTTTTATCAATTGTAAAAGCATCTCTTCAAGATAGAATCTCATTAGTTGAAGTAAGTGTCAAGAGAACCAAAATTGAAGACGCTCAATTGAATTCAGATTCAAATGAGGACCTAAAGGTAAGGAAAGTATTAGGTGAATCTTTTAAACAATCATCTTCTAATACCAAGGGAAAAAGTGTACGTATACACTACGGTATTAGTGGCACGCAGTGATAAACCTTCCACTCACTTCTTGAGTGCTTTTTGTACTCAAATCTTAGTCCTTTGAATCCTCACTCGATTTAATTTATCTTACTTTCCAACGCATATAGGTGAACATTTTATCATCATGTGTATCTACTGTTTATTGTCGTTGTGCATATCTCATGTATATCAAAGTTTTAGACCTATTGAGGCGAGGATATGGTATCATTGACTTATATACGGATTGGATCATTCCAATATCACTGTTATAAGTTTCTCCATAAAAATTTTTAGTTGTTGAATTTTTTTTATGTTTTATTTTTTTAAGATATGATCATATCTCTATGAGTGTATATTGTTGGTGCAAAAGAATCCAAGCCTACATACTTGGATAACTAGCATGTATCTCCTATAGCCACATATGATCACTCCCTTGTAAAAGTCACTTTACCTTTTATCCTTATAAAAGCTCCTATGCTTAATGCACTACTCTCACAAGGAGTTACAAGGAATAAAATCTTGGGTTACCTGGTAGATGATTGATGAGAGAAGAAATACTATAGTTTAGGACTCACTTTATGGTGAGAATTTGAATTTGAATTCAAAGCTTGGCTCCAATCTGAACTATACAAGTGGATCAAAAAGAAAGAAGGGAGAGAAGCCATGCAAGAGGAAATTGAAGCACTTGGGGAGAAATAAACTTGGGATTTGGTTCCCAAAAAGCCAAGTATGAAGGTAATAGGATCTAGGTGGATATATAAAATCAACAAGAATTCACATGGTTCTATAAACAAGTAAAAAGGAAGTCTAATGGAAAAAGGGTTTTCTCAAACCCATGGAGTGGATTATGCGAAGACTTTTTCACCTGTAGCTAAGATGCCAACCATCAGGGTTTTGGTAAGTGTTACTACCTAAAAGAATTGGAACCTATATCAGTTAGATGTTAAGAATGCATTCTTAAATGGATGGATCTCAAAAGAAGTTTACATGGTATGAACACAAGGACAAACAAGATTATGTATGCAAGCTAAGGAAAGCACTCTATGGTCTAAAGCAAGCTCCTAGAGCCAGGAACCATAGTCTTGTCACATATTTGCAGGATCAAGGTTTTGTTATTAGCAAGGCAGACTCTTCTTTGTTCATAAAGAAGACTAACTCTAAAATTATTTACTTATGTGTTTATGTGGATGACATTATCATTACAAGCGATGATGCCAATGACATCAAGCAAATCAAATCTCAGATGATGGAAGAGTTTAAGATTAGTGACCTTGGTTTGCTAACATACTTTCTTGGTTTAGAACTTGTATATACAGATTCTCAAATTTTATTACTCAAAGAAAATACATTCATTATATGCTAGTGAAAATCAAGATGGAAAACACCAAAATTGCAGGTACACCCATGAGAACTCAGTCAAAAACTTAGTTCTCATGAGGGATAACTTCTTCAAGATATTATAGGTTACCAAAAGCTTGTTGGGAGTCTCAACTATGTAGCCCTAACAAGAGTGGACATATGTTATGGAGTAAGTACATTAAGCCAGTTTATGCATACACCAAGAAAAGCACACTTGGAAGCTGCCAAGAGGATCCTAAAACTTATTTGAAGGGTACCATAAATGAAGGGATGTTTTATCCATTAACTTATGATTTGGATATCAAGATGTATTCTGATGCAGATTGGGTTGGCTCCAAGGATGATAGGAGAAGCACTTTTGGCTACTTAACTTTTGCAGGTTGAAAGCTAATATTTTGGTCATCAAAGAAGCAACCAACTATGGCATTGTCATCTATAGAGGCTGAATGTAGAGGCTGAGGAAGTGCGAAAAAAGAGGCTATGTGGCTCAAACTACTCTACAAAGATTTGGGGTTACATTCGTATACTCCAATGATTTTTGGAGACGATAGTAGTTCACTTCATTTGGCTGCTAGTCCTCTATATCATGCAAGGAGTAAGCACATTAAAATGCACTATCATTATGTAAGAGAGAAATTACTTAGCGAGGACATCCAATTTTCCTATGTATCAACTCATTTGCAATGTGCAGATATGCTCACAAAACCTTTGGATGGAACAAAAATTAACAGGTTCAAGATGATGATTGGTTTAAAGGAGATGAAGGAGGAATAAAGACCAAGCATGCTAGGCTTGAGGGGAAGCTGTTGGTGCCAAAGAATCCAAGCCTACATACTTGGATAACTAGCATGTATCTCATATAGCCACATATGATGACTCTCTTGTAAAAGTCACTTTACCTTTTATCCTTGTAAAAGCTCATATGCTTAATGCACTACTCTCACCAGAGTGAGGCATTAAATCTCGGGTTACTTGGTAGATTATTGATGAGAGAATAATTTTTATAGTTTAGGAATCACTTATGGTGAGAATTTGAATTTGAATTCAAAGCTTGGCTCCAATCTCAACTATAAAAGTGAATTAAAAAAGACTTGCGTAGAGACCAACTAAGAGATCATTTGAGATATTTTGTGATTAGTGATCTCATTCCATAGTTCCTTCACTACCCTCATATTTTGAAATTGGACATTGCCAATGTCAGTATACTATTATGTGATTTAGTACATACACATTGACCATATCTCTACTTCACTTCTCTCCTATGACCATCTCAGAATAGGGAACTCTTCAAAACTTGTTCTCAGTGCATGGTTGATCATTTGATGTGATTTGACATGCTATAGAATCATCATACCTTCTTATTCATAGCTACACACTTTCATTGTTATTGGCTTTTCCAATCGTTAGATGTCATATCTTTGCTCTCTGGTCTACACACTAAAGCACCCGTAAAATGTCGAGCAAGTCCTCTAACTTGCTAAGCATCTGTCTCAGTGTGTAGTCCATCATTTTTATTGAAATAACTCATGATTGGTAGCTATCTACGTTAATTAGATACCACCAAAAGGAATTTTGCTAATTGCAAGCAGGTTGAGAGCAGTATTCATTCTACCGACATGTGCAAAGACTAAAATAGCAAGTCTATGATCTTGGTTCAACTTTCTATTTATTTGTTTTGATCCTTTGATTAGAGGATCATGTTCCAAAGCACATAGGTGATTAGTTGTGATGAATAGGAAACTAAAACGGCCTAATACACTCTCCAAAACGTATTCTTGGCTGATGTGAAGTAGGGTTTTGCAACACCACTTCATATATTTATAGAATATTATTTTTTCACTCTAAATTCATGAAATAACTTGTTTTATCTCACTTATCTTCTTTCTTGAAGTTTTGTAGAAGTATTTACTCAACTCGGAGCAGGTTGTGAGCTCTAAGTATTTTTTTTTTGAGTTATTTTCCATAAATAGAAGATTTTCTCTGCATGCTAGTTTCTAAAAGTTGTTTGTTTTTACTCAAACAATTCAAATCAATGTTACAAGCTAATATGGTCATATTATTGCATAGATTGGAGCCTTAGGAAGTGTATTAGAGTCTATAAGAAAGAAATTGGCTAATGTAGATTATGTTTTTGCAAGGATCCTCTTGTTGATATATTTAGGTAGTGATGTGTGTGAACACTCTAGGACCGCCAGGGCAATTTTTTCCCTCTTTAGGAGGGTTTTTTTCCCCCGTCTTGTATATACCCCTATTGCAATAATGGACTACTTATCTTTGTACATTCTCTAGTAATACATTCTGTATTATTTATTGTGCTCCAAGCTTCTTCCTGTTCCTTGTGATGTTTGCATGCTTCCGCAGATGTCGAACTCCAACAATTGGTACCAGAGCTTACACCTCTCTGGTTTCAGTCTTAGATTCGCATGATCTAAGCTCGTTTTGGCCTCCAAACGCACTATTGTAGAGCTTGTACAGGCTATTTCATATGTTTGTGCCAAAGGTGTATACCTATTTTGGTTCGCCAGTATAAGCATCTCAAAGTCTGCTACAGGTTTAGCAGAACTCCTGGGGGCAGTTCCGTTCAACTTTTTCAGATATAGTCAATTTTGTGCATCAAGGTATTTTAGTCATCGACCATGGTTGAAAGTAGTGATGTGTTTCGTATGTTGAGGATAAGTTGGATGGTACCAACTACCCATTGTGGGCTTATATGATGCGACATGTATTGGTTGCAAAAGGATTATGGAACATTGTGCAGGATGTTGAAAAATGTCCTATCACACCTGCAACTATTACAACTGTAGGTACTGAAGCTAATACAGAAGGTGTCGAAGATCATGATATTCTGCATATTCCTATTTGTGTTGCAGTTTCTTTTGCACCTACTATAGAGCGAATTTCTTGGGATGGAAGAGATCCCCAAGCACATGCATTGATAGCGTTGTATGTCAAACCTACCATTATTCCTCATATTCGTTCTTGTAGAACAACTAAGGATGCTTGGGATACACTTACCACATTGTACTAAGCTAGGAATGAGGCTCGTGTTGTTTGCCTCCGATAACAATTGGAGAGTGAGCACATGAATGAAGGTGATTCTATGGACAATTTTCTAACGAAGATCAAAGATGTGAAGGAACAGTTGATTTCTGCTGATGGGGTTATATAAGATAGCTCACTTGTGCAGACCGTTTTGAATGGTCTTCCTGATTCATATTAGAGTTTTGCTTCTACACTTTGGTTGATGATGAAAGGCAATCCAAATGCCTTGCCATTTGAGAAGTTAGTCTCTGTTCTATTGCAGGAAGATCAGTCCAGGCAGAACATGTCCATTATGCGTGTTGCAGATCAAGATTTCCTGGCTAGTCAGAAGGGCAAAGGAAAATGGAGCTCTTTAAGTAGTAAGCAAAAATCTGCTAATTCTGCATAATCAAAGAGGGACAAAAAGATGAAAAGAAATCATAAAAGCATAATTTCTTTTGCAAGTACTGTAAAGGAAATGATCATAACATAAAGAACTATCCAAAAATGGCTGTTAAAGAGGCAAAGAAGAAAGATTTGGGAATGGTTGTTGCATAAGCCTCTACACCAAAAACAAAGTCTGCTAATCTTGTGCAAGAAGAAGAATGGGAGTTTACTACTATTTGTAGTTTTGACCCATGTTCTCATGAGCAGTGCATGTGTGCAGTAGACTCAGATGTTTGGTACTTTGACAGTGGGGCGACCAAACATATTTCCTAGCAGCATAGTTTCTTCTCTTCACTCGAGCCTGCCCCTACAGGGAATACTATTACATGCACCAACAACTCCTCTTATCATGTTATGGGAGTTGGTAAGATCCTTTTAGCTAGTGATGATGGTAGTTCTTTCACTTTGTCAGATGCTTTATTTGTGCCAGGGATCAATAAAAATCCATTATCAATTTCTACATTAGCCAAGATTGGCTTGGTTGTGAAATTTGTTGATGACAAATGTATAGTTCATGATCTATCAAATGACGATGTGATTATTGCTTTTGACATTTTATGTCATGGGTTATATAAGCTCATAGACTATGAAAGATCTGTAAAAGATTTAGCATGTGCAGTACATGATTCTCAGGCTATGTCAGATGCAAAGCTCTGGCATGCATGCTTTGGTCATCTGAATTTTGCTAGTTTGCTACGCCTGCAGAAATCTGAAATGGTGTCCTCTTTGCCCAAACTTGAGGCACACGGAAAACATGTTTGTGAAGGCTGTATTTTGAGCAAAACGTTCTTCCTTTCCAAAAGATGGTTCAGTTCGGGCTACTCAAAAATTGCAGCTTGTACATAGTGATGTTTGTGGTCCTATGTAGACACCTTCTTTTGGAAATTATATTTACTTCATGAATTTCATTGATGATTTTTCCAAGCATGCATGGGTATATCCATTGAAGGCAAAGTCCAAAGTGTTCATGTGCTTTAAACAGTTTTTGGTTTTGGCTGAAAATCTGTCAGCATTTAAAATGGGCACCCTCCATTCTGATCGAGGGGGGGGGGATATATGTCTTCTAATTTTAATGCATTTGTGGTGGAATGTGGGATAAAATACTAGTGTACAGTGCCATATAAACCTCAACAGAATGGAGTTGCTGAACGAAAGAACATGTCACCCATGGAGATGGCGAGGTGTATGGTCAAGATTCACGCTTAACCACATAGTTTTTGGCTTGAGGTTGTCATGTGTGCAACATATGTACTTAATAGGTGTCCCACTAAAGTGCTAGAGTCTATCACTCCATAGGAGGCTTGGCATGATCGCAAGCCATCTCATGCTCATCTGCATGTTTTTGGTTGTTTGGCATATGCATTAGTGCCTGAACAACATCGTAGAAAATTGGACGATGAAGTAGTAAAATGTATTTTTGTTGGGTTCAGTTTTGAAATTAAAGGCTATCATCTATATCATCCACAAACTAAACACATTTTGGTTAGCCGTGATGTTGTTTTTGTGGAAGATGCTATTCAACCATTGCTTTCATGTACTAAGGAGACATCTATTAGCTCTAAAAACATGTATGATACTTTGCTGCCTCTTTTTACAACTGGATAGTCTATTGCTGGTCTTAGTGAGGCAAGTCCTCACCCTTTGTAGGTTTCATGTGATGATGCAGATCATCCCATTTTTTATGCAGATTTACATGATGCACTTGTTGATGAGAGACCTGACATTGAGGAGGCAAAAACTATGCCAAAATGGCTAGTGTAGACTTAAGTGACAATAAATTAGATGCATCTCTATCATATCGTACTTGATCAGGCTCTCATAGTGCCTCTTTTGCATCATATTGTTATGCTATGGTTGCATCTAGTCTCTGTGATGAGAACGAGCCTGTTTCATTTCATGAAGTGCAAAATTCAAAAAATTGGATGGCTGCTATGCAATCTGAATATGATGCTATAATGAAGAATAGTACTTGGTCTTTATGTAACTTGGCTCCTGGCAAGAAGGCCATTGGCACTAAGTGGGTTTGCAAGCTAAAGTGTAAGCCTGATGGAACGTCTGATAGGTATAAGGCTAGGCTTGTTGTAAAGGGTTATGCACAGGAAAGAGACATTGATTTTGATGAGAGCTTTGCACCTACATGCCATATGACTACTGTTTGGAGCATCTCTGCACTTGCATCCCATCATGGTTGGAATGTACATGAGTTGGACATTAAAACTACCTTTCTGAATGGTGACTTGCATGAAGAAGTGTATGTATTTCAGCCCCATGGCTTTGTGCAAAAAGGGAAAGAAAACTAGATGTGCAGGTTAAAGAAAGCATTATATGGTTTAAAGCAAGCACCATGTGCTTGGTATGAGAAGATACATGCCTATCTGATTGCACATGGTTTTGAGAATAGTCCAACTAAAAGCACCTTATATGTTAAGCGTGCTAATGATATGCTTCTGATCATTGTTGTCTATGTTGACGACATGCTGCTCACAGGCCCTATTCAGAAGCATATTACTGATTTTAAGGCTGATTTGCATGCCTCATTTGAGACGTTTGATTTGGGGCATTTGCAACACTATTTGGGCATTCAGTTTATGCAAGTTGATGGTGGAATGGCTTTGTGTCAAACAAAATATATTTACACATTATTCTAGTGTTTTAGTCTTGAAGACTGTAAGCCTATTGCCACTCCTATCGAGACAAGTTTACAATTGAGTCTTCATGATGCTGGAGATGAATTTGATGTTGTCCTCTATTAGCATGCTGTTGGATGCCTGATTTACTTATGCATTACTCGACCAGATATTCAGTTTGCTATCTCACAGATGAGCAGGTTTATGCATTGCCTAGGAGTCAAGCATTGGCAGGCGGTTAAGCACATCTTTAGCTACTTGAGTGGTACCCGACTACTTGGTTTGTTTTATCCCAAGGGGGGATCACTAATGCCAGATTTGAATGCTTTTTCTCACTCAGATTGGGCTGGTTGCTATGAAACTCGTGTGTCCACTAGTGTCTTTTGCTTCATGCTTGGTAGCTCATGTATATCTTGGTTGAGCAAGAAGCACCCTACTGTGGCCACTTCCAATTGTGAGGTTGAGTATAGGACAGCTTTCACAGCGACTGCTGAGTGTGTGTGGCTCAGAGGCCTTATGGATGATTTGGGTGTTGGTCAGTCTTCTGCCACCACCATCTTCAATGATAGTGAGAGCGCATTGGCAGTTGCGAGGAACCCTGTGTTCCATGCTCGCACTAAGCACATTGATGGGCATTATCATTATGTCAGGGAGAGGTTCTGCGCTGGGGAGATCAACTTATCATATGTGCCCACGCAAGAAAACATTGCAGACCTTTTAACGAAGGCTCTGCCTAGGGAGAAGTTTGAAGCTTTCCGCAAAGCTTTGGGCTTACTTCATTTTGTGGAGTGATTTCCACATAGCTTGGCACTTCCTTATACATGAGTGTGAGCTACTTGTTCACCGCATCACTCCCAAGGGGGATTTGTTGATATATTTAGGTAGTGATGTGTGTGAACACTCTAGGACCATCGGGGCACTTTTTTCCCTCTTTAGGAGGTTTTTTTCCCTTGGCTTGTATATATGCCTATTGCCCTAATGGGCTACTTATCTTTGTACATTCTCTAGTAATACATTCGGTATTGTTTGTTGTGCCCCAAGCTTCTTCTTCTTCCTTGTGCTCTTTGTGTGCTTCCGCAGACGTCTAACTTGAACACCTCTCATCTCTAGAACCATCTATCACTCTTCATACTTGTATTAGAGCTTCATCATAGTTTGAAGATTACAAGTGATTTTTTTTAATTCATCAATCAAAAAGATGGAACTATGCAACACTATCTAGAATGGAATCATATCTTGAAGGGAAAAAACTTTATGCACACATATCTAGAGTTTCTTTGATGATTATGCTAAGGACCAAGGGACAACAAACAAAAGAGGAGCAAGAAAGGTTGGAAACATGGTGTGCAAAGGATGGTTTAACAAATTCATACAATCTAAACACGATTTATGACTTACACACAATAAGAGATGTAAGACATCACAAGAGACCTCAAATAATTTGGAAGCATGTTTTTCTTCAAGCACAAAAGGCGAGGAAGAATCAAGTATGGATGGAGTTTACATTTCTCAAGAAGCATCCCAAAAACATTATCATTGAAGGGTTCATAGATGAGGAACAAATTGTTGTACAAGTAATCAATGGAATGAAAATAGATGACAAGTGGTAAGAATTCATCACTACCATGGACTTCTACATGGACATGCAAGTAGTAGATTTCAACACCATTTTGAGAGAACTCTTCAATCATGAAGCCAAGCTGATGAATGATGGTGAGGCATAAAATGTTTATCAATTCTTTGCCCTTTACACAAATAAAAATAGAATTAAAGATTTCAAAGGAAAAGACAAGAAATATGATGAAGAAGCATGTACCTCCTGTTACCGTTAGTGTCCATGTGAAAGGCCAAATGGCCACCGGACACTTCTTTGTATATGTTCTTTAATAAAACATATAGTGGCCTGGTCAGTCACAGACTCTAAGTTCGATCGCATTTGTAAGACCTAAGAAGTCTGTCCTCGAGCTCCCTGTGTACTGTGTTTTCTGCGTATTCTACAGCTCTATGAGGAGTACTGTGTGCGGCGTCAGGAGCTCGGTTTTTCTACCCCGAGCATATCGTCATGGAGCTCTGAAGAAGGAGAGTGCAGTGTGGTGCTCCAAGGCTTACGACTAAGGCGGCGACCAAGGCATAGACCTTAGCATACCTTGTCATCCGAGTCACCAAAGTTACCGTTGGCACCGTTGGCTGCGCGCGAGGGAGGACCTCAACGATCAAGGAATATAGAGGTTCCCGGTACTTCCCGGGAGGTCCCCCATCCCAGTACTGTTCCCCCAGAGCTCGCTTAACCGTGGCAATCTCTTGCCACTAAGCTACACTCTTGTGGTGTTTGAAGAAGGGGAAAGGCTAAGGTTGACATTACCTTGAACAAGTTTTGGTCCCTCAAAGCTTCATTTTTTGCTTTTAAAGCCTATTTCTGAAGCAATTTTGGGGTGTTTTTTGGAGCCATTTCGGAGTACTTTCGCACGTAGTACTCTTCACACAGGTCCAAGAACATCAAGAAGAGTGTTCCTTGTACTTCTTAGACAATAAATATCAACCTTTGGGGCTGTATTTTCGGCCACACTCGTAAAACTACAGGTTTCTTGAGGGGTTTTCAGTTTTGGTGGGAGCAGTCGTTGCAAATTTATGCAGGTTTTTAAAGCCTAAAACATCAGAGTTGACAGACACTTGCAGGTGTTATTGGCTAGTTTTTGGGCTGTGTATTCAGCTTTTTAGTGTCATTTTACTGCATATATTGAGCACATACACACCATGTACGCTTCTGTGGACACCGCTTATGTACATCCATGTGGGCATTGATATAGCGGTTACGTTCTTTGCATAAAGCCTTTTACATTTGATAAAGAGGGTCGTGGTGAGGTTTTCTTAACTGGGAGACACCCAGATGTCGGGGTCTCTTCGGTGATGCAGGTGGAAGACTTACCCAGCCTCGCCATAGGAGATGTATGATAGTTGTTCATAGGTGCTCGATAAGCCTAGTTGGCTTCTATTGGGTAACTGATTATATGCAGTGGAGTCAGTGATTCACTATGCAGGTAGACATGTTAGTACTTGCAGTTTTATGATACTTTGACACTCGTCATATGCTAATTTTGCAGAGGATACTTTGGCAAAATTTTTCCAGATTTCTGGTTTAGTCAACTATATAGTGGTCGATTTACTCTTTGATACACTTATTTGTTGGTGTTTGGACTCTTCTAGCTCCATATCATTCTACTCAGTTCTCTACGATCATGGAATCAGAGGTCTCAGGCACATCCGATGGATCAGGGTCTAGTGCTAGCGTTCCGAGGAGAAGCTATAACTTGCAGGGCAAAGGCCATTTTGAGATCCGAAAATTTGATGGCACAAACTTTGCTCTATGGAAGAATCAGATTAAAGATGTGCTGATTCAAAGAAGGAAATGGAAGCCAGTAAATGGGATTTCAAAGAAGCCTGCTGACATGGATGAAGATGATTGGGATGAGTTAGATGAAATGGCCAAGTCTACCATTCGCTTGCACCTGGCAGATAATGTTTACTTTACAGTATTAGACTGTGAAAGTGCAGAGGAGCTTTGGAAGAAGTTATGCAATACATATGAAAAAGAGACGGCATCAAATAAAGTATATCTGATGAGAAAATTATACGACCTTCATATGAAGGACACAGATAGTGTTGCTGCTCATCTAAATGAGTTTGATGCCATATTCTCCCAGTTACAGGCTCAGAAAATGGATATGGACAATGAAATGAAAGCAGTATTGCTGTTATGCACCCTGCCATCATCATGGGATACATTTTGCACAGCTATTAGCAATAGTGCACCAGGTGGTAAACTCGTCTATGATGACATATGTGGAGCACTTTTGAGTGAGGAGATTCGTAGAAAATCTATGGTTGGCACTCAGAGTGGAGATGCATATAATGTTCGTGATTCTTACCAAGGAAAGAATCAACAGCGTGGCAGGAGCAAGAACAAGGAAAAGAATGGTCAACGGAATAAGAGCAGAAGTAAATCAAGGAAGAGGGATATTGAATGCCATTATTGTCATAAGAAAGGACACATGAAGAAAGACTGTTATGCATTAAAGAATGCCAAAGGTAAAGGACAGAATGTTGATGGACATGTTAAACAGTTACCTGCACCATCTACTTCGACTGTGAAGATTGAAGAAATTAATGCTATTTCTGATGATGCTGATGTGTTGACACTTGATAGTACTGTGCCATCTGAGGCACTTATGGCTGATTCTCTTTCCCACACCTGGCTGCTAGATTCTGGTGCTTCTTTCCATGTGACACCACATAGAGAATGGTTCTCTAATTATGCAGCAAAGTCTCTTGGTACCGTGAGACTTGGTGACACTTACCAGTGTGATGTTGTGGGGATTGGAGATGTGGTTGTGTAGTTCATTGACGGTTCAAAATTTACTATGCATAATGTACGCCATGTACCTCAGTTATCACGCAGTTTGATGTCAGTTGGTCAACTTGATGACCTTGGTTACAAGGTGGTCTTCTATGCTCAGTCCTTTTGTATATCAAAGGGAAATATGGTTATTGCAAAAGGAAGGAAAGTTGGCTCACTTTACCCTTTATTTGTATCATAGAAAGAACACTTGTTAGCTGTTACTGAACAGCCTATGGCTTGTATTTGGCATGGTCGTTTGGGCCATATATCTCGTAGTGGAATGGAAAATCTTTCTCGTTCTGGCTACTTACCTGTGTTATCTTTCTCTGATTTTTCATTTTGTGAGCATTGTCAATATGGAAAGCAAACCAGAAATGTGCATAAAACGCACACTGACTCTTCAATTCAGCCTTTAGATCTTGTTCATACAGATGTGTGTGGTCCTATGCCCACTAGGTCCTTAGGTGGTTCTCTTTACTTTGTCACTTCCATAGATGATGCTACTAGAAAAGTCTGGGTATATCCTATCAAATCGAAGGATGATGTATTCCCTACTTTCAGAAAATGGCTTGCTTCAGTTGAGACGGAAAAAGGAACTAAGCTTAAGGCTTTACGTTCAGATAATGGGGGTGAGTATACCTCACATGAATTCAACCTTTTTTGTCAGTGTAGAGGGATTCGTAGAGAGTTTACAGCTCCTTATACCCCAGTACAGAATGGTGTAGCTGAGAGGATGAATAGAACTATTCAAGATAGAGTAGTCTCTATGTTGCATCATGCAAACCTCTCACAAGGTTTTTGGGCAGAAGCAGTATTGACTGCAGTTCATGTGATTAACCTTTCACCTAGTACTGCCAAAGGTCTGAAAGTGGCACAAGAGTTATGGACAGGGAAACCACCATATTATGATCATCTTCGAGTTTTTGGGTGTGAAGCATATGTTCATATACCCAAGAATCTTAGACAGAAGTTGGACCATAAGTCAAAGAAATGCATTTTTCTTGGATATGGTCGAGAAGGACAATTTGGATATCGCTTATGGGATCCTGAAACACGGTCAGTGATCAAAAGTAGTGATGTCATTTTTAATGAGTCTAAGATGCATAAACAGCCGATTAAGGAGGTTGAAGTGAGAAGAGTTGTGTTTGAGAATACTAGTCCTCCGGTTAGCATGCATAAAAATGCTGCACATAGGGATGTTCAAGAGAATGTCCATTTAGATCAGTCTGCACATGTTCCTATTCAGCAACCATTGAGACGTTTTGCACGTGTCTCATATCCACCTGATAGATATGTTCCAGGTTTAGATTTTGTTATGCTAACAGATGCCGGTGAGCCCTCTTGCTACAAAGAGGCTATGCAGACAGAGGATCATGTCAAGTGGGAGCGTGCCATGAAGAGTGAGTTGGATTCTATTCACAAGAATGGTACTTGGGACTTAGTACCTTTGCCAAAGGGCAGGAAAGCTTTACCATGTAAATGGGTATATAAGCTGAAATTCACATCAGATAGTGCTTCTCCAAAATATAAAGCACGACTTGTTGCAAAGGGTTTTAAGCAACAACATGGTGTTGATTTTGAGGAAATCTTCTCTCCAGTGGTCAAGATGACTACTTTGCGCATGTTGCTTGGATTCGTTGCAATGGAGGACTTAGAACTAGTCCAAATGGATGTGAAAACAGCTTTCTTGCATGGAGATCTTACAGATGAGATCTATATGGAACAACCAGAGGATTATGTATTTCCTAGCAAGGAAAGTCTAGTTTGTAAGCTCAAGAAGAGCTTGTATGGACTTAAACAGTCTCCTAGACAATGGTACCAAAAGTTTGATGCTTTTATGAAGTCCCAAGGCTATTCTCGGAGCAATGAGGATCATTGTCTCTACACAAAGAGATGTTCTGATGGCAGCTTGATATACTTGATACTTTACGTCGATGATATGTTGATTGCTGGGAAGTCCTCTTATGATTTGTTAATTCTCAAAAAGAAGTTGAGTCAGACATTTGATATGAAGGATTTGGGGGATGCCAAACATATTCTTGGCATGCGCATTACTCGTGATAGGAGTAAAAGATGCATATACTTGTCTCAAAGTGAGTACATATCCAAAGTACTTCATCGATTCAATATGCAGGGTGGAAAGGCATTGAGTACACCTTTACCCACATTTGTGAAATTGAGCAAGGATGACTGCCCCAAATCAGATGAGGAAAAGGAATTCATGACCAAAATTCCCTATCAGTCTGCTGTTGGTAGTCTCATGTATGCTATGGTAGCTACGAGACCAGACATTGCATTTGTAGTGGGAGTTGTGAGCAGATATATGTCTAATCATGGCAAGAAACATTGGGAAGCGGTCAAAATGATTTTGAGATATCTGAGTGGCACTAAGGACAAGTGTCTATGCTTAGGTAGAGGGAAAGCATCCATTATTGGTTACACAGATTCTGACTATGCTGGTTGTGTAGACAATCGTAAGTCTACATCAGGGTACATTTTTCATTTTGTTGGAGGTGCTATCTCTTGGAGATCTCGTCTTCAAGAATGTACAGCTGTTTCCACCACAGAAGCAGAGTATGTTGCAGCAAGTGAGGCATGTAAGGAAGCATTGTGGCTTTCTCGTCTTGCTTGTGATATGGGTTTGCCTCAGCATGTACCTCACTTGCTCAGTGATAGTCAGAGTGCCATTGCTTTGGCTAAGAATCCGGTCTATCATGCAAAGACCAAGCACATTGAGGTGAGGTATCACTTCATTAGAGATTGCTTAGCCACTGAGAGCATTATTCTTGAGAAGGTTCACACTCGAGATAATGTTGTAGATGCTTTGACTAAAGCTCTACCACAGGATAGCTTACGACACTGTTGTCACTTGATGGGGGTTACTTGATTCTTGATCTTACGTAGTCACTTGTATATTGTGTAACATGCCCATCAGGTGGGAGGTATAGTTTGTATACTTACACTCAGGTATTCTTTATCATTCTTTCTTTTTTCTCCCATAGTTACTCTAGCCATATTGGCCTTTAGTGGGAGATTGTTACCGTTAGTGTCCATGTGAAAGGCCAAATGGCCACCGGACACTTCTTTGTATATGTTCTTTAATAAAACATATAGTGGCCTGGTCAGTCACAGACTGTAAGTTCGACCGCATTTGTAAGACCTAAGAAGTCTCTCCTCGTGCTCCCTGTGTACTGTGTTTTCTGCGTATTCTACAGCGCTGTGTGGAGTACTGTGTGCGGCGTCAGGAGCTCGGTTTTTCTACCCCGAGCATATCGTCGTGGAGCTCTGAAGAAGGAGAGTGCAGTGTTGTGCATCGCCATCGAAATACTTCACCTCCCAAGCTAAACTTTCACGTAGAGGTAGAAATTCAAGAGGAAGAGCCAGAGCCAATAAACAAGTTAGGGTGAGATCTCAAATTTCCTCAGCTTATGCCCTACATGGATTAATGAACAATGTCCTTGAGAACACCTTCAAGCAACCAAGGAACCAAAGAGGAAGATGATATAACAAAGGAGGATATGGAGCCCTTAGAGGCTGATTCAACAACACTTATGGATATAAGAACATCAACTCCAATATAACCTATCATGCTGGCTACAAAGGATAAAGGGACTAAAAAAATCTAATCTAATGATCAATCTCATGAGGATTGACTTCTATTCATGAACACAAAAATTAAAGTACCTAGATCAAATGAGCATGTGTTCTATGTTGACTTTGAAAGCCCAGATCATGTAGCAGGGAATGTAGCACTAATTTTGTATTCGGAAGATCCCAAGAAAAAGCATGAGGTCTAAATAGGCGATGACAGAAGGCGCCTTGTAGATAAGATTGGAAATGAGAAGACAGGTAACATGAATTTCTTGAATAGAGTTCTCTATGTACCTAGCATTACTAAGAACTTCATAAGTGCATGATAGATTGATGATAAAGGATTGCAAGTGATGTTCAAACATTATGGAGCTTATGTCAAAGATCCATACCAAGGATTCAATAAGATATGTGGAGAAGAAAAGGTAGGTATATTTTTCTCTTTTGAACTCCAAGACACTAAGAACATAGCATTGATCAACTATGGCCCTAAAACCCTATCAAAGTTAGATATTTGACATAAATAGTTGGCTCATATTAGAGAAATGGACCTTAAAACAAGTTAATAGATATGAAAGTGTACTTGGACTAGCTAACATTTCAAAGCAACATGTAATTTACAAATGCATTACTTGCCATTTTGGCAGATCTCAAAGGAAACCAATCACAAAGAATGTTTACATACATGGAGACATCTTGGAGCTTGTCCACCTAATGGTTGGTGACTAGGTAAAGAACCATCTATCTCGGGGTCAAGGTATTATGTGTCTTTCATAGGTGATTGTAGTAGATGGACATACTTTATTTGAAACATAAAGATGAAGTATTTACTTTTTTCATTATATATATATATATATATATATATATATATATATATATATATATATATATATATATATATATATATATATATATATATATATATATATATATGAAATCGGTAAAACCTTAAAGAGACTAAGGTCAGATGGAGGGGTTGAATACTTCCCCGAGGATTCTGACTTTTACTTGCAAGAAAAAGAGAATCAAAAGAGAATAAATTCTACTAGATATGCACTTGAGAAGACTAGATTTTTACTTGCAAGTCTGTCTGATGAAAATAATTCTTGGTTTGAAGATGATTGGAGGAAAATCAAATTTCATATGACTTGGAGGATGATTCTCTAACACTATCATCAAAATAAACACATACAGTTGAGGAATAAAGTGATTGACGGGATGATCAGAATACACCCAAAAGGAAGATCAATTCACCCAACTCCAAAGGTAAAGCAAAGGTGAAATATATAAGAGATGTAACAAATAGATCTCAATAAACACTTAGAAGATGTACAAGGGACAAGAAGAAGCCCAATAGGTATGCGTATGAAACCTCATTGATAACTAAGCACTCTATCTACATTGCTCAAAATTTGAAATCTAAAGAGCCCTCATCTTAAGAAAAAACAATCGTAGAAACATGCCATGGAAGAAGAGATTGAAGCTTTACAGGAGAAAATTAATTGCTCAACCAAAAAATGCCACCAGTGGGATGGGTATGGGAAAGGACCAAAATTGAGGGAGCTTCATGATTGGGCACACTCTAAAGCCATGCTTTTGATGGATCATAATAATAATGTTGACTAAAGATGAGTTGAGATCGTGTGCTTCACAAAGAAATTTTTTTGCAAGAGGCTATAGGGAGATAATCATGAGGATAGCTGGTGGTAAAAACGGTGCAAAAATGATCATAGTAAGAGGTAGAGAAATCCCACAACATTGGCAAGTGATTAGGTTGAGAGGTATAAATTTTAGGTGAAGAGTCATCAATACTATAGGAGCTTCATGAGAATCGACTCAAGATAGAATGTCCATCACCACCTGAGAAGAACGAAGACAATGAATGACATCATACTAGAATTCTTGAAGCAATAAGACCTAAGGAGCAAACCAGCCCTCCACATTCTATTGGCACACCAGATAGGTAAGGGCTCAAAAATCCACATGAAAAGTAAATTTGTAGGCCTAAAAGGTAATGGAGAAATTTCTTGATAGAATAAATGAGGCCTAAACACTCTTGTTTAGTAAGAGAATAGTTATGAGTAGCAATGTCCAATCCAAGACTAGCATAATACATAGACTTCTATCATTTATCACACATTTTCATGAGAACACTTCCAATGTTGATGTCGGAGGTTTCCAAAAAAGCATGCAAGAAAATATTCCACTTAGGTACTTGCAAAATAGGTGCTTGAGTTATAAGTTGTTTTAGGCATGTAAAGCTAGTCTGATCATCATCTATGAACTAGAAGTTGTTGTTGGAGATAAATGTCTGTGGAAGCACGTGAACAGCACAAGGAAGAAGAAGAAGCTTGGAGCACAAACACACAATACTGAATGTATTACCAAAGAATGTACAAAGATCAGTAGCCCATTAGGGCAATAGGCGTATATACAAGCCGGGGGAAAAAAACCTCCTAAAGAGGGAAAAAAGTGCCCCGACGGTCCTAGTGTGTTCACACACATCACTACCTAAATATATCAACAAATCCCCCCTGGAGTGATGCGGTGAACAAGTAGCTGGCACTCATGTATAAGGAAGTGCCAAGCTATGTGGAAATCACTCTTCAAAAGGAAGTAAGCCCAAAGCTTTGCGGAAAGCTTCAAACTTCTCCCTAGGTAGAGCCTTCGTGAAAAGCTCTGCAATGTTCTCCTGCGTGGGCACATATGCCAAGCTTATCACCCCAGCAGAGAACCTCTCCCTGACATAGTGATAATGCACCTCAATGTGCTAAGTGCGAGCATGGAACACAGGGTTCCTCACAACTGCCAATGCGCTCTGACTGTCAGTGAAGATGGTGGTGGCAGAAGACTGGCCAACACCCAAATCAGCCATAAGGCATCTGAGCCACACACACTCAACAGTCGCTGTGAAAGTTGCCCTATACTCAGCCTCACAACTAGAAGTGGCCATAGTAGGCTGCTTCTTGCTCAACCAAGATATACATGAGCTACCAAGCATGAAGCAAAAACCACTAGTGGACACACGAGTGTCATAGCAACCAGCCCAATCTAAGTCAGGAAAAGCATGCAAATCTGGCGGTGGTGATCCCCCCCTGGGATAAAACAACCCAAGTAGCCGAGTACCACTCAACTAGCGAAAGATGTGCTTAACCGCCTTCCAATGCGTGACTCTTATGCAATGCATAAATCTGCTCATCTGTGAGACAGCAAACTGAATATCTGGCCGAGTAATGCATAAGTAAATCAAGCATCCAACAACCTGCTGATAGAGAACACCATCAAATGCATCTCCAGCATCATTAAGACTCAATCGTAAACCTGTCTCCATAGGAGTGGCAATAGGCTTATAGTCTTCAAGGCCAAAACGCTGCAATAATGTGTCAATATATTTCGTTTGACACAAAGCCATTCCACCATCAACTTGCATAAACTGAATGCCCAAATAGTGATGCAAATTCCCCAAATCAGACATCTCAAATGAGGCATGCAAATCAGCCTTGAAATCAGCAATATGCTTCTCAATAGGACCAGTGAGCAGCATATCAACATAGACAACAATGATCAGAAGCACATCATTAGTACGCTTAACATATAAGGTGCTTTCAGTTGGACTGTTCACAAAACCATGTGCAACCAGATAGGCATGTATCTTCTCATACCAAGCACGTGGTGCTTGCTTTAAACCATATAATGCCTTCTTTAACCTGCACACCTGATTTTCATGCCCTTTCTGCACAAAGCCACGGGGCTGAAAAACATACACTTCTTCATGCAAGTCACCATTCAGAAATGTTGTTTTAATGTCCAACTGATGTACATTCCAACCATGATGGGCTGCAAGTGCACAAATGCTCCGAACAGTAGTCATACGGCCTGTAGGTGCAAAGGTCTCATCAAAATCAATGCCTCTTTCCTGTGCATAACCCTTTGCAACAAGTCTAGCCTTATACCTATCAACTGTACCATCAGGTTTACACTTCAGCTTGTATACCCACTTCGTGCCAATGGCCTTCTTGCCAGGAGGCAAGTCACATAAAGACCATGTACCATTCTTCATTATAACATCATATTCAGATTGCATGGCAGCCAATCAATTTTCTAAATTCTGTGCTTCGTAAAAAGAAACAGGCTCATTCTCATCACAAAGACTAGACGCAGCCATAGCATAGAAATTTGATGCAAAGGAGCCACTATGAGAGCCTGAACGAGTACGATATGACAAAGGTGCATCTAATTTGTTGTCACGCAAAGTCTGCACCAGCCATTTTGGCATAGTTTTTGCCTGCTCAATATCAGCTCTCTCATCAACAAGTGCATCCTGTAAATCTGCATCAGAAATAGAATGATCTACATCATCATATGAAACCTGCAAAGGCTGAGAAATTGCCTCATTAGGACCAGCACTAGAGTGTCCACCTGTAAAAAGAGGCATAAACGTATCATACATGTCTTTGGAGCTAATAGATGTCTCCTTAGTACATGAAAGCAATGGTTGAATAGCATCTTCCACAAAGACAACATCACGGCTAACCAGAATGTGTTTAGTCTGTGGATGATACAGACGATAGCCTTTACTCTCATAACTGTACCCAACAAAAATACATTTTACTACCTTATCATCTAATTTTCTGTGATGTTGTTCAGGCACTAATGCATATGCCAAACAACCAAAAACACGCAAATGAGCAACAGATGGCTTGCAGTCATGCCAAGCCTCATATGGAGTGATAGGCTGCAGCGCTTTAGTGGGACACCTGTTCAGTACATATGCTACACACATGACAGCCTCAAGCCAGAAACTATGTGGTAAAGCCTAACTCTTGACCATGCACCTCGCCATCTCCATGAGTGACATGTTCATTCATTCAGCAACTCCATTCTGTTGAGGTGTATACAGCACTGTACATTGGTGTTTTATCCCACGTTCAGCCAGAAATGCATTAAAATCAGAAGACATATATTCCCCCCCCGATCAGAACAGAGGGTGCCCATTTTACATGCTGACAGATTTTCAGCCAGAACCAAAAACTGTTTAAAGCACATGAACACTTCGGACTTTGCTTTGAGTGGATATACCCATGCATGCCTGGAAAAATCATCAATTGATGAAAGTCACGAAGTAAAGGTAATGCCCAAAAGAGGGTGTCTGCATAGGACCATAGACATCACTATGTACAAGCTGCAATTTCTGCGTAGCCCGAACTGAACCATCTTTTGGAAAGGAGGAACGCTGCAATTTGCCAAAAATACAACCTTCACATACATGTTTTCCAAGTGCCTCAAGCTTGGGCAAAGAAGAAACCATATCAGATTTCTGCAAGCGTAGCAAACTAGCAAATCTCAGATGACCAAAGCGTGCATGGCAAAGCTTTGCATCTGACATAGCGTGAGAATCTTGAACTGCACATGCCGAATCATTCATAGATCTTTCATAGTCTATGAGCTTATACAGCCCACGACATAAAATGCCAAAAGCAATAATCACATCGCCATTTGATAGATCATGAACTGTACACCTGTCATCAACGAATTTTACAACCAAGCGAATCTTCGCTAATGCAGAAATTGATTACAGATTGTTCTTGATCTCTGGCACAAATAAAGCATCTGACAAGGTGAAAGAACTACCATCAGTAGTAGTCAGAATGATCTTACCAACTCCCATAATAGGATAAGAGGAGTTGTTGGCGCATGTGACAATATTCCCTGTAGGGGCAGGCTCGAGTGAAGAGAAGAAACTACGCTGCGAGGCAATATGTTTGGTCGCCCCACTCTCAAAGTACCAAACATCTGAGTCCACTGCAGACATGCACTGCTCATGAGAAGATGGGTCAAAACTGCAAACAGTAGCAAATGCCCATTCTTCTTCCTGCACAAGATTAGCATACTTTGTTTTCTGTGTAGAGGCTTCTGCAACAACCATTCCAGCCTCCTTTTTCTTTGCCTCTTTTGCAGCCAGTTTTGGACAGTTCTTTATGATATGATCATTCCCTGTACAGTACTTGCAAAACAATTTTTGCTTTTCTGATTTCTTCTCATCTTTATCCTGGTTCTTCGAATGTGCAACATTTGCAGATTTCTGCTTACTAGTAGAAGAGCTCCATTTTCCTTTGCCCTTCTGACTAGCCAGGAAAGCTTGATCTGCAACATGCATAATGGATCTGTTCTGCTTGGAGTGATCTTCCTGCAACAGAACAGAGACTAACTCCTCAAATGATAAGGCATTCGGATTGCCTTTCATCATCAACCGAAGAGTAGAAGCAAAACTCTGATATGAATCAAGAAGACCATTCAGAACGGTCTTCACAAGTGAGCTATCTGGTATAACCTCATCAGCAGAAATCAACTGTTCCTTCAAATCTTTGATCTTCGTTAGGAAACTGTCCATAGAATCACCTTCATTCATGTGCTCACTCTCCAACTGTTTTCGGAGATAAGCAACACAAGCCTCATTCCTAGCTTGGTACAATGTGGTAAGTGTATCCCAAGCATCCCTAGCTGTTCTGCAAGAGCGAATATGAGGAATAATGGCACGTTTGACAGACAAAGCTATCAATGCATGTGCCTGGGCATCTCTACCATCCCAACAAATCTGCTCTTCAGTAGGTGCAACAGAAACAGCAGCACAAACAAGAATCTGCGGAATATCATCTTCGACACCATCTTTATCAGCTCCAGCACCTGTATTTGTAGTACCTCTCGTTACAGGTGTAACAGGACGTCTTTCACCATCCTGCACAATTTTTCCATAATCCTTTTGCAACCAAAACATGTCGCATCATATAAGCCCATAATGGGTAGTTGGTACCATCCAACTTATCCTCAACAGCCAACATACGGAATACATCACTGCTTTCAGCCATGGCCGGTGACTAGAATACCTTGATGCAGAAAATTGATTGTATCTCAAAAAGTTGAACAGAACTGCCCATACGAGTTCTACTAGACCTATAGCAGACTTTGAGACGCTTAAATTGGCGAACAGAAACTGGTAAATACCTTTGGCACAAAAAGACACAATAGCCTGCACAAGCGCTGCGATAGTGCGTTCGGAGGCCGAAACGAGCTCAGATCGTGATTTTGGCACCACAAAGTGAAGCGATTTTGATCTCGAAAACACGTTGAGTATGCTCACAAAAATTCGTGCGATTTTGAGACTGCAAACGGAGGAGTGTCGACGGCGCCCTAGATGAAGCAACGACCTGCTCTGATACCAATTGTTGGAGATAGATGTCTGCGGAAGCACGCGAACAACACAAGGAAGAAGAAGAAGCTTGGAGCACAAACACACATCACTGAATGTATTACCAACGAATGTACAAAGATCAGTAGCCCATTAGGGCAAAAGCCGTATATACAAGCCGGGGGAAAAAAACCTCCTAAAGAGGGAAAAAAGTGCCCCGGTGGTCCTAGTGTGTTCACACACCACTACCTAAATATATCAACAGTTGCATGGAGCCATAGTGGTAAGGAAAGTAAGGGGGATGGTAAGGTGTGCAAGAATTCACAAATGTCCACCGTGCCATTGTATTTGACCTAGAACGCAAAGGATGTTGTTTGGGATCTTGATTGGGGAGCTTCAAGAACGACCTTTACTTTATCAAGCTCAACTTGCATACCTTGGCAAGAAATGATCTAAGCAAGAATGTTTCCACAAGAAACATGGACATATAAGGGTTAAGGTACAAATGATATTCGCAACATTTGAGGAAGCATAGTCAAAGATGATTCAAACTGCATGATTTCATGGCCTGAAATGAAACATTCATCAATGAAAACATGCATTAAACTAGTAAGGTAACAAGAAAAGATTTCCTACATGCACCATTGGGAAGTACTAGGTGGATTTCAAAATCCTACCACATGATCATACAACCATAAATGCCCCAATTAGTAATAAAGCTAGTCTGGGGATTTCCTGGTGAACCATAGGAAATTGCTTATACCAACTATAGCCATCAAGGAAGGAGAAAATTTCACCAGGATTGACTTCATCAAACATGCTATCAAGAAATGACAAAGGAAAAGGATTCGAGATTGTTGCAACATTGACCTTTTGCTAATTAACACAAAGATGTAGTTGTTTCTTTTTCTTAAGTATAATCACAATGGGAGAAATCCATTTGGCATGCTCAATTGGCACTATGAAACCAACTCTTAGCAAGCATTGGATTTGTTACCATAGTTAGGATTTATTTGATAGCTTGGCTGCTTAGCTAGGTAAGCATCACGTTTTATCAAACATGTTGGGTGATAAATCATGGGGTCAACTCCCTTCTTGTCCTTGTAATCCCAAGCAAATACATAATTAAACTCATTCAATAAGGGCTTGTATATCCTAGAAAAAGTAGCACTGACTTTGAATAGCTTGGGAGAAGAAGAATCGTCTTGATTGCACCTAAAGAGTTGGTCGACTAGAACATAAAATTGTGAGCCGAAACTATCCTTGACCCCCATAATATTTTAGATCGGAATGTTGATGAGTCATCAACATGCGACTCATCATGAGGTGGGTAAGCCTTCACTTGTGTTGCACTTGGGTAGACTCAACACGCTACACGTGACTGTTGACCCACGATATGTTGTAATTCAATAGTTCCTTGAGACAAAAGATTTTGATTAGATGAGTTTCTTTATCATCAAAATTTCCATTTAACATGTTCACCAACTCTGCCACATATAGCCAAGCATGAACCTCACAAGGTATCGACTCATCAAGTGGCACTGTATACCTCTAGTTCTTACATTTAAGAACAATGCATGAGAGGAACAAGCTTGCAAACTTTAGCTTTCTTCAACTAGGGCTATCCACTAATAAATTTAAAATGACAAAGGTCATATGGAAAGGGTTCTTGATTGGAGGGAAATATTATTGTAGGGCCCTAGTCTTTTCCTTCAGAATTGCTATTATTATAAACATAGTTAAAGTATCAGAATGTTCATTCAATGGCTCGCATACTAAGACCTATGCTTTCACTCATTCCACACATACTTACAAAGTGCATATGTGACCAATTACAACACTTTATCACTTCACAATGCAATCAACATGGAGAAAAAAAACTTAGTGGAACATAAATGAAGAGAAATTAACACTTTGGTTTAAACCAAATACTCTATGCTAGAGCTCGCATCACCACTAGTAGCTACCTTGCACTCTGTGTGTCGCATGATCCCCATTCATTATATTAATCTGGCACTTTAAAGGTTCCCATCATTGGTTACATCTTTTTTATTATTCTTCTAGCCAATATAATTATACAAAAAGATATTTATCATTCCTTCCTAACAGAGTTTTCTGGTTGTTAGGATCCTCAAAATCGCTCATTCCTTCTAACTAGTCTAATTGATGAGTTTACTTTTCGAAATTGTAAAGAGAAAATGATTTTTGGGACACTGCTAGATTGGTTGATTGCCAAAAAAAAAAAAAGGATTCTTCCCCTTATGCCTTACTTCATTAATACCTTCATAATTGCTTTCATCAGAATTTCTCTTACTTTTTTGCTTTCTATTGAATGATAATCAGCTTCTCCTATTCCATTTTTTGGACTCTTGTGGAACCTTGGTTATTTTCATGTTTCACATTGGGGTTACCTAAGTTCTTCGTTTGGATTTCTCTGCCTTTTGGAGCTCCACGCAAAGCAAATATCAGCTCTTCAACTTATTAGCAACGAGGTCCAGAAACCATTTGAAAAGGCACATAGTAGTGCGCCTACCAAGTGCAGACATATAGTCCTCCATTTCAACATTTTCAAAGAACAAAAGCACATGTTTTTGGAGAAAAATTTGGCATTTGCTGATGCAAAATTCCATGTGAGAAACACTTTTTTACATGGCCATTGACAGAGGAATTCAAGTGGTTTTCGATTAGGCGAACCATCTTAGATTTTTTTTGCTTCTTCAAGCAGGCCTCACCTGGGAGAAAAAGAACTGAGGGTTCAATAGCAAATAGTAGGAGGTATGAGGCATTGCCCATGTCCTCCACTACCAGATCTACATTTTTTTAACCAGACATTGGATGGTAGCTGCTAATACCTTCATTGCTTTTTGCTGGCTTCTATTGCGTCCATCGCTTTTTTCTGCAAGCCATGACTTTCTTTGTCGATGCATTGTCTACTGATGGCCGGTCTACCTCAATCATTAAAAACGCTTGATCAAATAATCTGGTAGCGACAAACGGCCTCCACCTTTCTTACATCCACCACAGAGAAGATCTTATTGTACAACACGGAAGCAGGTAAACAAGAGGCATCAGGTATAGTAAAATTTAAAAAGACGCCGACTTCAAAATGATAGATGACTTCAAAGGTCATTTACCCTCCATGTTTACTGCATATTTCGCAACCCGCATTGAACTTGTATAGAAGAAATTTGAATCATAGAAACAATAATCAATAGATTAATTTATCAACCTTTACACTATTAGGCACACTATTCTGATTATTTCTTTAGTTCATATAAATTTCATGTAGAACGTAATTACTCCTTGTAGTTTGTGGTTTTTTGGTTTCTTCAGCAATTTTCATGATATACCTGATTATTTTTTCGTCGTTTAAAAGTCAATTTAACATGCAATGTATGCATTTGCGAGTTTTAGAGTTCCTTTCAATCTAACATGCAACCTTTTTTTGTCTGAGTTAAGGAGATGTTCCGTTCGGAACAAACTGTAGCGATCCGATTATACTGAACATTGAGATTATAAGTTATGGTCATTCACCAATTCTGCACCAAACCTTTACCTAAAAGGCGCTGAAGATGGGAGTGCCCATCTTTCTTAATAGATTGAAGCATGTAAGCCAAGGAGGTCACTTTGTTCAAAACAGTTGTTGTGCCTTCAGGCAGTTCAAAACACTTGTTGGGCCCTTAGGCCATCCTTTCCCAATGGCTACTTTTGTGAGCTTTCGAGCTCTCTATCTAATAGTTGCGGAACATTCAACCGCTGCTTTTGGGATTCAGGGGCTCCATGCTAAGGCCATCTTTCATTGTACTTTCAATCAGTTCAATTTATTTGGAAGAGTACATCTCAAAGATCGAACTTCCTATTAAAAAATATTGAATAGAAATGCTTATTAGATTTATCTGTGAAGTTGGAAAGGCATTACCCTTTTTTGACTACACCACATATGAGATGTTGCGGTGCAACATAGAATATGAAAACAGACATCATTTATCTGGGAATCTGGAGGAAAGCCATAAAGTTGCACTGAAATGGACTAATAATTACCGTTCGTTTAGTTCTTTTGCCTTTTCTTCGATGATCTCATATTATGCACTTGCACTCATCTTTGATAATAATAAATTCTATTATTAATCATAATTGATGATTTGTTGACAGGTCACGGAAGTCAAAAGAAACGGCTTATTTCCGTCCATCATTATTGTGAAAATGACCACTCTTTTTCAATCTCGTTGTCATATTTAAGTGTTGCAATTCCACTTTATTACAACTTTATTTGTGTACAATTTGCGACTATATTGATTTAAAGGAAGTTCGATCATTGAAAGCTACTGTTCCGATTTGTTTTAATTAATTAAAAATACAATGAAAAATGGGCAGAGAACCCATGAAACCTCCATAATTCAACAAAAGGTTAGATGCCTAACAACTTTTTTTTTCTTCCAAAAGGAAGTTCAGCCTTGGCCTACTCTCTCATAATTTAATTAAAGAAAAGAAAAAACAAGTTACAAGTGAATGGGACTAGTGCCCTTGGGTTCTCCCATGGGCAACAGTTGAAGGTTTAGAGAGTGTTACAAAGGAGGTTAACAACCCTCCCATCCCCCTCATGCAAGGCCCACTTGGATTTAAGCTTGTTGTTCTCGACGAGAAACACTTTATGATGCCTAAATGGTGGCGACCTCTTATAGTTGGAGATTCTTTTGCCAAGAAGGAATAGAGACTTCTTGATCAACCACTCTTTAGGAGGGTGTCCAAAATTACTAGCACACCACTCCTTCCAAATCTTCTAGAGGGTTTCCCATCTTATCGCATCCCACAGTGATGCTGAGAAGCGGATCGTTTCACCAAGCAGTGCTTGCTTCTAGGAGATTTGTGCCTGCAGTCACAAAGTATTCCAAGGGTCCGCCAAACCGGGAGCGACTTGGGGCAAGCGAGGAAGGTGTGGCCTAGATCTTCGATGCTGTGATCACATGACTTGCACCATGCGGAGCCCCATAAATTTTGTTAGCCTTTAGGTTGGTCTGGCTACCATGGTGGAGAATTTTCCACATGAAAACCGATCTTTTGATCTTGATGAGGGGATGGCTGATAGACATGAAATTCAAATCCCAACACATCCTTGTTCAACTTAGGTTCTTGTTAAGCATGATATGATAGTTTGTTTTCACCTTGATTCTAAAAATTTTGGATGGGTGATTGCCATTGTGCCACATAAGACCCTCAAGGAACCGTGGATCCTACCCAATGAGGTGTCGGGTTTTTGAATGTTCCCAAGCGATGCATCTTTTCTGAAGGAGAGTCCATTCTTTATAGCTCACTCTTATTTCGGGATCTATGTCCTCAAATCTGATCTAGAGGCTATTTTCTTGTTTCTAGAGGTGTTACCAATGTCTGAAACCCTTGTTCCAGAGCCTCTTAGCATTTTGGAGGTTCCTGGAAGCCACACCCTTGATGCCCTAGATTGAAAACCATATTGAGTCATTTTGTCTCATATCGGACACCCATTTTCAATCTTCTCTAACTTTGACAAATGGTTTGAACTTGTTCCAACTCCTCCATAGGGAGCACACAAGATTCGAGCCTTTAGGGGAAACTGGAATTTGGGAGGATAAAAAAGTAAGGAGGTCTAGATCCTTCCAACCAAGGAGGCCCATCAACATAATCATGTTCGTGTTCATAAAAACGAGCTTGGCCCAAGAGGACTCATAGTTGCACCTAGCCCTCATGATCTATTTTGCTACGAGCTTGTTAGCCATGCCTTCAGTATCGATAATGCCCAGACCCCCACAATCCTTTTGGCCAATGTAGGTAGACCATTTAATTTTGGGAACCCCTCTTCTCTTGTGGTCCCCCATCCAAAGAAAGCTTTTGTAGATTCTATGCAGTTTGCTAAGCTCTTGATCTTTTGGTCTCCTGCAAGATGGAAAGTAAATGGTCAAGGAGATGAGGAAGGTATTAATTGCCATGGCATGGCTCGGGAGGTTGATTTGCATGCCCTTCCAATACGCTAATTTGTTGTCTATTTTGGAAAGGACCCAATTCCATCCTTGCTCCATTCAGACACCAAATGTTGGGATACCAAGCTCAACATGTGATGATCCAAGATAACACATATCACTTTTGGATTTCTCTGACATGTATAGTGGTCACGTTGGTATATGTCAGGGACACTTCATTGAGCTCTATTAGATTTGTCTACCAAGAGTGATGGCACATTTGTTTCTTTCTAGCTCACTCATTCATGGAGATGAGGTTTTTGCTTATGTATTGGTCTTTATATATTACACTTGTTGTATTCTTCTTTTTAGATCATTCTTATACATTCCTTTTATGTTATGTGTGTGTTCCTCTTTGATTGTGAGTGTGTGTGTGTGTGTGTGTGAACTCTCTTCCTTATCTCCTTTCTCGTGACATGATATTAGAGCCAGTGTGGCTGTATAGAGCTCATGGAGAAGGCCGACGATGAAGAGTACATGAGAAGGCATGGAGAAAGTGCAATTCACAAATGACCTCAGATTGCAATGAGAATTGGTGTGAAGGTACGACCTCATATCAGAGTTTCAGAGCCATCTCGACCTCCATTTTGAGCCCCCAAGGTGGGGGCCACAAAAAAACCAGGTGAGTTTGCAAAACTGTAACTTGCATCGTGTTCGACAAGATCCAAGATTTCAAGTGATCCTACGTATTGTTGATACACGAAAACTATGTTTTTTTTAGATCAAACTCTCACGTCATAGTGCGATAGTGTTCAAGCAGAAATGCTACTTGTAGTGTTTTGAAGTGTTGTGAATAGCTATAGAAATGGCAAACGCAGAATGAATGAGTGAGCTTCAGAACAAACTTCCATGCTTGGAGATTCAGGATGAAGAATTTCTTGATGGGAAAAGGCTATTGGAAATACATTGAAAGAGAGAATGAAAATGTTCCACAGTTACCAAAGACGAATCGGATTGCAGATAGCATATGAATAATGGAATCAAGGAGCATGAAAGGTAATGTATTGACTATCTTTAACATATAGGATAGCATGATTGGGCACATAGAGGATGCCCAGACTCCAAAAGAGGCTTGGAACAGTTTGGTCACAATGTATGAGACCAATCTAAAGGCACAAAAATTGCAACTCAAGAACAAGCTACATACACTTGAGAAAAAGGGCATGTCCGTAAGTGACTACACCCTAAAACTGAAAAGCATATGTGAGTCACTTGAATCTATTAGCCTAAATGTAGATGATGATGATAAGGTGGAAGTTTTCCTTCGTGGTTTAGGAGCTGCATATAAGGAGGTTAGAACTTCTATATAAACCAGGGAAAATATTCCAAATTTTGTTGATCTAGTATCTATGCTGATTATTGAAGAAAAGAATCTTGGTGAGTATTCAAACTCCCAAGGAAAAGCTAGTTATGAGCAGGTATTCTACTCTGGAAGAGGAAGAGGAAGATCTAGAGGCTTCGGAAGCAGAAGAGGACATAATAACCAAGATGAAGGTCAACAACAGAATCATGTAGAAGGAAGAAGACGGTTACAAGGAAGGGGGAGCCAAAGAGGTCGTAGAAAGTTCCAAAGAAATTATTCACATAATGACAATATAGGATGTTGGAATTGTGATAAACCTAGACACTTTGAACATGATTACAGGTTGAAGAATCAAAATTACAGAAGGCAACAAAACAACTATGCATCCACAAGTGCAAATGATTCTAAGAAGTTGTTCATAGTTCAACATCCTTGATGAATACAATGTCTACTAATGTTTCAAAATTGAACGGTAATGTGTGGTATGTTGATTTAGGTGCATCAAATCACATGATGATTCATGCCGAATGGTTTAGTAATGTGCAAAAATTGCTAGTTCCTCGATATGTTGAAACAGGTGATGACACATCACATCCTATCGAGCATATAGGAAATATAACACTATCTATGGACGACGTGAAGGTAAAAGATCTTCCTGATGTGCTTCATGTTTTAAAAATAACAAAGAATCTGGTTTCTGTTGGGCAAATGGTTGACGAGGGATTATAAGTTAGGTTCAATGCTGATGGGTTATATGTAGAAGAGTACAAATAGGGTGGAGAATTTATTGCCAAAGGAAACAAAGTGGGTAGGATGTTCACCTTAAATGCTAAAATCCCTAAAATAAATGCAACCATGTTTGCAAAAGGTGTAGGAGTTATTTGTGATATAGAGATGTGGCACAAATAGATTGGACATGTTAACTTGCAAAGGTTGAAATTGATGCAATCAAAGGAGATTGTCCATGGACTACCAAATTTGAAGGTTTGTAGAGATGCAAAAGATATGTGCAGCATGTGAATTTGGTAAACGATTTAGATCATCATTTCCGCACCACAAGCATGTTAGTGAGAATGGGCTAGAAATAGTCCAAACAGATGTTTGGGGTCCTACAAAGACCACATCTATGGGAGGATGCAAGTGTTATGTTACTTTCATTGATGATCATACACAAAAAAGTGTGGGTATATTTCATGAAAGAGAAGAGTGAGGGTTCTCTCACTTCCATAATTTTAAAGCTATGGTGGAAACGCAGACAGAGAAGTATATTCAGAAATTAAGATCTGATGAAGGAGGTGAATACATGCCAAATGAGTTCAACAACTTCCTAAAAAGTCATGCAATTTGATGTTAGTTTTTATGCAGGTACACACCACAACAGAAGGGCATTGATGAACACAAAATAGACATATTACAGAAATAGCAAGAGCCTTAATGGGTGAAAGGAATATGCCTCATTGTTATTGGGAAGAAGCTATGCATTCAACTCTATACATCATGAACAGAACTCCAACTACTGTTGTACATGAAGTTACACACTAAGAGAAATTCACAGGTAAAAAGCCAAACTTATCATATATGAAAGTTTTTGGCTTTATTGCATATGTACATGTTCCATATGAGTTCAGGATGAAGCTTGATCCAAAAGCAGAAAAATCTCTCTTCAATGGATACTACCTTGAGTAAAAGGGATATAAATGTTATAACCCACTCACATGATAGGTGAAGGTGAGCAAAGATGTGGTATTTGATGAAATGTCAAGTGTCTATCCAGATGCCAAAGATGGACTTAATCTTGAGTCAAATGACAAAGAAAATGCTGAAAAATCAAGTGCAAAATCTCAAGTTTTAAGTGGACCAAATGAATCACCAAGCAATAGTTCCAACTCAAGTCCATGGAGTGGAATATTGTGTGGAAATTTTAGTCCAAAAAATTCATCAAATACATCAAAGAAAGTTAAAGAAAAGCTTTCTTCTAGTAGTAGAACATGTGCATGTTTTGAAGACATTGATGGAGATTCAAAGAGTTTAAAAAAGAGTCTTGATGAGGAACTTGGATTGCCCTCTATGCAGACTCCAGGAGTAAGAAAGGCACATGCAGATGATACAAGGAGAAGTTGTTGGGAAAGATGGATGGCACCTCAAGAAATGAGTTGGTACTGCTAATCCCTACTTTGTACCAGCCCTATTTTACTTCAGAGTTGAGTTGTAGGCCCTTTTAGCTTTCCAATGACACTAAATAAGTGCCTATCTACTTTGGGGATGATGCTTCAAACACTTTGATCAAAACAGATAAGTTTGCAACTAGCTTATGATCAAAAAGTTGCTATTTTGGTCTTGATACCTACTGGATGTTATGCTCAGTACTCACAATACAATAGCAATTAGAAAAATTCCTTCTTAGGGTATCTAATTATCTTAGAGAGCTAGTGATTCCAAGTGGAATCACTTAAAATGATAGACTATACTTTGAGCAAGGGTTTTAGCAAATAGAAGCTTACCCCCCACTTTTTAGGAACTCTGTAGAGAATGACCAGTGACCACTTCAAGACAATTTTCTCCCTACTCGCTGAATGAAACTTCTTCAAATTTGGCTGAATGAAACTTCTTCAAATTCTGGTAACTTGTTATAGACTTTGACCTTGTTCCAATGAGCTATAGAACATTGACAATCATGGAGACATCACTAAGATATGAGCAGCAAGACAAGTTCACAGTTTTGAGTGACAATGACAGAGAGACCAACAAAGATGATCAATGATATGTTGTACATGATCATTGGCATAAAGAATAATGCCCAATGATAGTGAGAGATGTAAGCTATAGTGTGAGCCACACAATATCTTCAATTGATCAACTATATGCTCTAGAATGGAGAGCTTACACCGGGAGATTTACAACCAGCCTTTATAGATGCTTTGCCTCCAAGTTTGAATTCAAATTAAAACTTGGCTTTGCCTAAACGTTCTCCTTTAAGTTGGGAGATACTCCACCAAAATGATTTGTAGCTTTATCTCTCCAAAATCCACGAGTTTGAAGGCTTTACAAGATTCTTCGAAGTCATAAAGGCTTTTACAAAAGTTTAATGGTAAAAACCATAAGCAATAGTTCATGTGGATCTTCAAGAAGTTACACATATTACTTCCAATTCTTAGCCAAATTTGAAGGCTTGGCATTTGCACCAGCAGCTCCCCCTCAAGCCAAACATCTTGTCTTGGTCTTCTTTATCAGCCTCTTGAATGCCCTGCAATCCAATCATAGCTTTAAACCTGCAAAGTTTAGTACCATCAAGTGCCTTTGCCAATAAATCTGCACATTGCATATTAGTTGATACATATGCCAACTGAATTTTCTTTCTCAACAACTTCTCTCTTACATAATGATAGTGAACCTCTATATGCTTGGTCCTATCATGATAGATGGGATTTGCTGCAAGATGTAAAGAACTTGTATTGTCACCAAAAATCATTGGTGAGTTAGAATGTAATCCCAAATTTGCATATAGCAATTTGATCCATATGGCTTCTTAAGTAGCATTGGCTAATGCTCTGTATTCAGCCTCTGTTGAAGATAAAGCAACAATAGGTTGCTTCTTGGAATACCATGAAATGGGCTTATCACCTACAAAAGAGAGATAAAATAAGGTACTCCTCCTGTCATCCTTACAACCTGCCCAATCTACATCTAAGTATATTTTGATGTCCAAATCTGAAGTATAAGCAAAGTATAAACCTTGATTTTGAGTACCCTTAAGATACCTCAAAATTCTCCTGGAAGTTTCCAAGTGAGGTGCTCTAGGTTTGTGCATAAATTGACTTAGAACACTTACTCCATAAGCAATATCAATCCTTGTTAATGTAGCATAGTTTAGGCTTCCAAGCACATCACCTTCATGAGCACTCAACTTTTGGTTTACCTCCATAGGAGTGTTGGCTATCTTGGCATCCTCGGAGTGAAACTTCTTCAACATGTCCTGCACATACTTTTTTTGAGTAATATCAATCCCAGAATTTGTATAGACTACTTCAAGTCCAAGAAAATACTTAAGTGACCCTAGATCACTGATTTTGAACTCATGCATCACTTGGTTTTTGATCTGCTTGATGCCATTGGCATTGCTACTTGTAAGTATGATATTATCAACATACACACATAGGTATATGACCTCTGAATTGCTTCTCTTGACAAACATAGAAGTATTTGCTTTGCTCATGTTGAAACCTTGATCTTGGAGATAGGTAGTCAATTTATGATTCCATGCCCTAGGTGCCTGCTTCAATCCATGAAGAGCTTTGTTTAGTTTTCACACATATTTTACCTTGCTTGAGTCCTCATAACTAGGAGGTTGAGCCATGTAAACCTCCTCTGAAATCTAGCCATTAACGAAAGCATTTTTTATATCCAATTGGTACATATTCCAATTCTTTGATGTGGCCACACTTACCAATACCCTGATGGTTGGCATTTTGGCCACAGGTGAGAAACTCTCTTCATAATCAACTCCTTGGGTTTGTGCAAAACCCTTAGCCACAAGTCTAGCTTTATACATGTTTATTGATCCATCTAAATTTCTCTTGATTTTGTAAATCCATCTAGAACCAGTTTCTTTCATAGATTCCTTCTTTGGCACTAGCTCCCAAGTGTCATTCTCCTTGAGTGCTTCAATTTCTTCATCCATAGCTTCCTTCCATTTTGCCTTCTTCTTTGCCTCTTCATATGATGATGGCTCTTAAGATGATAAATCTTTAGCAAGATAAATGGAATGCTTCATAACTAAAGAAGTGTCATACCCATATCTGATTGGCTTCTTTCTCTCCCATTGTGATCTTTTAATTGCTTGGTTGGATTATTCAGGTATGTCCTCCAACTTCTTCATCTTGACCTTGCCTTTTGATTTCCATGCTTTAAATTCTTCTAGGTTGATGATGTCCTCATCATCTGATTTGATGTCTTCAATATGGTTTGGCTCTTCCTTGGTGAGGCTTGGAAACTCCTCTTCCAAGTCATAACGCAGCTTAACTTTCCTACATTCACTTTCAAACCAAGAATCATTCTCATCAAACACAACATCTCTGCTAGCCATAGAACCTTTGTTGGATGGATTATAGAACATGTATCCTTTCTGATTTAGATCATACCTTATGAAGATGCACTTTTTTGCATTAGGCTCTAGCTTACCTCTTATTTGAGATGGGATATGCACATATGCAACACATCCAAAGATCCTGCAATGATCAAGTGATGGCCTTCTACCATGCCATGCTTCATATGGGGTCATCCCATCAAGTGGTTTAGATGGAAACCTGTTAATAAGATAAGTGGTAGTAGATACACTCTATGCCCACAAATAATTTGTAACTTTTCCTCATTTAGCATTGACCAAGCCATTTCAACAATCAACCTATTTCTCCTCATTACCACCCCATTTTGCTCAGGGGTATACCTTGTTGTAATTTCTCTATTAATTCCTCTATCCTGCAAGAATGCATCAAATTCATTTGAGAAGTACTCACCTGCTCCATTTGATCTTAGTCTCTTTAGGCTTCTTCCTATTTGGTTTTCCACAAGTGCAAGACACTTCTTAAAGCAATTGAACACTTCATCTTTGTGCTTCATAAAATATAAGATAGTCCACCTACTGAAATCATCAATGAAAGATACATAATACCTTGATCTAGAAATTGAGGGATCCTTACTTGGTCCCCACACATCTGTGTGGACAAGCTCCAAGTAATCTTCATGCATGTAGCCTTTCATTGAGAAGGGTAACCTATGAGATCTTCCAAACTGACAAGCACCACATTTATAGATCATGTGTTGCTTGGATACATTAGGTATCCCAAGCACACATTGATCTCTACCAATTTGCTTTAAGGTTCTCTCACCAATATGCCCTAATCTTTTATGCTAAATCTCAAGATCTGACAATGTTTGATCTTTGTAATTAGAAAGTGAAATATTCCTTGTATCTTCAAGTTCAAATGTAAATAATCTACCTATCTTTTATCCTTTGGCAATTCTCTTGAATCCATGTTGGGGATCCTCCACAAATTCTCCATATTTGTTGAACCTAACCTGCAAACCTTTTTCCACAATTTGTCCAACACTCATTAGGTTCTTGGTAATTATGGGTACATATAGAACCCTGCTAAACAAATTTCTATTTCCATCAGAGGTTTTAGCATTTCCTACCTTGACCACTGAATTCTTGGTGTCATCACATGTTTGCACTTGGTGCTTTCCCTAGGGTTCCTCAAGATCAGAGAGAAGCGCTGCATTGCCTGCCACATGGTTTGAGCATCTTTGAAGTCATGTTCATAATCAGAAGGGAATCATCTTGATCCTCTATGTAATTGTTGTAGTCTTTCCTTCATTTTTAGCCTCCTTGGTAGTTGTTTTAATTATTGTTGTAATTGTTGTTGTTACCTTGATGATGGTTGAACGTTCCTCTTGATTGTGTGTAGCCACCGCTTTGAAAACCTTTACCTCTCTGATTCTTGAAGTTCCTATAACACTCATTTGTGGTTTGATTTGACAAAACACAAATATTACATGGGGAAGAGTTGAAAGATCTCCCCCTACCTTGCTTAGCTCCTCTCCCGCTACCTCTTGAGTTCCTACCTCTTCCTACATAGTTAGCTTGAGAAGTAGTACCTTCATGTTCACTCTTTTTGCTTTTCCCTTTCTCTTTAGACTTGCCTTTATCTATGTATAGGGAAGAGTTGTTACCTCTTGATGAATCTCCATTTTTGTTAAGCTTGGCTTCATGGGTAAAGAGTTTCCTCATGAGTGTGGTAAGATCTGGAATCTACATGTCCATGTATAAGTCCATAGTAGTTGTGAAGCTTTCCCATTTGTCATCTACCTTGATACCATTGATTACTCGTCTCACAATTTGCTCCTCTTCAATCTCCTCTCCCATGCTTGCCAATTGGTCAGCCACATCCTTGAATTTGGTCACATATTTTGAAATACTCTGCTTGGGTTGCTTCCTTTGAGTGGTAAACTTAATCCACAAATGGTTCTTCCTAGCCCTTGTGTTGGAAGAAAAGTATGAAGACAATGTGTCCCAAGTCTCTTGGGATGTCTTACAGTTCCTAATGTGTGGAAGAAGGAAGTCAAAAATAAAGTTAAGTAAGTATGACCTTGCTAATGCATCTTTGGCACACCATGAGTTGAGTCTTTCAAGCTCCTCTCTTGTAGGTTGTCCTTTGTGTCTGAAAATGGGCATCTCCTCATCTCCTCATTGTTGATATATTTAGGTAGTGATGGGTGTGAACAATCTAGGACCATCAGGGCACTTTTTTCCCTCTTTAGGAGGTTTTTTCCCCTGGCTTGTATATACGCCTATTGCCCTAATGGGCTACTTATGTTTGTACATTCTCTAGTAATACATTCAGTATTGTGTGTTGTGCTCCAAGCTTCTTCTTCTTCCTTGAGCTGTTCGCGTGCTTCCACAGACATCTAACTCCAACAATTGGTATCAGAGCAGGTCGTCGCTTCATCTAGGGCACCGTCGACACTCCTCCGCTCGTAGTCTCAAAATCGCACAAATTTTGGTGAGCATACTCAGCGTGAGTGCTCAAAAAGCAGTTTTCGAGTGGCTGATTTTGGAATGAGACGCCTCATTGAATGTGTTGAGGCACTCCTAAAAGACTTCGATGCTAGTCAAATCATTATGTGCAAATGTGCTCATTTCATCTGTAGAGGGACCTTTAATATGGCCCATTTCCATGTGATTTCGCATGCAATGGCTGAGCCTTTCTCTGGAAATAGCAAAGAGTAGAGGGGCCAAGGGCATCCTTGCCTAATATATCCTTTTATTCTGATAGCCTTCGATAATTGGCCATGGATATTTATTTGCATCTACGCATTCCCTAGGAAAATGGCAATTATCTTAGTGAATTTCTAACTGTAGTCAAGGTCTTTAAGAGATTGGAGAACAAAGTCCTATTCTAGCCTTTCGTAGGCTTTGTCGAAGTCAATTTTAAGAATACCATGTCCTTCTCGGAGTCTTCAGCAAAATTGAGACCTTCTCAAATATCAATAATAGCTTCCCAAGCTTTAATAATATCAATAATAGCTTGGGCCGTTAGTACCCAAGCTTTTCCCATTGGGGAGCATATCGATAACTTTGAGAATCCCATTATAAAAAATGGGTGCATCAAGGAGAGGCTTCAACTTATGCAGTATTCTCGAGGGAGACACTCTCGAGAAGGTCGCCATGCACTCCCTCTTGTGGGGAGAAAGAGGCACCCCCAAGAGGTGAGTAAAATGGTTGACAATAATAACACTATTTTCTTCTTCTGTTTTGCATTCTACGAAAATGTTTATATATCAAGAAGTAAATGGATTCTGTAGTTTTCTTCCTTTTGAGGATGCCACAAATCTCTTTAGTTGGTTTGTCAACCTTGCCCACCCACCAATCTTTAAAGTATACTTGTAGGTTTTTCCTTTGAATTTCTTTGTCGTATCTCAACATGCCTCTGAGTATGCATAGACTCATCTAGTATTGGTAGTTCCCTTTGTTCACTTCCTTTTGAAGGCACTGGAGCCTCTAATAGAGCTCCTCTCTCTACCTCTTCCAAACATTGTGAAGCATCTTGTGCATCTTGATGAGAATTTGACGAGTCTTCTCAATCGGAGCCCTCCAACGTTTGGTCGGTGAGGCGCTGTTGGAGAGAGCTGAGTTCGATACTAGGGTGATTTCCTGATGCCATTCGTATCTTTAATCTCCACAAGGTCTAGGTGGATCTTGATTTTTTCCTAGATATCTTTCCCCTAACCATCAATGCTACACCCGTTCTTGTCCCACCAATCCAATGGATCTTCCACAATGTTGAATTCCTCACAAAGCATCATGTTGTGGGAAAGTGAGTCGAAAGAGACCCAAATGTCAATCCACTCTGACTCCATGTTTGGTGCATACATGGAGACCATAGTGAACTAGAAGGGGCCTCCGAAGGAGGAAGCTATCCAATGATGTTTCTGATCCTTGTAGGTGTTGACAAGTCTCCTCAAGCTTCTAACCAAGTACAAATGAGGGGTGAGGCCCTCCTTATATAGATTTGGGAGGGGCTCTCAAAAGTACATCATATGTGTGATAAGTCTCCTGAAAGGAGAATGAATACAACTAGTAGAAGCACATGGTAAGGTACCTAAATAGAAAGGAAAAACAATATAAAATGGAAATAGACTAGAAATGGAATGCCTCCTCGATACAAAATGGAGGTGCACTCATGCGGATACAAATGTAGATGAAGTAGGAGCAATCATGTCATCAACACCATCAACCCCCCTAGAGTGAGAAGTGGTAACCCAGACATGGTTGAAGAGATGCATTTTGGTCATTTTTGAAGGTCCTCTCCATGGATTTTAATCTCTTGAATACATATGAAATCTAAGTTTAGGCTATTATCATGAAACCATTGTCCAATAATAGCCACACTTGAGGGGTTAGTCAACCCCCTTGCATTAAATGATATGATAATCATAATTGATCGTTACCCTTTTTGGGGAGAGGAGCCTTGTCTTTTTTCTTCTAGGGTTCATCTTTTTTCCTCAAACACGAGAGATCCTATCCACAAATCTTACCCTTAAAGGGGATCTTCCATGGCATTCCCAATGGTTGTTTCCCCTTATGAGTCACCTTCTACGGGAATGAAATTGGCACCTTTTTTGGGTGTGTTGATCCAATGATGGAGTTCTCACTATCCGGTTTGTCTTCATTGCTAGTTGTAAAACCCTCCTCTTTATTACCGGTATAGCTCTCTTGGTTATCCTCCTGGTTATCTTCTTTGTTGGTAGAAGTCTCGAAGGTTTTACCTTCTATGTCTACTCATGAAAATTCCCTCTTGGAAAGTCCAACTCATTGATCTCCTTTTCGAGGTCACATTACAAGTTATTTAGAGGAGCCACTTCCACTTCCATGGTGTTCCTCTTAGAGGATCCCGGAGGGCTTCCTTTCTTTCTACGTCTAACTTTCGTGAACCCTTCTGAATCTGTCTCTCATTCCCTAGTGACTTTCTCTTCCTTCACGATGGGCGAACGAACGTGTGCCCTAGACCTTATCTAATCTTGTTTGGTAGCTTCTTGGTTGAGTTCATTGTTCTAATTCTAAGGACACTCTTCAACCTTGTGTCCTAGAAGATCACAGTGAAAGCACGCGTTTGGCAAATTCTTGTATGTGATTTCTTGCTCCTAGACTTCCCCTTCCCCTTAGTCAATGGAAATCTTTGGGGGGAGAGCTTTGTTAAGATTTTTCTCTATGCAGATTTGTGGGTGCCATCACGCATTGAAGGAAGACTTTGCTCCTTCATAAATGAAGTCCCCCACGTCCTCCATCAAGGCCAATGGTCAACCAATAGGTGCTACAATATCTCGGAGGAGGAGCACCTTACCATCTTTCTTCGCCACCTCAAAATTGTTGGTGTAAGTTACAAGCCTACACATTTGGCTTGGAAGCTCTCTTGAAGACTCAACATATGAGAAGAATCATAGGAACATGTGCTTAGGATTTATTACCAATTTATCTTATGTAAAAGTCTAAATGACTTGGAATCTTCATGTTACACCTACTTGATTGATTCGTGGAAAAGTAGAACATATGATTGAGAGAATATCTCCATACTTTTAGATGCTTGATTGAAGGGAGCCAAGGATTCAAATTTGAATCCAAATTCTTAGTCATCATGGATAAAAAAGGTGACAAAAAAAAAGTCGCGTGTGTGAGTCCTCCCGAGCTTCATTTTCTGCTATCATTGAGTGTGTGAGAGAGCTACACCATAGCCCACACCTCTCTACCTCATCAGGCAATGCTTGGCATGCCAATGAGTTTGTACACCAATGTGAATTAATAGATACATTTACATATATCATCTCTGTGTTCTCTGTTTGATCACTCCAAAGTCTGTCAACTTCAAAGAGACATATCTCAGTGCCCACTTCTCCAAATCGAGTGATTCAAAGCTTGCTGGATCCAGCTCAAAGCATAATACAAGCATACAGAGTTTGAAGCAACTTGGTTCAGCCAATCTCAAGAAATCGCCATCGAAGTGCTCACTGGTATTGTCTGCATACTTCCTAAAAAGTCGGGGGTGTCCATAAATTTGCTAAAGTTATTTCTCCTAGTATAGTTTATCATTTTGAATGATTCCACTTGCAAATGGTAGCTTACTAAGCTAATAGAATACCTCTAGAAGGAATTTTGCCAATTGTAAGTGTACTGGTCATACTCAGTGAAAGACTGAGGAGGTATCAACACCAAAATAGAAAGTTTTCTAGCTTTGTGATTCACAAACTCATCTGTTTTGATCAAGTCATTACTCAAACCTTTTCAAAAGTACATAGAGCATTTCTTGGTATCATTTGGAAGCTAAGGGTGTCTACTAATCATATCTGGAGTCACTGAGGGCTGGTGCAAAGCAGGATTAGTAGCACCTACTTAATCTTCTGGAGGATCCATCCATCTTTCCCAACAAAAATAAGTGAAAGATAGAAATGGAGATAACTCAGCCAAAGTAAATCATCCTGCCCAAAAGTGCACAAAGGGCACAATGGGTTCCTTCACTTGAGATTCTTATTTACTCTTCTACTAAATAACTTCTAGGGGCCTCTAGTCTGCAAAGAATCTTGTCTTTACTCAATTGTAAAGAAGGTCCATTGCAATGGACAAACATCATGATGGACACACTCACTCCACTATGGACGTGCGAGTCATGGAACGATCAGGGTCCAATCCGAAGCTAAGAGAACGGCGCTCTGCGATGGATAGAGCAATAAAGAAGGGGTCTTTCTCCGTGATCTTCTGCCATATACAAGGCTATGGACAAGGTCACTGCCCCCTTCCACGATGGATAGTCCTCTTGGTCCGTGATTGAAAGAGTCCCCTTTCATGATGGATACATCCCCCTTCCACGATGGAGAGGAGCTACACCTTTCACGATGGAGAAGAACTACACATTCACAATGTACATAAATCAAAATTCACAATGGAGAGAAGCTAGAAGTTTACGATGAACATAAGGCCTTTGTGATGGACATAAGCTACACGTGGTGAAGACCTCTATCATGGAGAGGACCTACCCCGATGCCTTCGACATAATTCAAAATTCATGATGGACTGGAGCTACATGTGATGGATAGACGGCTTCTGCAATGGTTAGAAGGAGGCACCAAAATCTCAAAGAACCAGATCTATTCAAGAGTCGCGATGGACACAATTCAAAAGTCATGATTGACAGGAGCTACATGCAATGGATAGAAGACCTCCATGAAGGACATAAGGAGGAACCAAAATGTCACGATGGATAGGAGCTACATGCGATGGACAAGAGCTCCACAACAATATCCTCAGAGTAGAAAACCGAGCTCCTACGGTCACACACAGTTCTCCGTACAGAATCTATAGAATAAGTAGAAAAATAAAGTACACAGGGAGCACGAAGACAAACTTCTTAGGTCCTACAAATGCGGTTGAACTTACAGTCTATGATTGGCAAAGCCACTAAAGGCCAATATGGCCAAAGTAACTATGGGAGAAAAATGAAGAATAATAAAGAATACCTTAGTGTAAGTATAAAAACTAGACCTCCCACCTAATGGGCATGTTACACAGTATACAAGTGACTGTGTAAGATCAGGAATCAAGTAACCCCCATCAAGTGACAACAGTGTTGAAAGCTATCCTGTGGTAGAGCTTTAGTCAAAGCATCTGCAACATTATCTTGAGTGTGAACCTTCTCAAGAATAATGCGCTCAATGGCTAAGAAATCTCGAATGAAGTGATACCTCACCTCAATGTGCTTTTTCTTTGCATGATAGACTGGATTCTTAGCCAAAGCAATAGCACTCTGACTATCACTGAGCAAACGAGGTACATGTTGAGGTAAACCCATATCACAAGCAAGATGAGAAAGCCACAACGCTTCCTTACATGCCTCACTTGCTGCAATGTACTCTACTTCTATTGTGGAAACAACTATACATTCTTGAAGACGAGATCTCCAAGAGGTAGCACCTCCAACAAAATGAAAAATGTATCCTTATGTAGACTTATGATTGTCTACACAACCAACCTCTTTGTAGCAAGAAGGCTCATCAGCATCTGTTAGCATAACAAAATCTAAACCTGGAACATATCTATCAGGTGGATGTGAGACATGTGTAGAACGTCTCAATGGTTGCTCAACAGGAACATGTGCAGATTGATCTGAATGGAAATTATCTTGAACATCCCTATGTGCAGAATTTTTATGCATGCTAACCGGAGCCCTAGTATCCTCAAACACCACTCTTCTCACTCCAACCTCCATAATGGGCGGTTTATGCATCTTAGACTCATTGAAAATGACATCACTACTTATAATGACTGATCATGTTTCAGGATCCCATAAGCGATATCCAAATTCTCCTTCTTGACCATATCCAAGAAAAATGCATTTCTTTGAGTTACTGTCCAACTTTTGTCTAAGTTTCTTGGGTATATCAACATATGCTTCACACCCAAAAACTCCAAGATGCTCATAATATGGTGACTTCCTTGCCCATAACTCTTGTGCCACTTTCAGACCTTTGGTTGTACTAAGTGAAAGGTTAATCACATGAACTACAACCAATACTGCTTCTACCCAAAATCCTTGTGAGAGGTTTGCATGATGCAACATAAGCTTAGTTCCTTTTTCACTCTCAACTGAAGCAAGCCATTTTTTGAAAGTAGGGAATACCTCATCCTTCGATTTGATAGGATATACCCAAACATTTCTAGTAGCATCATTTATGAAAGTGACAAAGTAAAGAGAACCACCTAAGGACCTAGTGGGCATAGGATGACACACATCTGTATGAACGAGATGGAAAGGCTGAATTGAAGAGTAAATGTGTGTTCGATGCACATTTCTGGTTTGCTTTATTTATAAGAGCTTGAGATTTGGCATAAAAGATTAGGGCACATTGGTGAGAGAACCTTGAAGCAAACATGTAGGGATCAATGTGTGCTTGGGATACCTAATGTATCCAAGCAACACATGATCTATAAATGTGGTGCTTGTCAGTTTGGTAAATCACACAGGTTACCCTTTACAAAGAAAGGCTACATGCATGAGGATTATTTCGAACTTGTCCACAGAGATGTGTGGGGACCAAGCAAGGACCCTTCAATTTCAGGCTCAAGGTTTTATGTGTCATTCATTGATGATTTTAGTAGGTGGACTATCTTGTACTTTTTGAAGCATAAAGATGAAGTGTTTAGTTGCTTTAAGGGGTACCTTGCACTTGTGGAAAATCAAACAGGAAGAAGTTTAAAGAGATTAAGGTGAGATGGAGGAGGTGAGTACTTCTCCAATGAATTTGATGCATTCTTGCCAGAGAGTGTTTCTACTACCGCTTATCTTATTAACAGGTTTCCATCCAAATCACTTGATGGGATGACCCCATATGAAGCTTGGCATGGTAGAAGGCCATCACTTGATCATTTTAGAATCTTTGGATGTGTTGCTTATGTGCTTATTCCATCCCAAATCAGAGGTAAGGTAGACCCTAAGGCAGAGAAGTGCATCTTCATAGGTTATGATTTAAATCGGAAAGGATATAGGTTTTATAATCCATCCAATAAAGGATTTATGGTCAGTAGAGATGTGTTTGATGACCATGATTCTTGGTTTGAAAGTGAGTGCATGAATTTCAAATTGCCATATGACTCGGAAGAGGAATTTCGAAGCCTCACAAAGGAGGAGTCAAGCCAAATTGAAGACATCAAATCTGATGATGAGGACACCATCAACTTGGAGGAGGTCAAAGCATGGAAATTAAAGGCAAGACCAAGATGAAGAGGTTGGAAGACTTACTTGAATCATCCAACCAAGCTCTAAGGAGATCACAAAGGGAGAATAAAAAACCAATCACATATGGGTATGATACTTCAATAGTTACCAAGCGTTCCATTTATCTTGCTAAGAATTCATCACTTGAAGAAACTTCTTCATATGAAGAAGCATGTACCAAGGCAAAATGGAAGGCGACTATGGATGAGGAAAATGAAGCACTCCAGGAGATTGATACTTGGAAGCTTGCACCCAAGAAGGCATCAATGAAGGTAATTGGTTCTAGATGGATTTACAAAATCAAGAAAAACCAAGATGGATCCATAAATAGGTATAAAGCTAGACTTGTGGCTAAGGGTTTTGCACAAACCCAAGGTGTTGATTATCAAGAGCCTTTCTCACCTATGACTACAATGCCAACCATCAGAGTATTGGTAAGTGTGGTAGCATCAAGGAATTGGAATATGTATCAAATGGATATGAAGAATGCTTTTCTAAATGGCTGGATTTCAGAGGAGGTTTACGCGGCTCAGCCTGCTGGCTATGAAGACCCAATTGTTGGAACATCAAGCTTACACTATGATTGAGGTGGATTTGATCTACATCAAAGGCTATCGCGTCGAAAGAATATCCGCTAGAGAGTTCTTTTTCTTATGCTCATTTATTGTATTTCTTTGAGAGATTTTTGATGGCTCATTTGTTGGAGCAAGTCTATGACAAGCCTAAGTATTGGCTTGAGTCTCACAAAGTCTTAGAAGAAGCTTTAAAAAGAAGACTATGTAAAGTTCACTTGTGAACTACCTCTTGTAACTTTGGAAGAGTTTACTTAATGTAAAAGTAAGAGAATCTTAAGTGGTTGAGCCACGAATTCGTGATTTGTGTTAAGAGAATCAATCATTGATTGATTGGAGAGTGATTGAGGGAAGTTAGCCTCCCAAACTCAACTATAAATAGATGGCAGTTTTAGTCGTGGTTAGTGAGACCTATGTGAAGACCTCCAAGAGCTGAGCTTTATGCCATATCAAGGTGTGATTACAATGCACACATATGTATCAGTAAGTCATTGTATTGTACAAGCAATATACTTTCATTTTCATGATTATTTGAGTTCATCTTTCCATGTTCTTGTGAAGTGTACTACTCACTGCCATTACTCTCAGTTTTCTCAGTCAGCTTGCAGAGATGTTTTCTCTGAGCTTGGTGCATCATTTTCAGTGATTTAACTTGGTAAAGTTAGCTCTATAAGTCTAATATATGCTCACAAATTTTCATGTCATTTGGATGTTGCAATATGCAGTTATGTTCATTTGAAGTCAACAGGGTCTGTTCATCTTCACTTCTCTGTCAGGTACCCGACTTTTTCACTCATCTTGTCAGAGCCATTTCTCAGTGGTTACTTATCCAAATTCAGTGATTGAAAGCTTTTTGGATTCAGCTTAATGTCTAAAAATAACCATACAAATTTTCATAATCATTGGATTTCTACATTTTGAGTTATGTTGATTTTTCTGCTCACTGGTCTATTCCTGTAGCAGCCCGTGAAAATCGGGATGATGTCATCGCTTGTTAAAACTCATTCTCAGTGTGTGGTTCATTATTTTTGATGAGATTACTCTTGAAAGTTAGCTCTATAAGTTTTCTAGACTTCCCCAAGAGGAATTAAGCTAATTGCTGCTGTGCTCAGAGAATTATGTAAAACACTGGACAAGTGTATGAACCAAGAATAGCAAGTTTTCACCTCACAGCTAACTCCAACTTATCTGTTTTGATCTATCTTTTTGAGAGTGATCTTCCAAGGTACATAGGGTGTCTAATACATCCATTGGCAAGCTAAAAGGGCCCACCATATACTCCTGGAGTTCATTTGGCTGGTGTAGATCAAGGATTTTGCAACACCTCTTCATCTTCAAGCACATACCTATCCATCTCTTCACAGTGGTATCAGAGCAAGGTTGGACAACATGGCAGATGGATTTCCTTCATCAATTGACAAATTGGATAGAGGTAATTACTCAGCTTGGTCATTAAGAACGGAAGCTTATCTCCAAGGTAGAAGTTTATATGGTTATGTGGCTGGAGATGAAGTTATGCCAAGTTTCAGGAACAAAAGTCAACCAACACAAGAAGAGCAAGAAAGATTGAGCACATGGTGCTCCAAGGATGCACTTGCAAGGTCTTATCTCCTCAACTCTATCTCAGATTTTTTGTTGCCTCACATTAGAAGTTGTAAGACATCTCAGGAAGTGTGGGATGCACTTGAAGCTTTCTTTTCTTCAAGTACCAAAGCTAGGAAGCATCAACTATGGCTCGATTTCACAACTCTCAAGAAGGCTCCCAAACAAAATGTGACTGATTTTGTCACAAAGCTCAAGGACATAGCGGATCAGTTGGGAAGCATTGGAGAGGTAATAGATGAAGAGCAAATTGTAAGGCAGGTCATCAATGGCTTGAAGGCAGATGATAAGTGGGAAGCATTCACCACAGCTATGGATTTGTACATGGACATGCATGTACCTGATTTCAACACACTCATTGGACAACTACTTACTCAAGAGGCAAATCTTATCAAAAATGGAGAAAGCTCTAAAGGTAATCAATCTTCAGCTTTATACACGGATAAAAGCAAGTCTAAAGATAACAAAGGAAAGGCAAAGAAAGTGGATGATGAAGCAGGTACATATCAAGCTAACTATGCAGGTAGAGGAAGACATGGCAGAGGTAGAGGAAGAGGAGGTAGACAAGGCAGGGGGAGATCCCAAGACTCCAACTCATGTTCTATTTGTGGATTAACTAATCATACAACTGAAAATTGCTTTAGGAGTTCCAGGAATCAAAGAGGCAGAGGATACAATAGAGGAAGTTATGGCTACTCAAGAGGAAGGTTCAACAACTACCATGGCAACTACAACAACCACAATCATTCAAACTATCAAGGAGGCTACAAAGGAAGGAGAGACTACAATAACTACACAGAAGACTCAAACAAAGAGGATTCATTATTGATCATGAACATGGCTATGCCACAAGGTAAATCTGATGAGCATGTTTTCTACATAGATTCAGGTTGTTCAAATCATGTGGCAGGAAATGTGGCACTCCTATCAGATTTAGAAGATCCAAGGAATAAGCATGAGGTACAAACAGGAGATGATACAAAACATCCTGTGGAGAAAATAGGCAATGTCAAAGCACCTGATGGAAACATCAACCTACTCAATAAGGTACTCTATGTCCCTACCATTACAAAGAATTCGATAAGTGTTGGGCAGATAGTAGAGAAAGGGTTGCAAGTCAGGTTCACAAAAGCAGGAGCATTTGTTGAAGATCCAAGTCAAGGATTCAGAAGAATTGCAAAAGGTGAAAAGACACGTAGATTGTTCACATTTGAATTACAGGACACTAGAAACATTGCTCTCTTTAATTATGGTAGTCAGACACTCACAGAATTGGAAGTATGGCACAAAAGGTTAGCACATATTGGTGAAAGGTCATTAAAGCAAATCTGCAGGGACCCAAGTGTACTTGGACTTCCTAATTTGTCAAAACAACATACGATTTATAAGTGTAGTGCATGTCAATTTGGAAAGTCTCACAGGTTACCATTCATGAAGAAAGGTTATATGCATGGAGATCTCTTGGAGTTGGTTCATACAAATGTATGGGGACCTAGCAAGGAAGCTTCAATATCTGGATCAAGGTATTATGTTTCCTTTATTGATGATTGAAGCAGATGGACTATCCTATTATTTATGAAACACAAAGATGAAGTTTTTTCATGTTTCAAAAGATATTTGGATCTTGTGGAGAATCAAACAGGTAAATCACTAAAAAGGCTAAGGTCAGATGGAGGGGGAGAATACTTCTCCCATGATTTTGATTCTTTTCTTCAAGAAAGAGGAATCAAAAGAGAGGTAACTACAAGGTACACTCCTGAGCAAAATGGAGTGGCAGAAAGGAGGAATAGGACAATTGTTGAAGCTGCAAGGTCTATGTTAAATGAAAAGCATTTACCTAATTACTTATGGGCTGAGGCTGTATCTACAGCCACTTACTTGATTAACAGGTTGCCTTCAAAATCCCTTGATGGGATGACTCCATATGAGGCTTGGAATGGAAGAAGACCAAGCTTAGATCATTGTAAAATTTTTGGATGTATTGCTTTTGCTCATGTTCCTTCACAGGTTAGAGGCAAGATGGATCCAAAGGCAGAAAGGTGTGTATTTATTGGATATGAAAACAATCAAAAGGGCTACAGGTTATACAACCCTACCAACAAAGGATTCTTGGTAAGCAGAGATGTAGTTTTTGATGAGAACAATTCATGGTATGAAGATTCATGCAGGAAGGTCAATTTACCATATGATCTTGAAGAAGATTTTCCAAAGCTTGGCAGAGAACAACCGAAGATTGAAGAACAAGACACCTCAGAGGATGATGAAGAATCTCAGATGGAAAAGATCAAAGCATGGAAGTCTAAAGGTAAAGCAAAATTGCAGGAACTTGGACATGAGGCAGAATCATCACATCATGGCCTAAGAAGATCTATGAGGGAAAAGAAAAAACCAGAAAGGTATGGGTGTGACACCTCATTAGTAACTAAACATTCTATCTACATAGCACAGGACATAAACCAAGAGGAGCCATCATCATTTGAAGAGGCCAAAGCAAAAACATAATGGAAGCATGCAATGAAGGAAGAGATTGAAGCACTTGAGGAAAACAACACTTGGGATTTGGTGCCCAAGACTTCATGCATGAAGGTAATAGGCTCAAGATGGGTCTATAAACTCAAGAAGAATTCTGATGGTTCCATTAACAGGTATAAGGCAAGGCTTGTAGCAAAAGGCTTTGCACAAACTCAGGGAATTGATTATGAGGAGACCTTCTCTCCTGTGGCAAAGATGCCTACTATTAGGGTTTTGCTTAGTATTGCCTCTTCCAAGAACTGGAAGATACTTCAACTAGATGTAAAGAATGCATTCTTGAATGGTTGGATAATAGAAGAGGTATATATGGCACAACCACCTGGTTTTGAGAATCAAGTTTATCCTGATTATGTGTGTAAACTTAACAAAGCATTGTATGGTCTCAAGCAAGCTCCAATAGCTTGGAATTTCAGGCTTGTTTCATTCTTGCAGGACAAAGGCTTTCAACCAAGCAAGGCAGATTCTTCACTCTTTATTAAAAAGAGTAATTCCGAGGTCATCTACCTATGTGTATATGTAGATGATATTATATTGACAGTAAATGATGCAGATGGTATGAAGAAGATCAAAGATCAGATGAGAGAATAGTTCAAGATAAGTGATTTGGGTTCACTTACCTACTTCCTAGGTTTGGAAGTTGTCTACAAAGATCATGGTTTGTTTTTCACTCAAAGAAAGTACATTAAGGACATGTTGGCAAAATTCAAGATGCAAGATTGTAAGATTGCAGGTACTCCAATGGAGGTCAATCACAAATTGAGCTCACATGAAGGTGAACTCATAGAGGACATCACATCATATCAAAGTCTAGTGGGTAGTCTCAACTATGCCACATTGACAAGAGTAGATATATGTTACAGTGTGAGTGTGCTAAGTCAATTTATGCACACACCAAGGAAACCACATATGGATGCTACCAAAAGGATTCTCAAGTATCTCAAAGGAACCATAAATGAAGGACTTTATTATCCTTATGTATCTGATTTAGGTTTGAAGCTATTTTCTGATGCAGATTGGGCTAGCTCCAAGGAAGATAGAAGGAGCACTTCAGGTTATCTTACCTTTGCAGGTTCAAAGCTTATTTCATGGTCATCCAAGAAGCAACCCACAGTTGCTCTCTCTTCTATTGAAGCTGAATATAGAGGTCTTGCCATAGCTACACAAGAAGCTATGTGGATGAAGACATTATTCAAAGATCTTGGATTGAAGTTTGGAACTCCAACTATTTTTGGTGACAATATGAGTTCTATTCACTTGGCTGCTAATCCTATTTTTCATGCAAGGACTAAACATATTGAAGTTCATCATCACTATGTACGAGAGAAGGTTCTAAGCAAAGAGATTCAAATATCATATGTGTCCACTTATCAACAATGTGCAGATATTCTAACCAAAGCATTGGATGGTACAAAGCTTTGCAAATTCAAGGCTATGATTGGTTTGCAGGTAATCTTGGAAGATTGAAGACCTCAAGCATACTTGGCTTGAGGGGGAGCTGTTGGAGCAAGTCTATGACAAGCCTAAGTATTGGCTTGAGTCTCACAAAGTCTTAGAAGAAGCTTTAAAAAGAAGACTATGTAAAGTTCACTTGTGAACTACCTCTTGTAACTTTTGAAGAGTTTACTTAATGTAAAAGTAAGAGAATCTTAAGTGGTTGAGTCCACTTGATCAAGAATGGAAAGAGGAGCCACGAATTCGTGATTTGTGTTAGGTAGAGAATCAAATCAATCATTGATTGATTGGAGAGTGATTGAGGGAAGTTAGCCTCCCAAACTCAACTATAAATAGATGGCAGTTTTAGTCGTGGTTAGTGAGACCTATGTGAAGACCTCCAAGAGCTGAGCTTTATGCCATATCAAGGTGTGATTACAAGGCACACATATGTATCAGTAAGTCATTGTATTGTACAAGAAATATACTTTCATTTTCATGATTATTTGAGTTCATCTTTCCATGTTCTTGTGAAGTGTACTACTCACTGCCATTACTCTCAGTTTTCTCAGTGAGCTTGCAGAGATGTTTTCTCTGAGCTTGATGCATCATTTTCAGTGATTTAACTTGGTAAAGTTAGCTCTATAAGTCTACTATATGCTCACAAATTTGCATGTCATTTGGATGTTGCAATATTCAGTTATGTTCATTTGAAGTCAACAGGGTCTGTTCATCTTAACTTCTCTGTCACGTACCTGACTTTTTCACTCACCTTGTCAGAGCCATTTCTTAGTGGTTACTTATCCAAATTCCATGATTTAAAGCTTGTTGAATTCAGCGTACTGTTTAGTATAACCATACAAATTTTCATAATCATTGGATTTCTACATTTTGAGTTATGTTGATGTTTCTGCTCACTGGTCTATTCCTGTAGCAGCCCGTGAAAATCGGGATGATGTCATCACTTGTTAAAACTCATTCTCAGTGTGTGGTTCATTATTTTTGATGAGATTACTCTTGAAAGTTAGCTCTTCAAGTTTCCTAGACTTCCCCAAGAGGAATTGAGCTAATTGCTGCTGTGCTCAAAGAATTATGTAAAACACTGGACAGGTGTATGAACCAAGAATAGCAAGTTTTCACCTCACAGCTAACTCCAACTTATCTGTTTTGATCTATCTTTTTGAGAGTGATCTTCCAAAGTACATAGGGTGTCTAATACATCCATTGGCAAGCTAAAAGGGCCCACCATATACTCCTGGAGTTCATTTGGCTGGTGTAGATCAAGGATTTTGCAACACCTCTTCATCTTCAAGCACATACCTATCCATCTCTTCACATCATTTACCGTTGTAAAAGCCTTGAGCTTTACACATGTAAAGGTAGAAAGATAGAGCTTAAATCCCACAAATTTGTGGTGGTTGAAGTTGCATTCAGTCAAGCAATTGAATCACCTAAAAGTAGATCAAACTACATCTTCACTCTTCCTAGAATGTAGGGAAGTGAATTGATTCCCTTCAACAACCATTCCCACCTTCCTTTGAATTCAAATTTCACTTGTAGAAGTCGTGGAACACTCCTAGAGTGTATATAAAGACTTGAAATCACTTGTACATTACTTGGAAGCAATATACATACATTTGTGACCATCATTGTCTTGCTCCTTCAATTCTCTCCATCATCTTCTTCACCAATAGTAATCTTGCAGAGGCTGTTAATATCTTCCCACAGCTCCAACTTGAGTGCAACATGGCTCATTGGAAAGGTATAAGTGTCTAGTTTACGCATATACATTTTTGTATCATTTGGTTTAGTATATTGGGAGAAATCTTAGTTTTTCTGTCTCCGGGTCAATCTCTATGTATTCTTGAAAAATAGGAAGTACCACCGGTGAATGTCGCATTCATTCCTATAGCATATTTTGCTTATTCCTTATTCTTTTGTGCATTCCATAACCCTATGTGTATCACTCCCATAAAAGGATTTTTTCTTATTGTAATCACGTTGGTCGCTATGGGCATTTGAAGTTCATTGTCTCTTCCATAGATAGTAAGTTTTTGAGATAGTTTACCAATGAACCTATGTGTTTTGTATTGACTCATTCCCCTTGATGCTCTAAAGTACATAGTGTGTTTCTTTGCACTTATCGCATGCTTATAAGGTTTATTTGAGTCTCCATAATCTCAAGGGTTGGTCGTGTGCCAGTTGGCTTGACCAAACTTTGTCGCTTCGAAATGCACTTTTCTACCTTCTATAAGCTTCTCCAAGTTCTTTCAGTGGTATCAGAGCTAGATCAAGATGGGTGACGGCTTTCCCTCAATGATCGAGAAGCTTGATCGACACAACTATGTGGCTTGGCAAATCAGAATGGAGGCCTATTTTCAAGGTAGAAATCTTTATGGAATTGTAGCACGTGATGAAGCTATGCCTATTCCAAGATCCAAAGGAGGACCTACACAAGAGGAGACAGATAAACTCACACTTTGGTGCGCAAGGGATGCTCAAGCAAGGTCGTACGTACTAAACTCTATCTTTGACTTTCTATTACCACATATTAGAGGATGCAATACATCTCAAGAGACTTGGGATGCCCTTGAGACTTTCTTTTCTGCTAGTACCAAACCAAGAAAGAATCATCTTTGGAACAAGTTCAACCAAATGAAGAAGACACCTAAACATCACAGAGTTTTTTACCAAGGTCAAGGAGGTTGCGGATCAGTTAGCATCCATTGGAGAGCTGATTGAAGAAGAGTTCATCATGAGGCAAATTCTCAATGGCATTCGAAGTGATAAGCAATGGCAATCCTTTACGACGGCCTATGATATGATCATGGATGTGCAGACTCCAGACTTCAACATCTTTCTTGGACAACTCTTCAATCAAGAAGCCAACAATAGAATAAAGGAAGGTAACTCTTATCATGGTAATTCAATTAGTGCTCTATATGTAGATAAGAACGATAAGAAGCAGAACGACAAGAAGAAGGAAGAAGATGAAGAAGAGACTTCTCAAGCAACTTTGCAAGCAAGAGCAAATGGAAAGGGAAGAAGAAAGGACCAAAGCAAGAAAAATCCAAAGGTCAGAATGTTCAACCTTGTGTCATATGTGATAAGACCAACCACACCACTCAGAATTGCTGGTTCAATGGGAAGACCCAAAAAGGAAGTGGAAGAGGTGGATATGGAAGCAATAGATGTAGAGGTGGACACAACTTCAACAATAACATTAGAAGCTATAATAGAAGGGACTACAACAATTATTGAGAAGATCAACCACATGAAGACTCATTGCTTCTTATGAATCTAAGCCACAAAGAAGGTAAATAAGATTATCATTTTTTCTACATAGATTCACGATGCTCGAATCATGTTGCAGGCAACATTGCTCTTCTATCTGATTTGGAAAGTCCAAAGCATAGACATGAAGTGCAAACAGGGGATGACACAAAGCACAATGTGCAGAATATTGGTAATGTCAAAGCTTCCAATGGCAGGACACACATTCTAAGTAGGTTCTCTATGTACACACTATCACTAAAAACCTAATAAGTGTAGGCCAAATAGTTGAAAAAGGCTTGCAAGTTAGGTTCACCCAACATGGAGCTTTTGTAGAAGATCGATGTCAAGGCTTCAAAAAGATAGCCCGAGGTGAGAAGCATGGTAGGCTCTTTACTTTTGAAGTAGGAGAAACCAGGAACATAGCTCTATTCAACTTTGGGTCTCAAACCCTAAGTGAGCTTGAAGTGTGGCATAAGAGACTTGCTCATGTGAATGAAAGAAGCTTGAAGGATATATGCAGGTATCAAAGTGTTCTAGGACTGCCGAACATATCAAAGCAACACATGATCAACAGGTGTGATGCATGTCAGATTGGGAAGGCACAAAGACAACCATTCAACCACGAGGGCTACATCCACAACAACTTATTGGACTTATATGTTGCGGCTTCACATACCTTCACATTTTGCCTTTTAATTCTTCAAATGTGCATCTGAGAAAGGATTCACCTGAACCTTCCAATACTGTTAGAAACACTTTAAACCTTATGGAATTACAGAAATACCTCTACAACCTACAACCAACTTTCTGCAATGTTACCCTTTGTGAACAATTCTTATGCACTACCTGTGCACCTAGACACGCTACTTTGAATGCTTTGACTTCACCCATGTTGATCCTTGATCTTTAACATGTTGACTTTGACCAATTTGACTTTGAACTTTTGACTTTGACTATGGTTGACTTTGAACAATATGACCTTTATGAGCTCAACAGGGCTTATCACTTGCAAAAGAAAGATAATCAAAAGTACTCCTCCTCTCATCCTTGCAACCTACCCAATCAGCAGAAAGGGTTTTGAGTGTTTGGAAAGGGAAAGATAAGAAGAAAGATATAGTCACTGGAAGCCTTTGTCAATTGATTATAAGAAGGAAAATACAATGGTGATGCACAATACAATCCAATGCTTTCTATGCAAAATCTATAGAGTGCACAATCAGAAAGTACAGAATACCCAAGGTTCTTGTTGATACCCGCCTTCTCTGCACCAGACCTCCACCTTCTCCAAGCTTGCACTTGTGCACACCTTGCACTCAAGCTTCCAATAGGGGGAGGGATGGACACCTTCTATCGGCACACACACAGCTTCAATGGGACCTTGGAATCTTTCGTTGTATAGCTTAGAACTTCTCTACACACTTCTTAGCCACTCTTCATGCACAACTTGCAGTTCACTTCTCTGCGTCGCACACTGTATGTCTCTTGGACTTCTCTCTTGCTTAGCTTAGACTATGCTCACCTTTCTCAGTATTCAAAGAATAATGCCTTGCCTTGATTTGAGTGTTGGTTCATGTACACTCCTAACTGCAAGAGTAACTTGGTGCTCACTTTGGGACACTTGGTGCTCACTTTGATGTCCCAAGATTGTCTCCAAAAGTGGACAGCCAACGAATCCATGTTTTGTCCCGTAATGACTTTATAGTAAAACAAAGATTTTAATTCGGGGGCCATAATTTCAGTTCTGTGTACGCTTCCACTTCACATACCTTCACATTTTGCCTTTTAATTCTTGAAATGTGCATCTAAGAGAGGATTCATCTGAACCTTCAAATACTTTTAGAAACACTTTAAACCTTATAGAATTACAGAAATACCTCTACAACCTACAACCAACTTTTTGCAATTTTACCATTTGTGAACAATTACTTGTGCACTACCTGTCCACCTTGACATGCAACTTTGAACACTTTGACTTCACTCATGTTGACCTTTGATCTTTAACATGTTGACTTTGACCAATTTGACTTTGACCTTTTGACTTTGACTATAGTTGACTTTTATCAACATGACCTTTATGGGTTCAACATGGCTTATCACCAAGAATGATAACCAGAAGTACTCCTCCTGTCATCCTTGCAACCTACCCAATCAACATCTGACTAAAGCTTGATGTCCAAATTTGATGTATATGGAAAATAAAGACCTTGATTTTGAGTACCCTTGAGATACTTCAACATCCTTTTGGCAGCTTTCAAGTGAGGTGCTCTAGGTTTATGCAAGAATTGACTTAAAAGACTTACTCCGTAAGCTATGTCAATCCTTGTTAAGGTTGCATAGTTTAGAGTTCCAACTATGCTTTGATATCCTACAATGTCTTCAAGTAAATCACCTTCATGAGCACTGAATTTATGGTTTACCTCCATAGGGGTGCTAGCTATCTTTGCATTCTCCAAGTGGAACTTCTTCAACATGTCCTGCACATATTTCATTTGAGTAATGTAAATTCTAGAATTTGTGTAGACCAACTCAAGTCCAAGAAAATACTTTAGAAACCCTAGGTCACTGATTTTGAATTCCTGCATCATTAGGGTCTTGATTTGATTGATGCCATTGGCATCACTACCTATAAGGATGATCTCATCAACATACACAGATAAATATATCATTTTTGAGTTACTTCTCTTGACAAACAGAGAAGGATATGCTTTGCTCATCATGAATCTTGTTAAGGTATGTAGTTAACCTAAGGGTCCATGCCCCAGGTGCCGGCTTCAATCCATAAAGAGCTTTGTTCAATTTGCACACATAATTTACCTTTTTTGGTGAAAGAACTTGGAGAAGCTTGTAAAAGGTAGAAAAGTGCATTTTGACGCGACAAATTTTGGTCAAGCCAACGGGCACACGACCAGCCCTTGAGATTATGGAGACTCAAATAGACCTTATAGGCATGCGATAAGTGCAAAGAAACACACTATGTACTTTGGAGCATCAAGGAGAATGAGTCGATACAAAACAGATAGCTTTGCGGGTCTACTAGCTCAAAAACTTACTATCTATGGAAGAGACAATGAACTTCAAATGCCCATAGCGACCAACGTGATTACAATTAGTAATAATCCTTTTATGGGAGTGATATACATAGGGTTGCGTATATGCAATGCACAAAAGTATAAGGAATAAGAAAAATATTCTATAGGAATGAATGCGACATTCACCGGTGGTACTTCCTATTTTTTAGGAATACGTAGAGATTGACCCCGAGACAGAAAAACTAAGATTTCTCCCAATCTATTGAACCAAATTCTATGAAAAATTATAGGCATGAACTAGACGCATACCTTTCCAATGAGTTATGTTTGACTCAATTTGGAGCTCTAGAGAGAGAGTAGCAGCCTCTGAAAAATTACTATTGGCAAAGAAGATGATGTAGAGAATTGAAGGAGCAAGACAATGATGGTCACAAATGTATGTATATTGCTTCCAAGTAATGTACAAGTGATTTCAAGTCTTTATATAGACTCTAGGAGTGTTGCATGACTTCTACAAGTGAAATTTGAATTCAAATGAAGGTGGGAATGGTTGTTGGAGGGAATCAATTCACTTCCCTACAATCTAGGAAAAGTGAAGATCTAATTTGATCTACTTTTAGGTGATTTGATTGCTTGATTGAATGCAACTTTAACCACCACAAATTCGTGGGATTTAGGCTCTATCTTTCTACCTTTACATTTGTAAATCTCAAGGCTTTTACAACGGTAAATGAGCCATCAAAAATCTCTCAAAAAAATACAATAAATGAGCATAAGAAAAAGAACTCTCCAACGGATATTCTTTCGACGCGATATCCTTTGATGTAGATCAAATCCACCTCAAGCATAGTGTAAGCTTGATGTTCCAACAACTCCCCCTCAAGATAAAGCATGCTTGAGTCTTCATTCTCTGATAGGTTGAATACCTGCCATAGCTTTGAATCTACAAAGCTTTATTCGATCAAGTACCTTCGTCATCATATCTGCTACTTGCTTTTCAGTTGGAACAAAAGAAATGCCAATCTCCTTTGCCATGAGCTTCTCCCTGCTGAAGTGGTAATGGACTTCTATGTGCTTGGTTCTCACATGAAAAATAGGATTTGCCGCTAGATGCATGGAACTTACATTATCTCCAAATATGTGAGGTTTGGAACTTACTAGTCCCAAATCTCTATACAATTCTTTTAACCATATTGCCTCTTGAGTTGCTATGGTCAAGCCTCTGTACTCTGCTTCAGTTGAAGATAAAGCAACTGTTGGTTGCTTCTTGGAACTCCATGACACTAGCTTCGAACCTACAAATGCTAAGTAACCAGATGTACTTTTTCTATCATCCTTAGCTCCTACCCAATCTGCATCTAAATAGATTTTGATATCCAAATCTGAAGAGTAAGGATAGAATATATCTTTGTTGATTGTACCTTTGAGACACTTAAGTACTCTCTTAGCCGCATCCATGTGTGGTCTTCTTGGTGAGTGCATGAACTGACTAAGCACTCCCACACTATATGAGATGTCTGCCCTTGTATGAGTAGCATATATCAAGCTACCTACCAAGCTTTGATACTCTTTAATGTCTTCAATTTTCTCACCTTCATAAACACTAAGTTTATGATTCATCTCCAAAGGTGTACCTAGAGGTTTAGAGTTCTCCATTTTGAACGTGAGAAGAAGATCCTGAATGTATCTTCTTTGAGTCAAATACATTCCTTCATCTGTGTATATCACATGCATACCTAGGAAACATGTGAGCTCTCCTAGGTCACTGATTTTGAACTCCTCTTGCATGTGTATCTTGATCCTTTGAATGCCATTTGCAGAAGTGAAATTATGGCCCCCGAATTAAAATCTTTGTTTTAGTCTAAAGTCATTACAGGACAAAACATGCATTCATTGGCTGCCCACTTTTAGAGACAATCTTGGGACATCAAAGTGAGCACCAAGATACTCTTGCAGTTAGGAGTGTACATGAACCGACACTCAAATCAAGGCAAGGCATTATTCTTTGAATACTAAGCAAGGTGAGCATAGTCTAAGCTAAGCAAGAGAGAACTGAAAGAGACATACAGTGTCCGACGGAGAGAAGTGAAGTGCAAGCTCTGCATGAAGAGTGACTAAGAAGTGTGGAGAGAAGTGCTAAGCTATACAACCAAAGATCCAAAGGTCCCATTGAAGCTGTGCGTGTGCCGATAGAAGGTGTCCATCCCTCCCCCTATTGGAAGCTTGAGTGCAAGGTGTGGACAAGTGCAAGCTTGGAGAAGGTGGAGGTCTGGTGTAGAGAAGGCAGGCAGCAACAAGAACCTTGGGTATTTTGTACTTTGTGATTGTGCGCTCTGTGGGATTTTGCACACAAGCATTGGATTGTATTGTGCATCACCATTGTATTTTCCTTCTTATAATCAATCGACAAAGGCTTCCAGTGACTGTATCTTTCTTCTTATCTTTCCCTTTTCTCTTACAAACACACAAAACCCTTTCTGCACAAGAATCCCCCAACAAAATGTGGCACACTCGGTGGGATCACAAGGAGATTTGAGCATAGGAGAAGAAATATTGCAGTGTGAAGAAGCATTATTCAAGTGTCGACAGTACTACTTCATTGGGTTAAGAGGTAAACATTCTTATTGATTATCTTAGCCTAAGAGGATTATGAACAACTCATGACCGCAAGTCGGTCTCAAACATTGAGGGTAACTTGCAAAGCAACAAGAAGTAAGGTTGTTAGAAGATCCTCTATTCCACTATTGTCGACATCATCAATAAAGAATATGGTAGCCCAGGTAGATTTGGAAACTTTACTTTCTAGATTGAATATAAAATTTCCATATTTTCAAAGACTTAGCTCAAGAAGACCCGGGCGAGCACATTAGAGATTCTTAGCATTATGCAAATCAAGAGGTTTGATGGGAAGAGAGGATGCCTTTTTTATACTCTTTCTTGCCACATTAGAAGGGTTAGCAGATAAATGGTTCAACCAGTTTGCTGAAAACCATTTCACTACTTGTGGTTTAATGAAACATGCATTCAAAACTCAATTCTAGCATGGGATTACTACAGAGATAATCATAGAGAAATTACAAAACTTGAGACTAGGTTAGTGAAACGTTTCTAGAATTTGTAACTAGGGCCAAGGCACTAATGTCTAAGTTGCCAGATCCTCCAAAATTAAGAAATGGTTAGCTAAACCACTTCTAATGACTACACAATGTTAAATCAAGGAACTACTGTTACCAAGAGCCTCCATAGAAGAATTTATCAATAGAGCTACAAGATTGGAACAAATCAAACAGCAATATGGGGCAAGATCTTCCAAATTGTCATATCTTGTAGGACCTAAAGACCTAGAATTCAGCTAAGGAAAGAGCTTGAGAGCTTAAAATGGAATAATCCCCATAAAGAAGAGGAGAGTGGTGTGACTCAGTTGAGAAGGGCAATTGAAGCATTGACACTACAAAAGAAAGAGGAAACACAAGTAGAAGAATTGGCTCAGCTTCGACAGGAGTTGCACGAACTCAAAGGGGGTGGCATCAAAAGTGGGCTATGGTGTACCATGTGCAACAAGTAGGGTCATGTGGTGAGTGAATGTCCATTGTTAAGTGTGACTTGTCAACTATGTAGGAAAGCTAGTTATGAGGCTCATGAATTTCAATCAAGAGAATGCCTACACAACCCTATTCGGCATAAGGAGGTGCTCAATTCTCAGCTAATGTAATGGCAGCAGCTCCCAGCTAAGGTAAGAACTGCAATCAAAGACCTAGAGGTAATTATGGAAATGGGCCTAAAAGGCCAATTATCTATTTCAGGTGTGGAGAGTGTGGTCATTATCAAAGTAAATGCACCCTGCCAGAAAATGCTCCCCCGTGCACGAATTGCCCAGATGCCAGGGATCATTATACAAATTGTTGCCCACAAGACAAAGCATCTACATATGGGCCCCATCTCCAAATGATCACAGTAAATAATCATACAGTAGCAGAAGGAGCCACTGTTGTACAATCACCATCCACTAGAGTGGTACACTTAGAAGAAATCGACTCCATGGTCATGGAGACAAGAAGCAAAGGGAAAATTCTAGAAGAACCAAACCAGGGATCAAATTCTTTTGCAAGTGACAAAGATCAGAGGGTACCTCAGAGCAAATTAGATATCTATGAAGATCTCACTGACTATAAGAGTAGGGTCTGGCATAAATTTGATGCCTAAGCATACCACAGAGAAGCTTGGTCTAGGTCCATCCAGACCAGCCCATTTCACTGTTACTTTGGTAGATCAAAGCAAAGTAAGGCCAATGGGGATGATCCCAAAAGTTCCACTAGAAGTACAAGTTAACCTCTTTCATTTTGGATTTTGTGGTATTAAGACTGCCCGAGGTAGAAGGGGGATTTCCCCTCTTGATTGGAAGACCATGGCTGAGGCATGCAAGTGTCATTCATCATTGGGGTAAAGACACTACGTGGGTACAAAAGAAAGGGCAAGAACTTACACATATACATTTAGAGGAGGACCCAGATCATCAATGGAACACCAGCATGATGCAATCGATTGGCATTTGCATGGAACAAGAAATCGAGGACCAACCACAATTAGAGTTCAGAGAGGAAGAAGACATTCTGAATTGGCTACAAGTAGGCAACTCTTCCTCTTGTTTTGGAGTTTTCTAAATAATTCTTGCACAGATGAATGTTATGATGAAAATGAGGATAAAGTTCAGGTTGATGGATTGGGAGAACCAATCATAGACCACAAAAGGGGGAGGAAGACACCCCTCAAGCACAGCTTGGAGGAGGATGCAACAACAACACAGAAGGAAGTTACTAAAGTTAAAGACAAGGTAAAACATACTAGTGAGAAATATTCTTTGCCAATTCAAGAAATCCCTACAGGATGGATGCAAGACGAGGAGGAACACATTGAAATCCAGAACACTCCTGCTTATGCAACAATGCAGGAAAAGCTATTGGAAGTAAACAATTTTGGAGATAAGAATGAAGATACCATGGTAGAGAGAAACCCTGTCAAAGAAGTGCAATTAGGCACTCGTGAAAATAATAATCTAGTTTTGGTGGGCACTTGGTTGTGGAGCCACCTAGAGCTACTTGAAAAAGTAAAATCTTTCTTGACCCACTATGCAGATGTTTTTGCGTGGCATTATAAAGACTTAGAATGAGTTCCTACCAATTATGGAGAGCACGGAATCCCTCTTGTTGATGGAGCCAGAACAATAAGAGGAGAGAGTTATAGACTTAACCCAAAATATGTTGAAGCTGTTTATGTGGAAATAGAGAAGATGGAGGATGCTCCAATCATCATTCCTATGGAACACTCAGAATGGCTCTCACCAATGGTTATAGTACCAAAGAAGAATACCAACAAAATCAGGATTTGTGTTGACTTTAGAGCACTCAAAAAGGTGACCATTCCATATGGATTCCCCATGCCTTTTGCAGAGCATATCATTGAAGAAAAGGTTGGACATGCATTATATAGCTTTATGGATGGCTTTAGTGGCTATAATCAAATATCCATCCACCCAGAGGATTGTGAAAAGACTGCTTTTATCACACCTGGGGGAACATATGTGTATGTAAAAATTACATTTGGACTTAGAAATGCTCCAGTCACCTTTAACAGGACTATCAACCTCAATTCTGGACCCTTATTTCTAGAAACACTCAAGTTTTTCATGGCTGTCTTTTCTTCATTTTGAGGATCTCACAAAGAGACCCCTTTGGATTGCTTGGACCATCACTTGAGATAGCTGCATAATGTTTTTAAGAGATGCAGGAAGACTAAACTAAAGCTAAACCCAAACAAATGTCAAATTTCCTCATGACAGAAGGAAGCCTCTTAGGACATGTGATGTCTGCTAAAGGTATGGTTCTAGATCCTGATAAAATTATTTCTATACTAAAGTTACCTAAACCCAAATCTCCTAAAGAGATTGAAAGCTTCTTTGGGCATACTGGGTACCAGAGAAGATTTATCAAAATGTATGTAGATATAGCCAAGCCATTGGCTAGACTGACAGGTAAAGAAGTACCCTTTAAATGGGAAAGAAGAAGAAGAAAATGCTTATCAGACATTAAGGTCCAAATTAGTGGCTGCACTAGTTCTTATCACACCAAATTGGTCAAATACTTTTCATGTACATGTAGATGCGAGTGCATATGCAGTGGATGCAGTTTTGGTTCAACATAGTGAGGAATACAAACTTGACTGACCTATTATGTATGCTAGCCAAATTTAAACTAAGGCTACAAAAAATTATAGCACCACAAAAAGGGAGGCCCTAGCAATGGTTTTCGTTGTACAAAAGTTTCTTCATTATTTGCTAGGTGTGAAATTTGTTATCATCATTGATCATCAACCACTCATGTATTAATTGATTAAGCCACAAGGGACTGGGAGGATATGGAGGTGGTTACTTTTGTTCCAGGAATTTGATTTTTCCGTACTCCATAGACCAGGTAAAGAAAATGTCATGGCATACCACCTATCAAGGATCAACATGATGGATCAAGAAATTGGAGTAAATGATGATTTTCCAGATGCTCATTTGTTCACTACACAAGTAGAAGGTTGGTATCGTGACATCAAAAATTTTATCAAAACTGGATTATATCGAGAGAAGGAAAATGTGTGCAAAGAAAGAGGCTGCTCATCAAGAGCAAATCCTTTACCTTTATTGAGGGAAAATTAGATAGACAGGGAAAAGATAAGAGGTTTAGAAAGTGCATGGAAGAAGACGAAGTGAGGGAAGTACTTAAATCTGCACATGAAGGAACAAGTGGTGGGCACCTTCCAGGACACATTATGAGTCAGAGGATCCTTGAGGTTGGCTTATGGTGGCCTACATTAGTCAAAGATGCAGAGGAATGGGGAAAGGCATGTGATGTCTGTCAGAGGTGTGGACCCAAGCCAACAAAGCAAAGGCACAACCCCTTGATTATTTCCACTTCTTGGCAACCATTTGAGAAGTGGGGCCTAGCTACTCTCTGTTGATTCCAAAGAGAGAAAGGTATCTATTGATCCCCACTGACTATGCAACCTCTCTCTCTCTCTCTCTCTCTCTCTCTCTCTCTCTCTCTCTCTCTCTCTCTCTCTCTCTCTCTCTCCCCCCCCCCACCCCTCCTCCTCCTTATATATAAGTCCTCTCCACCACTCCCTTCTTGCACTGGCATTGAGAATCTTTCAACCTCCCCCCCCCCCTCGAATGAACTTGAAAATTTTGATATGTATGAATATGGTCCAAAAATGGGTGATGATGTGAATGAATATGTTGAAAATACTGAGGTTCCTAGAGAGGTTGTCAGTGTTAAAGGCTATTTTGACTATAGAGAACTATTATCATAGAGTGATACAATTTATGATAATTCTTTGACTGCATTTTTTATATGGTTGGTCTCTTCATCTTTACACTCTTTATCTATTATATTTGAAGTTCAAGATTTCATGAAGAAAGATTGGAGGTATGTATGGTATATTGCTTTCTCTAGTTTTCAAAGTTTTTTCTCAAACTTATTTAACTATTTTCTTTAAGAGTTTTGATTCTAGGTTCTACTCTATAGGAGAGGATTACAAGATGCAAGGGTCATTCATAGATTTATTGAACAACGACAAGAATCAGGATGATTGTGAAAGAAGTTCCTTCAATGAGAATGCTTCATAATTTACATTACTCATGAGGTTTTCAAGATGGATTTCATGTGTAGGTACAGGTGGATTGAAGGAGATAAACTAAAAAGGAGAACTTTCAAGTAAGCTTTTACCATCACGACTCTAGTCCAGATTTTGAATTTTTGCACTATGACGTTTATTTTTGCATGTAGAGTATGCATGAATGATATGTATATGCACATAAGCTTTGAATCCAATACGTGCAAGTCCAAATGCACCAATCTAAATTGTAAATGCATGATGAAATCTAGAAGCTAAGTGTAAGTTTGGTAGAAGAAGACGTCTTCATCAGATGCTGTTACCTTTTCTATGCACCATCGTGATTTCCAAGGCACTTAAAGTTTGCATGATAGGGTCCCATCAAATGACCTTGCATCAAGGCACATGTTTCTACCTATGCACATTGAGTGTTTGCAAGGATTTATGTATATACACATGGAATGTATGGAGTGTGTGCATCAACTTTGTCATCAAAAGCCATTTCGTTATTGTTTGCACCATACCATTCATACATGCATTTGATAGGGCTAAGTACATAACCCTACATACGCTCCTTTGTTTCTATTCCATGCACATGAGATATGAGATGAGGCTAATCATTCACATGTAAGGTGATTTTATCTTTGAAACAGAAAACATGTACTTCTTGGCCCATCAAGGACCATGTGGAAGTTTTGGTGAGTGGCGTAGAGAAATCTATCTCTACTTCTTTGCCATCAATGTTAATTATATTAAACATGGGTTTTGCCATCAATTTCTCTATCCATCCAAGTAGTACTTGAATGAGAAGAGGATGTTCCTCAACAGTTATAACATCTTGATAGAGTTATGCTTTATAGCATCTAAAATTTTTATTTGTCTAGAAGTAAAAGCTAACTTGCCAAAGAAAGTGAACACAAATTGCACCCAATTCTTCACATGATCGAAAACAACTAGAGCTTGTGACTACTTGAAGTAGTTTCATATGGAGGAGTAGATCGAATTGTAGCTCAATGCCATACTTTAACACATGAATAAGATGCAAGGAAAGCATCATCTATGATGTTCTCGATAATACGTCATTACTAAACAAGGATCATTAACGAAACATAGCATCGTGGATACAATTTTTCCAAAGAAGCAGTGATATTAGAATCTGAAAACCCAACTCAATCTCCAAAATCAATTGGTGAATTGGTTCAAGTGAATGTTTCATAGTGTATTGACGTAACTCCAAATCCCACAATCAGAGTTGAACAAAGATAATTATATGTTGAATTCAAAATTTGTACAACCAAAATTAGTGGTGCACAAGCATTTTCGATGCATTTTTCTTTAGAGTAGTTGACTTATGATGAAGTGGGCAGATGTTTTTGGAACTCTAATTTTAGAGAGTTGACGCTATAAAAAAATGTGTGACTCATATCAAAAGGGGGGACCCTGGAGAAGCTGTTGGTGAGAAATCTAGCACCAAAAGCAAAAGCTTTTGTCAACCAAGATCGTGCCTCTTTCCTTCCATGCCTTCCTCAAGAGGATTGGAAGTTTTTACTTCTGGATTTTGTGGAGCAAAAATAAGAGCTCACTGACATTTAGGAGGATTTTACTTTGCGTTCCTGAGAGCTCCACTTTCCTCAATAGGTGGCTATCGATGGAGAGTTGTAGCTGTTGAGGAGAGTGCACGTGAAGTAGCTTGGAGTGGCCAATACTTGTTGAGGAATTGTATTTTTGGATTGTGGGGGGGGGGGGGGGGACGGGAAGAGAGATAAACCTCAATCCCATGAGGCTCTATTCTCCAATGCTTGTGAAGACACACATCACCCTAGAAGCTTAGAACTCTTTAATTCATCAGACGATGCTCTATAGGACTCATCTGACAACACCCTCACTCATCTGGTGATGTGTTTTAGGACTTATTTGACAATGCTTTGACTCATCCAACAACGTTCTGCCTCATCCAACAACACTCTTGCTCCAATTTGAATGCCTTATGTGCTATAACACTTAAGAATGGTCTCACATGCTTGTTAACTTCAGGATTCATGATTGCTTATGATGCATCTAATGAGTTCTGATTGTTTCATCGTGAGCGTTTGTTTATTTTCAACTACTCCTCGAAGATAATTTTGAAGACATTGTTCCTGCATCATTGATCCATATACAACAGGCTTAAACCTAAGTGGGCCCTACATGAGGGTGATGAGAGGGTGATTAACCTTCTTTATAATGTCATCTAAACTTTGTAAGATCTACCCTGCTTTGTGGAACTTGGGAGGTCCTGGGCACTAGTCTTCTTCACTTGTACTTTTCTTTTCCGTTTAATTGATTCAAGTCCACGAGAGTAGGCTAAGGCCAAACTTCCTTTATATTAAAAAAAAAAAAATTGACACCACGATGTGCATCTTTCTGATAGTGCAAAGTTGACATGATGATGCCCGTCATCCAAGACATTCAGAAGTGCATTACGACTTTATTCTATCATACATTTTATTCTCTCTCAAGAATATACATATTTCATCTGCTTGAATGAGTCTCAATGTAATTCATAATGCTTATTATTACCTTCATACATGTCAGATTTGTGAAACATTGATGTGAAATTGTGCGTTTACTCTTGTACATAGGAATTGTACATAACAATTCGTACATTACAATTGTTTTATATCTTCAGAAATGGCGCTAAGATCCTTCTTAAGCAAAAGGATTCTTTTGTTAATAAATTGAGTTTCTTATATGTTCAATTTAAAGCTACGCTTTAATCTAAAAAATTCTCGAAAGTGGTTGAAGATGTATAATTTTACATTTGAAGATGGTCTATTTTTCAACTCTTATTCATTGATCAAAATTATATTGTTTCGAATTGATTGTGAGAATAGATGTACATATGAACTTAATTAAAGATGCAAACCCTAATTTCATTCCATTCTCTCAAAAAAAAACCTGATCTTTCCATCCTTTTACCATGTCCAATTGATTCAAATCAAGCCTTTATTGCTAATATCCTGCTTCCAAGTGTTAGAGTTTTGTTTGCGTAGTGTAAACTTGATTCACCTGACTTTGACTAAAGCACCCCATATACACCGACATTAGGAACTTCGACAGTTGGATTTGATCCAACCAATTGTGCACCTTCATGGGAATGTGTGAGACGACATTATGGTAGAGCACTTGCACTATTAATGCCACTTCCAAGTAATTGGTATGAGAAAATTCCTTTACGCCGATTTCCATATAATAACATAACACATACCACTAGTGGACATGCACCATATGAAATTGTTTATGGTAAAAGGCTCCCACTCCCATGAATATCACTCAAATTGATATTCCTATTGCTGATCCATTTGCACAAGTTCATATTTCTACACTTCAAGAGGTTTATAAGCATATTAAGAAGATTCAAGACCATTACATGTGTAATGTTAATAAGGAGTAGCTAAACAACTTAATGAAAATGACTTTGTATGGTTACAAGTAATTAAAAGATGTTTGAAAAATATTTGAGAACATCCTAAGGCTAAACTTGCACCATGTTATTATGGACCTTTACATATTATTCAAAAAAGTAAATGAGAATGCTTTTATATAAGACATAACTTCTCATTAAAGTATACATAATTCTTTTCATATTAGTTTATTGAAATCCTTTAAAGGAGTTTTACCACTCACTCCTATTTTAGATGATCCTCTTTACTTGAAGAGCGTATGCTAAAATTTTAGTTTCAAAGAAAATATTTGATTATGGATTTCTGCATATCATTCACATTTACATTAAATTCTAGTTTTCCATTTCCATGCATTTGTTTTACGTGGAATATGCTTACGATTGTTCAGTGATGCGACATGTGACTAGCCATCCATGTCTATTTTATTCTTATCAACTGAGGCCAATTGCTTGTAAACTGGGAGGCATGTTATGGAATAATGGAATGTCAAATGTAATTTAATGGCTTGAGGTTTTTAATGGATTGTGTTTTGATTTAGGAGGTGAAGAATCATGAGGGCATGAATGTTGTCGTGAAGGGGCTCAGTTGGGTGGATCAGGCCAATTTCCTATGTCCCAATGATGGCACATGCACGGTGTTTCAAGCAAGCTCAAATGATAGGATGAAGACTCAAAGAGAATATTAAAACTCAAGACAATTGATCAGATCACTTACAAAAAATATCATCATATGAGAGAAAAATGGATTCCATGGAAAGAAGAGAAATCTTGATTCATAATAAGTGTACATACAATTCTAATTGAAAATAATGAAAAGTACAAGTTACCAATTCATAAGTGATCATAAAGTTGGTTCATAGTGTTGATTCGTAATGTCCATCAAGTTTCAAGATCATCATCAATCATGTGTGTAGAACAATCTTATCACCATAGATGTGTAGAGTCTCCTCTTCCTAAAGTTGAACCTCCATTTCCTTCCTTCAATACCTTCATCTTCATGGACTCTTAAAATATTCACCTCCAAAGCCGCCAATGCTAGATAGAGCTCTCCTTGTGATGATTGGATCATCTACCATCTCTATTCTTCGATTGATGCCCAACAACTAAGCAAAGCCCTTTATTTTATAGCATAATATTGTCTCAACGTTGGATTTTCCCAAAATCATATAAAGCATGCAATAGAACTCCAAAAACATTGATCGTTTATTTGATTTTCGATTCAATTTTTAATCTATGAAAAGTGATTGTTTGCTTTTTATTTAGCGTTTCTTTTTTATAATGACTCATAAACACATTTATGGGTGTGCCTATTTTCATGGTTATGGGTTCACATTGGAGAATTTATGGCACACATGGTTTGTGAATGGTTAAAGTATGGGTTTACATAGGTCTGTATACATATTTATAGATTTATTCATATGATATTCCATATGTTTGTAAACATACATACAAAACTATATGGGTTCAAGTAAAAGATTGTCCATACATATAAATTTGTACACCATATGAATTTTCTTATGGGTGTAGAATATCATCTTCATGATGGAATTTTCATATGTGTACTATTACATGGTTTTAGCTCCAAAGTAATGTAGAGATGTGAATCTCTATGACATTCACCCCTACTAAACCTACACATCATCCTCAATGGGCCAATCTTGAAATCACCTTTCTAGTTCAAAGATAGAGTCCCATTTCATGGGAACATTGAATTTTGAAATCAATTACCACTTATCAAGTGCATGGTAAGCTAAGTAAAGTGCTTATGCAAGACCATATAATGTAGCCCTATCAATTGCATACTTTGAAAATGCATGGTCAAAATATGCTACAAAATGTAAGGTATTTGGCATTCATTTAAGAAGCATGTGTGCTCATTTTCATACATTTCATGTGCATATACATAAGTCCTTTCCATACTCAAAGTGCATTGCTAAAGCTCAAACCAAGCCTTGATGAAAGGTCATGTGGTCAACCCTATCATGCACACTTTAAGTCCCTTTTTCAAATAATCATGTTGCAAACGAGGTAAATGGTTTGTTGATGATGAGGTTAACTTTTTTGAATTTTGAAATTATTTTTCATGATATTTTACAAGTGCAATTGGAATGTGCATCTATGGGAACTCAAAGCAATGTGAATATACATCTTTCATGCATGGTTTTTGCCGACTATGCTGCCTTTTTGTGCATTTTCTTTTTTGAGAGTACCATGAATTGAAAACACACTCACACACCCAACCTCGTAAGGTAGAGTCACCCATCTATGAGGAACTCATAGATACATGTCTAGCAAAGACTTGAGCTCAACTCGTGAATGCAAATAATGGAGTTGAGTTCAAATCTTTGCTACACATGTATCTATGAGCTCCTCATAGATGGGTACCTATACCTTACGAGGTTGGGTGTGTGAGTGTGTTTTCAATTCATTGTACTCTAAAAAAACACACACAAAAGGCAGCATAATTGACATAAGTTGAACTGTCATTTAATTAGTGTTTCTAACAAGCATTCTTGGTCGTACACTGATCACCCTCAGGGAAAGGGGGGATCTGCTATTGGGGTAGCCAATGCGATTAGTCATTTTGTCAAAGATAAAATCTAGAGCCCTTCTCATCAATGGGCTGGTGCACCCTCTGCAAGACTTTTGACTACACTATGATCAATCTCTATGCTTCCAATTGTCCCCATGAGATAACCTTTTGTTGCGAAGAGCTATCCCATCTCGTTGGCCCCCTTATTATTGTTGGGGACTTCAATATGGTTATTGCCGTTAGTAAAAGATTTGATAAAAAAAGGAACTATCATTTCTGGCCAAGAGTGGCAGGAGTGGATTAGCCTCATTACTAAGCATGAATTGCTTGATATCTCTTCCCAAACTGGTTTCACCTGGAATAATAGGCAAAAAGGCCCCCAATTCTGTGTGGCTCATCTTGACCGTGCTTACATAACCTTGCTCTATCCCATCAATTCTTGGACATGAGAGTTGAGCTTGACTAGTCTTTGTGCATTTCGGATCACCTCACTATTAGAGTGTCCCTTAAGCATAACTGTCCTAATGCTAGATCAGGTTGGTCACATTTGGACCTGTCTCTCCTCAAAGTACCCTATGTGATAGAAAAGTCCAAAAACATCATCTCACATTGCTTCAATAAATTTGGTAACCCTTGTGTGGCTTGGGGCAAAGCTATCAGATAAATCCAAGTTCTCTTTACCCACTATAAGTCTCTCAGGAGAGCTGCTAGAGCTAAGAGAAGAAGTGACATTGTTAAGGAGATAGATCTGCTTGTTCCTCTCAAAGCCGTGATAAAATGGGTTTGATTTTATCCCTTCAAGAGAGATTGAAGTATGAAGAGAACATTGAAGCTAGGAGCATTCTCTCCGCTTCAAGAGAGTTTTGGGCAGGGAACCTTGACAAGCCTAACATCAGTATGTTTTCTTTGTTGAAAAAGAAGAAAAATAATGATTTTGGTTCAATGCTTATGAAAATTTTTGGTGGTTTTGCTATCAATGATGAGGAGAACTTGCAGGAGGCTACTAGCTTCTTTATTGATGTTTTCTCTAGTTCCCCAAGTTGGGGGAGGACATCTGTGGAGTTAGGGCTTGCATCATCCTTAAAAGGAAAAAAATGATTCCTCCCGGCATGGCTACCATGTTGGACCTGTCCCTCACTGCTTGCGAGATTAAAGAAACCATAGGTAAATTGAAACCTTGCAAGAATCTTGGCCTTGATGGTATTCCTAATGAGTTTTTTATTGCTTTGAAAGTTTTCTTGACTCCGTTTATTCTCTCGATTTGGAATCAATCTGTTAGCAGAGGCACTCTTCTTATTGAAACCAACACTAGAGTGATAAATTTGATCCATAAAAAAGGACCAAAAGAGGATTTGAATTTGTGGAGGCCTATCACATGTCTTACCAGTATCTATAAGATATTTGCCTCTTCCCTTGCTAGGAGACTGAGCCCTCTTGCGAAAGTCATCATCCTACCTGAGCAAAAAGGCTTCATCAAAGGTAGATTTATTCTTCATGCTATTATTTCTCTACGAGAAGGTATTGAGTACACCAATGAGTCCAACCAACCCTTTTATTTCTTCAAAATTGACTTTGACAAGGCTTATGATAGGATAGAATGGGACTTTGTGCTCCAATCTCTACACGACATAGGAGCTGGGAAAAGGTTCATAAAAGCTCTCAGTACTCTCTATGGCAATGCCCACTTAAGCATGGCTATAAATGGAAATCTCTCTCCTCATTTCAGACTTAGAAGGTCTATAAGACAAGGTTGCCCTTTAGCCCCCCTCCTCTTTGCAATAGCTAGTGATGCCCTTGGGTGGCTCATTAAAGATGTTATTGAGAGTAAGAAAGTTGAAGGTATTTCTATGCCAAGTAGTGATAAGAAACTTTTTCTTCAAACCTTTGCTGATGATACTAATATCTTTATTAAAGCTGATAAAAGCTATGCCATTAGTATCTTAGAGTGCCTTAACACCGTTTGTATTGCTAGTGTATCAAACATTAATCATAAAAAAACGAATTTTAAGTCTTCCTCTAATCATGTGTGTGCTTGCATTGAGAACATTGGTTGTGAACTCATTAAAGATGGGAAAGTGTTCAGACTTCTTGGAATCCCTATGGGTTTTCAACTTAGCAGTCATCAAAGATGGGAATGGGTTTTGGATAAATTCAGGAAAAAGTTGCTCTTGTGGTATAGTTGTCAATCTTCTCTTTCTCATAGAGTTTTTGTCCTGTTGGGTTCCTAATAAAAAACATTTTAACCAGGTTATTTGTCTTTCTAGGAGGTTCTTGAGGGGAGGAAGCTTACTTCACAACAAGATTCCTAAAGTTGCTTGAAAAGTTTTTTGTTTGCCTAAAAAAGAAAAGGGTCTTCTCATATTTTTGTCCCCTTAAGATTTTTGCTAACCTTACTGCCAAATAGATTGTTTGGTCTCATAATTCTGATGATTTTTGGGCCATTCTTATAAAAAGGAACATTCAAAATTTTGCCCTTGTAGATTAGAAAGTTTGGAAAAACCACTCTCTGTGGGACATTTTGGTTTCTCCCCGCACTTTCTCCCCTGTGGGATCTACTCTTTGCTACAGAATGTGGCAAGCTAAGATGAAAGTTAAAATTTCATGTTGTCCCAACAATAAATTTTTTGTTCATTTTGACTTTTACCTACAGGAGAATATCTGGACAGCATGGCTCTCTCCATGGAATAATGGTACTCTTGGGATTAGAGAGCATAAATATCTCAAAATGGGGTTCAACACCTGGAAGGATCTCACTTTAAATGGTGAGATCATGTTTGAAGCTCAAATTTCAAATACTCACTACTCTTCTGGTTGTCTACAGGTTCTAGAAGCATGCTGGCTAGGAGAGTTGAGATCAGTGTCCAAAGGAAACAGTCAAGCTAGCTGATATGGCTCAAGACATGTTGAAGAAGTTCAAGTGCAGGAGAGGGAGAATCAATATGATCTTGCCCAAGCTTAACAAAATGTGGAAAGTGAACATGAATGCTAATGAATGGACTCATAGATTTTTGTGTATCTGGTACCTTCCAAAGAACATTAAGCACTCTTACCTTCTCTGGACTATATTGCACAATCCAGTTTGGTGTGGAGCTAAGGACAAGAAGTTTAACATTAATAATGGTTTATGTATTTTTTGTGGCACTGTGGAAGATCTCCCCCACCTGTTTGTCAATTGGAGGCATGCCCAATCTTTCAGGAGGTTCCTCTTGCCTTTTTGCCAAAGCACAACATCCACCTTGGCTACAAAGAGTTGTTGTTGGGGGTCTGCAACAAATTCGATGTTGTTTTATGGAACCTGTGGAGAGCTAATATATTATGGAGTATTTGGAAAAGCAGAAATATGGTTATCTTCAATAACAAGAAGCCCACTGGTGCTGCAATTTACTCACTACATGGTCCTAAAAAGAATTGGCATCAAAGCTCTTGTTGACATTGAGGATGCTCGTGATGATGAATTCTCTTTGTCCAGGGATCTGAACAATACTAGACTCAGCCAATGGATGGCTTCTTTGTTGAAGTCGTACTCTGCCTCTAGGATTGAAATGGTTGATGTATGATGTTAGTTACCCTTTTGGTGCCTTTGCCTTATGTTGTATGTTATCCTCGATATGGATCTCTTGGAGGTACAACCTGTTGTTCTGTGTTGTGACACCGACAATGTGATTTGCTATTACATTGGTCAAATTGCTAAAGGCTACTAGTTGTAATTGGTGGGGTAGTCTTGCCCTCTGTACCTTGTTACGTGCCATTATTAATTTACTTCCTGTTCTCTCAAAAAAAATTACTTGAACTCAGGACTTCCTTGAGACTCAAGGCATCAAACCACTTGGTTATGCGGGCTTGGATGAATTTTTGTATATTGATTTGTACCGTCCTTTTAGAAGTTATATTGATTAATCATATATTCATAGAACTGGTCAAATGGAAAAGTTTGGAAGAGGAGATGTCCATCAACTTTTGATAGGTCTCAAAGACAATGTTTCATTGAGAATCGCCTTGAACTCTTGGTTAGAGACACAGAACCGTATTTGTATATGTATTATCATGTTACATGGATGTGCATTAAAGAAATCGTGTGCATCCTCTCTTTATCAGTTCAGCCTATAAAATGAAGCCACATAGGTAAGAAAATATTATGAAAAAACAATAATGAGCATTCCTTGCACATTTCTGGAAAATATTGTCTTTATGTTCCACGAGGGTAAATAACTAATCGTTGTCCATGTTTCAATGGCGGCGTGTTAGTGTCTCACAATGGCTCCCAAAAACAACAAGCACCATTCAAAGATTTAAACATGGATTGGCAAGAAAAGGACAATCAAAGGTGGATCTTCCCAATGATCAAACGCCTTTTATAGCTTTAATGCATGGTTTCGTCATTCTTTACAAAGAATATTGGATTCCATCGCCTTCCCCTGCTATTTGTTGCATGCCATGACTTTGAGTTTGTTGTCGTTTAGATGAAAGTGCATTGTCCACTGATGGCCAGTCTGCCTTTATCATTGGAAACGCTTGACCCAATATATTGGCAGCCACGAAAGACATCCGCATTTGTTACATACACCACAGATTTGATTTTGTTGTGCAACACGGCAGCAGGAAACAAGAGCCACCAGTTATAATAAAATTTAGAGAGGAGCCGAAATACCTCTATAAGACCCTACGTCCACACAATGATACATGATTTCAGAATGAATGATAATCCTCCCTCACCCTCTCTGTTTACTAGAGAGTTCAAAACTCGCATTGAGGTTGAATAAGAATGGATAAATAGACTAACTTATCAACCTCTACACTATTAGGCATAAGCACGTAGATATGTATACATGAAACTATGTAGCTTTCACTACAAGGAATACTGAGGCATAACAATGTCCCCAATTAAAAAAAGTGGGTAGCATCACTTATTCGACACTTTATCTATCTAGCATCTCATAAGTGATGCTTAAGAGAAAAACAAAGACTTAATCGCATCAGGAATGGGCCCCGTTGTTTATGTGATGGTTAAAGATATCATTGCTAGGAGCATCTCACATTATTAATGCTCCAAGAGATGTTGGCAAACTGCTTGTGATGCAAAAGCATCACATACGTGATGGCCTACAAATACAAAAAAAAAAGGATTTCTCTTAGCACATTTGTACTAGGATGTGACAAAATTGAGAGAGAGAGAGAGAGAGACAAGGAGAGAGAGAGAGGGCAAGAGATAGACACCATGCTAGGATGACACTTGAGGACACACACATTCGGTTATGTACACACATGGATACATATACACACACATTTACTCATGCATACACACACATATATACATACACATAGACAAACACACATACACTCACGTTCATACATACACACACATACACATATATACACACACACACATCCACTCACACACACACACATACATACACATTCATACACAAATACTCATACAGAAACATATTCATACACCCACATATACACACATATATACATCATATACACACAAAAACACTCAAATGCATACATTCACACACATGCATACACACACATACACATATACACAAAAAACTACACTCACATACACACATACATGCACATGCATACACACACATACACATACACACACATGTATGCATACACATAGACACACACACATACACATATGCACACACATATACTCACATACATACATACACACATATAAGAGACACACATATAAGAGACACACATATAAGAGACACACATATACATATTCACATACACACATAGATACACATGCATACACACATATACATATACACACATATATAGGTACACACATACACACACACATATACACATATACACATATACACACACATACATATATACACACACATACATATATACACACACATACACTCACATGCATACATACACACGCATGGATACATGCATATACATATATACACACACATACACTCACATTGACACATACATACACATGCATACACACACATATACATACATAGACACACACATACACACACATACATAAAGACACACACATAGAGACACACACACACATGCACCGACATGCATACATACATACATGCATATGCATGCATACATACATGCATGGATATGCATACATACATGTATGCATATGCATACATACGTGTATGCATATGCATACATACGTGCATGCATATGCATACATACGTGCATGCATATGCATACATACGTGCATGCATATGCATACATACGTGCATGCATATGCATACATACATGCATGCATATGCATACATACATACATGCATGAATACACACACATATACATACACACATATGCATATACACATAAATACACACATATCCATACACACACATACACTCACATGCATACATACACACATGCATACACATGCATATGCATGCACACATACATGTTGTCAAAGAAAAAATAAAAGTAATTTTTCAAGATAGAATGGAACATTTCTTAGAAGGTTTAAAATTGGCAATGCTAGCAGGTTTGAGAATGGAAGAAGACAAAAGAAAACAAAAGAAAACAAGAAAATGAATATTTTCATAATCAAGATTAAATAATGAAGATTTAGGGACAAAACAAGTCTCTCTTGGAAGATAATTCCTATCTCCAAATGAGATCATGAAAATGACACAGGCCGTGGTTGAACACATAGACAAAATCAAAGTTTTAGTTGAGGAAAAGAAGAGAATGGAAAGGGAGTTTGAAAAGATGAAGCAAAACAAAGACATAGAAATATAGAAAGTAGAAGTAGAGATTGCAAATAAAGATAGAGAGTTAAAGATTCAAGAGAAGTATTTCAAAAGAACAAGGTTGAATTGAACAATCACCAAGAAGAGTTTGGGAGAAAAGAACAAGAGTTCAAGGATAAAGATAGAGACATAGATTCCATAAAAGAAAATACAATATATTATATTAATCATTCAAAAAAGTCAAGGATCAGCATGAAGGGTTATTGTCTGTGCTAGATCTAGACAGTAATATAGTTGTACAGAGCATTGAGTGTGAGGATGGATTTGTACTTGATGAAGATGAAGTGCTACTACAAAAACTTTGCACTACACAAGCCAAATGAACTCTAGAGATATGTAGTGGGCCATTTTAGCTTGCCAAAGGATGTATTAGACACCCTATGTACCTTGGAAGATCACTCTCAAAAAGATGAATCAATACAGATAGGTAACAGTTGATCCAAGAGTTAAAAACTTGCTATTTTTGTTCCTACACATGTTCAATGTTTTGAACAGTTCTCTTAGAAAAGCAGCAATTGGCTTAATTCGTTTTGGGGAATGATAACTAACTTAGTAAGCTAACAATAATGATTTAGTTCATCAAAAATGAAGGACTACATGTAGAGAAAGGAGTTTAGCAAGTCACAGCTCCATCCCGACATTCTAGGGCTAAAACAATCATCAAACTAGTGAGCAAAGATATGATAATATCTGACGATCCCAAGAAGCAATGCTAATGAAACTTTGTAGGAATGTAATAGACAATATCCTGATTCTATCATGTGTTAAATCATGGCAAATAATCAACTACACACTGAGAACAAGCTATGAGAAAGTCACTGTTCTGATAGACTACTAACAGAGAAGCAAAATGAGAATATAATGATCATATATGTATTAAAACATGTACAATTACAATGTCATTGGCAATCATACATAGCTCAATGTGTGAGAGGTGAATGAGCTATGAGATGAACTCTCACTTCACAATAAAACTCACTCAAATTGATCTCATGGGCTTGAGATAATATTTAGCTCTTGTGATCCCCTCTTTATAATCATGTTTGGAGCCAAGGTTTGAATTTGAATCTTGGTCCCCTAAACCAATTTTCCAGATTCTGAGTGATTGATTCTCAACTAACTCAAACACGTGTTTGTGGCTTTTCTTTCGCTTCTCATCAAGTGGATTCAACCACTTTTGATTCCTTCACTTTTATATCAAGTAAATACTCAGGAGTTGCAATGGTTAGTTCATAAGTGAACTTTCAAAGCTTTAGCATTTGTTTCAAATATAGCATAAGTTTTTATGACATTTGAAGACTCAAGCCTTTGCTTAGACTTTCCATGACTTGTTCCAACATTGAGGAGTCAAAGAGAGTAAGGAAGCTTGAAAAAAGAGTTGCAAGAATGGTGAAATCAAAATAAAAAACTCAAAGAATAGATGTAGACACAATAAAGCAAATCATCAATTACAAGAGTTGATAGCATAGGTGTAAAAAACTATCTCAAGAGTAGAAACAATTCAAATTATAGGTTGGAAAAGAAATGGAAAATTATGGTCAAGACATGAGAAATTATTTTCAAATAATGGGTGCATGGGAAAGGAAAACTAAATATATGATGGAACTCATCAAAGATTAGGATAAAATAAAGAGCAAATATTTGAAGAAGAACGATTTAGTCGATTGAGAGAAACCTCTATTGGAGCAACGCAAGAAATTGACATAAATGTTCAATCTGATGATAAAGATCAGGAAGTAGTATTATAACCTTGTACAATATCTATAGATAGAAATCATAGAATTAAATATCTAAAGGTGTTATATGATAGATATGAAGTGAAGCTCATCATATTTCTGCCAAATAAACTCAAAAAGCCCATAAGGAAATTATCCAGTTTTGATATTCTAGATATGTGCTTATTATAATTACACAAATCTATAAAGGAATATTAGATTTGTATACTCGATAAGGAGCTAGACACATTCTTGGAATATTCAGATAATCATTTTGTTTTGAAATAAGGTAAATCCCAAATGGAGAAGGGAATTTTGGTAGAGCATAAAGAATGTAGGTGTGTATTGACAAAGGCTCCTATTAGCTTACAACTTAATCAAGCATACTCTTCATGTGTGAGAAGAAGAGATTGGCCAACATTCTTGGAAAGAAGGAGCACACAAATCCCTAAAATCGGGCTAATTTTTTCTAAGTTAGCTAGTCCACCACTCGGGGGATGGCCAACAAAGTAATATATGCTAGACATCATTGATACATTTATTACGGATACACAAAATGTAAAGGTTACACCATTATTCTACAAATAAGAATACTAAAGATGATGAAAGCATGTTTGGAAAGCTTCTCAGAGGTCAACA